>BPTQ01000001.1:87773302-87890870 GCA_019973895.1 Chrysanthemum seticuspe | reverse complement strand
ATATGCTTTGTCTGTGAAATATGTTCCTCCTCATCTTAGGAATAACAAACTTGCTATTCAAACATATTTCTCATACCTTAAGGACAGCCTAGAATGTCTCCGTGAGATTGTAGAAGAGGATAAGTTAGAGAAACCAGATGATAATGCAATTGGCCATGCATGCTTATATGCCAAACGATCTCAAGAACTTCTAGAATGCCTAATTACAATATGCCCTAAAACCTTAGGTGAGCAAGTCAATCCCTTGATACCGTGTTCTATGCCTAGTGCCAAGCATGCAAGTCATTCAATGCCAAATGTTATGAATGTGAACCCTAATGTGCCTTCAAGTAGTTCAGATTTCAAATCTGTTAGTGCTAAGAATGTGAACTCGAGTGTGCCCTCTAGGTGTTCAAATCCCAGCTATTCAAGTGTTAAAAAAGTTAATCTTAGTGTGCCTGCATGTAGCTCAGATCCCAGCACATCTAAACAGGTGAAGCAAATAGTAGCCAAACCAACTAATGTTCCCATTCCCTCTACAGGAGTAATCAGTGACATTAAAGCAAGTAGGTCAAAGTCTCAAGACAATACAAGGAAGGACACGACCTCGCAAGCTAAGAATGTGCATTGGAAGAAAGTAGAAGACCTACCTAGGAACTTTAAGGTTGAGCCGAATAAAACGAATCGTGTTGATTCTAGTATTAGCCATAGGCGTACTGTAATTAATTCGAATTCTGATACTATTTGCAAACCTTGTATTGATGTCTGCTTGAATTCTGTTTCTAATCATGAATGTGGTGTTAATGTTTTGCCTAATGATGTTAATTGTCCAATTAATATTGTTAATGCTAAAAATCATGCTAAGAAGGCTAAAAGGCAAAAACGAAAGAAAGTTAGAAAACAGTGGAAACCCACAGGAAGAACATTTAGTAAGATAGGCTATCATTGGATACCTGTTGGTCATAAGACTAATCAGACAATGCCCCCTAGAAAATGGATGCCTACTTGTAGAACTATTCCCTTAAGAAGTGAGCACACTTTGAATAGGACTAATACAGACACTAGTACTACATCTATTCATAATGATTCCATTGCCTTAATTTCTGATATGAATGCTTCTATTTCTGATGTGGGTGTTCCAACCATTGTTACTAACCAAATGGAACCCATTCTTGCATGGGGATCCCAATTATCCAGTTATCCATTCTTGTCTGTGTTCAACTGCAGATCGTTCAAATCGTTCTGTGGTACCTGGACTCAGGCTGTTCCAAGCATATGACTGGCGACCGGTCGCGGCTCATGAACTTCGTGAGCAAATTCATCGGGACAGTTAGATTCGGGAATGATCATTTCGGTGCAATCATGGGTTATGGATATTATGTTGTTGGCAAAAGTGTTATCTCCAGGGTTTACTATGTAGAAGGTCTTGGTCATAACTTGTTCTCTGTTGGTCAATTCTGCGATTCTGATCTAGAAGTAGCCTTCAGAAAACATACCTGCTTCGTTAGAGAACTTGATGGTAAGGAACTTTTAAGAGGTTCACGTGGTTCAAATCTATACACCATCTCTATCGAAGATATGATGAAGTCTTCTCCAATTTGCTTGCTGTCAAAGGCTTCTAAAACAAAGTCATGGTTATGGCATCGTCGTCTCAATCACTTGAACTTCGGCACCATCAATGATCTCACCAGAAAGGACTTAGTTGTAGGTTTACCTAGACTCAAGTATGAAAAGGATCATCTTTGTTCAGCATGTCAATTGGGAAAAAGCAAGAAGTATGCCCATAAACCCAAACCTACTAACTCTGTCACAGAAGTTCTTCATACAATTCATATGGATTTATGTGGACCAATGAGAGTGCATAATATCTTTGGGAAGAAATATGTGTTAGTTGTGGTTGATGATTACTCTAGATTCACCTGGGTCAAGTTCTTAAGGACAAAGGATGAAACTCCTGATATCATCATCAAACTCATCAAACAGCTGCAGGTTCGACTTAACAAAACCGTCAGAATTATCCGAACAGACAATGGAACTGAGTTTGTTAACAAACAACTTAGTGAATTTTATGAAAGCATTGGAATCAGCCATCAAAGAAGTGTTCCACGAACTCCTCAATAGAACAGTGTAGTTGAAAGACGAAATCGAACTCTTGTAGAAGCCGCTAGAACAATGCTGATTTACTCAAAGGTTCCAATGTTTCTCTGGGCTGAAGCTATTGCCACTGCATGCTACACACAAAATCGTTCCCTGATTCACACTGTTCATGGAAAAAATCCATATGAACTTATCCACAACAGAAAAACCTAATCTCTCTTTCCTTCGTGTGTTTGGTGCATTGTGTTATCCAACTAATGAGGGTCAAGACTTGGGCAAACTTAGAGCTAAAGCAGATATTGGAGTTTTTGTAGGGTATTCACCAAACAAAAAGGGATACCGAATCTACAACAAAAGAACCTGAAATATCATGGAAACAATTCACGTTACGTTTGATGAGCTGACCGGTCAAATGGCTCCTGGACAATCCAGTTCAGGACCCGCACTTCAAAACAGTCCCATTGGTTCATCCCTTGTTCCAAACTCTTCTCAAGAAACTCCATATGTACCTCCATCTGAAGATGATTTAAAGAAATTGTTTGATCCTATGTTTGATGAACTTTATGATCCAAGTACTAATGAGGTGTCGATTCCTACAACAGAGGCTGCTCATATTCCTGTGAATGAAGTCAACCCCTCAGTCTTAATATCTTTAAGTCAAGAAGCGCCTGCTGCTGATCCTTCAGTCTCATCAACAAATTATCATTCTTCAAATGTACATCATGGAAATGTTTTTGGCATCAATGATGAAGTTAATCCCTTTGCTACTCCTGAAGATGCTCCATTTGAAAACATATTTGCTCCTGAATCTTCATCAGAACCATCTTCTTCAGGAGACATCGACTCTGCTACTTTAGTCCCTCAACAACTACCACATGAACACCTCAGAAAATGGACTCACGATCATCCATTAGAAAACATCATTGGAAATCCTTCTCGTCCGGTATCCACTCGTAAACAACTTGCTACTGATGCCTTATGGTGCTTCTTTAACTCTGTACTCTCAAAGATCGAACCTAAAGATGTTAAAACTGCTATGAATGAAAACAGCTGGTTCAATGCCATACAAGATGAAATTCATGAGTTTTATCGATTAGATGTATAGGAATTAGTACCAGCTCCAGATTGTGCTATGATCATTGCTCTTAAGTGGATCTTCAAAGTGAAGCTTGATGAGCATGGTGATGTTTTGAAAAATAAGGCTAGGTTAGTGGCTAAAGGTTATCGTCAAGAAGAAGGCATAGACTTTGAGGAAACTTTTGCTCCAGTTGCTCGTATCGAGGCGATCAAAATCTTCTTGGGTAATGTTGCTATCAAGAACATGGTTGTTTATCAGATGGACGTGAAAACCGCATTTCTTAATGGAGATCTGAAAGAAGTGGTTTACGTCAGCCAGCCAGAGGGTTTTGTGAATTCAGAGCATCCTACTCATGTTTATCGCTTGAAAAAGGCCCTATATGGTTTGAAGCAAGCTCCTAGAGCATGGTATGATACGCTGTCAAAGTTTCTTCTATCTACTGGATTCAGCAAAGGAGCAGTTGATCCTACTTTGTTCACCAGAAAGTCAGGCAAACACTTAATTCACGTTCAAATTTATGTTGATGATATTATTTTTGCCTCGACCGACCCAATGGAATGTGATCGTTTTTCTAATGAAATGGGTTCAAAATTTCAAATGTCAATGATGGGACAAATGTCATTTTTCTTGGGATTACAAATTTCACAAAGTCCCGGAGGCATTTTCATAAATCAATCTAAATATGCAAATGAGATTTTAAAGAAATTTGGATTTGATTCTAGTGACCCTGTTCACACTCCCATGATTAAACGAACCAAGCTGGATGAGGACCACTCAGGGATCATGGTAGATCAAACGAAATATCGTAGTATGATTGGATCCCTGATGTACCTCACATCTAGTAGACCAGACATCTTGTTCGCTGTGTGCATGTGTGCTAGATACCAGGCTAAGCCTACTAAAAAGCACCTTGAAGCGGTTAAACGGGTCTTTCAGTATCTCCAAGGAACCATCAATATGGGACTTTGGTACCCGAAGGACACCGGTATGTCTCTAACGGCCTATGCAGATGCTGATCATGCAGGTTGTCAAGATACACGTCGAAGTACGTCTGGAGGTGCTCAATTTTTGGGTGATAAGCTTGTGAGCTGGTCTTCAAAGAAGCAAATGAGTACTTCTATTTCCTCTACAGAGGCTGAATACATAGCCATGTCATCTTGTTGTGCTCAAATCTTATGGATGAGATCTCAATTATCTGACTATGGCTTTGAATTCAACAAAATCCCTCTATACTGTGACAATAAAAGTGCTATTGCTCTCTCATGCAACAACGTTCAACACTCAAGGGCAAAGCATATCGACATTCGACATCACTTCATCAGGGAACAAGTGGAAAAAGGTGTGGTGGAACTCTATTTTGTGAGGTCTGAATATCAGTTAGCAGACATCTTCACCAAAGCTCTTCCAAGAGAATGTTTTGAGTTTATTCTTCCACGTCTTGGCTTGAAAAGTCTTCAACCAGAAACACTCAAACGTCTTCAGGAGGAAGACGAGGAGTAAAGGTCTATCTTCATCTATCTCTAGTATATATCTATTCGAAAAACAAAATACAAAATTATAAAACCTGTAAAATCCATAAAAATCTGAAAAATTCGAAAAATCTTCAAAAAATATTGTCAATTTGTTATGCTTTTTCTCGGTTCGTCAATATCTACGGTCTTTGTGCTGTCATTCAAAGAATGACACGGGACTTTAGATGTTGTTCGAATTCTTAAAAAAAAAAAAAAAAAATTAAAAAAATTAAAAAAATTAAAAAAATCAAAAAATTATTTTTGGGAGAAAGAGAAACAATGGTTTATTGTCATTTCAGGCAAGTAACCCGCTTTCTTAAAGAAAGAACAGAGCTATTCTTTATCATTTTTTTAAATTCCATGCTCTGATTCTATAAACATTTATCTGCTGAAAACTAACTGCTTTGAAAAAATAACTCAGTCTCTAATTTTGATAATCATCTGGACTTATTTGTCACAATATCAATCTCTCAATCAACAACCTATGTCATTGATTGAGGGGGAGAATGATTTCAATTAAATTAAAAAGTTATTTGGCATTCAATTGTTTTCAAAAGATATACATGAATGTTTTATCAATGGAGTTTAAAGTTTTAAAATCCGATCCTTATCAGTTAAAACGCTTTCATAATCAAGTCACAATTCTCCTTAAAAGCTTTCAAAATCAATTTAAATCTATAAGAGATCACAAATCTCAAATGATTTGATAATTGTGATCGGGGGAGAATGTGTGATTTAAATTGGATTTAAACTGATAATTCGGTAAATGGTTTTATAAGGATGTACATGCTGTACATGCTCTCCTTCCCACATGTGACAAACGATTTCAAATTTTCCATGCACATGTTGAGGGGGAGCATCTATCTTAAACCTATGATTTGAAACGTGATCACTTATCTCAATGTGCAGGTTCCCTCTAGTATGTGCAAAACTCTTTTCATACCTAGAAGCACATATTGAGGGGGAGCAAATCATGAAAACCTCATCCTTCCCCAAAATGCTTTATCTACTTGATTCGATTAGGGAAGTGATGTTGATATCTTTTAGAAAATGGTAATCAAAGAAGTAAATTCTTCCTCTTGCCTCCGTGTGCAAAACGATTTCAAACATTTGGTGCACATGTTGAGGGGGAGCACTTGTTCTAAAAATATCAAAAACAATTCAGGTACAAAATGTTTTGATAATATATCACAAGTATCTGGATTGATTTTCAAATGGTTTTCAATTGGTTCAAATGGCAGATGAACAATACCAAATAGACCGACCAAATTTACTTTATGTACGGTGATATAAGGATGATAAGGTTAGGTATTGGTTCCCATGATCCGCCAGAACCGGAGGGATCTACCCAGGGACAATCCACTAGTTAGTGTAGAAGTCCTTAGGTATGATGATAAAAGGAGAAAAATGAGATATGGGAAGAATGCGGACTGAGATAGAGCTAGTACTGGAACAAACCCAACAAAGTTCTAGCTATGAAGTCTCGGTAAGCACTGAAGGGGTTGAAGAATTAAAAAGAATTGAATGAGAAAAGGGTGAAAACAAATAGCCCTCCATATATTCAACTTTAGGGCAGAAACCGGGTTCAATTCATATGCTACTGATGGTAACATCGGTATTGAAGACAAGACGTCATGGACCCAGTGACGCACTGCACTTCAACTTTCCAAACCACTCAAGTTCCTCTTAAAAGGACTTGTTTCATTCTCACGGAGAACCGACATTATCTATCGACTTTCTCTTAGAGATTGTTGATATTGAAGAAGGAGACCCTCTCCCTAGTCTCCGGCACAGGATCCAAATATGCACATATTGAGTCTAGAGCCACGAGATCATCAATAAATCTCATTAGGACACTTTCATTGAAGACTCTCTGTTTCACACAATGTGGAAAGAGAGATTTTATCTTGAGTCCTACGCATTATCCTTGTGGTATTGCCAGAACATCTGAGTGATATGCAAACATACTCACAATGAAGATGGAAAGCCTTCTGGAGCCAACATCAAACAAGCTCCTGGTGGGTGGCATGTGAGATCTATCAAATAGATCAACCATGTGACAACTGAACAGAAACAATGGGGCGATTCAATTTTTTGAATCAATCCTGGTTCAGGTTATGGATTGACGGATACCTTTGAAAAACCGGTCATTGTGCTTAAAAACTCTTTTCTTTAGCACATTGACCGTGTTCGTATATTTCAAATCAAAAGGTGTTTTATGATTGATAATTGATTTTCATTAAAACCTTCGTTGTATTGCCAAAACAATTTCTATTGAGCAATACACGATTGTCTTTCAAATCTCTTTTCAGCAATCAGTGAATTTCTACTTCGCTGGTTCACTCACTCCGTGTTGTCTTCTTTGAGATGTTCCGGTTTGAGAACAGCTAGAGCAGCTGCGAAACCCTGTCAAGGAAATTCTTCGGAATTATACCTGATCACAGGCAGTACTTGTACTGATCAACGGGGAACCGTGGGCCGTGTACCTCAATTCAACGAAATTGATCAAAGACACTTTCGTGCGCTTTATTGCTAACTCTTTTATGCAGGTACACCTGACGTTTGCAGCTGATCAGAATGAAGTGGTCAATCCATAGCCGCATGCTCACACTACACACTCATCTCAAAAGAAATCATGATAAGTGCATCAATGACTCTGATATTTTCACTCCATGCTTCTGCTACGCTGCTGCCAATATTATGAATCAACGAAAGCTTCCGTTACTCGGATGAGAAGATATCATGATCCAGAATGTGAGCATGTCGGTCCGAAAGTCACAACATCACATAATACCAACACCAAAATGGATGTCTCAGAGATTTTTGATAGCTGATGATCTCAAAAGCTGGCTTGAAATTATTATCACGTGGATCAGTAAAAGACCTCCACTTGGATTAACCAAACATGCAATGAGTGGAATCAATGACTACGAGCTTCGGAGCAAAGTACTACATCAAGAATGCAAGAACAATTGTTAATGTAATATATGTTTGTATTCAATGTAATTTTAGTATATGTTTGAGGTGACCTCACTTAGGGGGAGATTGTTAGGAATTAGAAATTCCAGGTATTAAAGAGTCGGTCACCTCAAGTATATGTAATCGTTAGAAAGCTCGTAGTCGTAGTTCTTTTATATTAAGTAGTATTTAGTTTAGTAACACCGTGGAGGACGGACGAGTCTTTACCCACTGTATGCCTGATCCACAGCCCGTTGTGTGGCGTTTTATGTAAGACTATAAATACTCTCTACCTCCCAAGGTAGAGAGTTGGAGCTCATAATAATATTTTCTTTCTCTCACTATAGTTCCCAACTCTCTTCCTTTCTCTCACTAGAACTTTCTCTCTCTAACATACTTATACGCCTACTTTGATCATGGTTTAGAGTTGATTGCGTCCAAACAGTCAAGTCAAATAGACTTAAAACAGCTCAAACACTAATGCAATTAAGATCAGAGGAATATAGGGAATTCCTGGGTCGTTAAGTCCCACGGAGGATGAATTGGTGTTTAAAACAACTTCAGATGATAGAATGATCACTAAGGATAGTGATCGATAAGGTTTTCGATGGATAATTACCTAAAGAAAAGATTAACAAATAAAAGCGACTTAAATGCAAATTAAAAGATTAAAAAGTTAAAATCTATTAAATAAACGCTATCACTATTTTTAAAGGCGATGAACGTTTAAAACCTACAACTTAAAACTTACGTTTAAACTAAAATTACGTCTACGTATAAAATAAAAAGTGAGTTTTAAGAAATAAAAGACCTACAAATATGAAAATAGTATTTTTACAATCCTAATAATAAAAGAAAATTATTGGAAAAAGAAAATTATTTTTACAACTATTTATTTAATTATTATTAATTAAAAACTATTTATTAAGTATTTAAAATGTGCTAAAATACAAGAAAATACAAAATTAACCTAGAAAAATGAAATTATAACTTAGAAAAATCTAAAATATGATAAAACTTATTTTAAAACTAAAAATATATTTTTAAGACTTATTATGTATTTATTATTAATTTAAAACTATTTAAAATTAATTTAAATGCTAAAAAATACTTTTTAAACTAAGAAAATTATGGAAAAATACTTTTTATGACTTTTATATTTATCTTAACCTAAGAAAATTGAAAAATTATTTTTTTGGACTTTTTATAATTTATTTGTATTAAAAGCTATTTAAAAATACCTAAAAACTGTTTTTAAATAAGAAAAATAGCAAACAGTTATGAAAAATTATGAAAATTTCAGGAAAAGTCTATTTTAATCTACTGAGTCTAAGAAAAATAGAAAAAAACATGGTCTTGTTTGGAGAAATAAGCAACTGCAGTTGTAACTGCTTATTATTAAGCACTTGAAAAAGCCAAATGTTAACTAAAGACCACCAAACTTACACAGAAGCTATATTAAGCTATAATGACTCAATTTCAACCAAAAACAACAAGCTATAACCTCTGGATTACTAGCTAACACAGATTTGAGGTTTGATCTTGATAATGAAAACAGAAAATGGTAGGTTACTTTAAGCTATTGCACAGGACACAGAATAAGCTAAAGCTGAAAAACAATTAATGGAACTTGCATAAGACCTGGTTGACTACCTATAAACCAAAGATGATGGCCAGACAAGCTAACATGAGCTTGTGAGATGCTTTTTCAAAACCTGAGAACCCACTGATTTGAGACTCAGTTAATGCTGAGTAAAATGGGTCAAAATGATAAGCTAATGCAGGCCTAGAGAATAAGCTTCAAAAGGGAATTTGACACTTGGAACTTGAAAAGGACCAGGTTGGCTATCTTAAGACCAAAAATCAGAGGATTTGACCAAATATTAAGCTCTGTGTGAGCTTATGAACTTGGATGTAAAAACTGTGCACAGGACACAGTATTGAAATGGTGAGAAAAATAAGCTAAACAAAAAGCTATCAAATAAGTTGTAAATGGAAAATAGGAACTTGTAACCTTGAGACAGCTTGGTTGGCTTCTCAAAAAGCCAAAACACACAAGATAAAGATCACTAATAAGCTCTCTAAGAGCTTATGAACTTGCTACCAAATCTGTGCACAGGACAGATTTTTGACTTTTTAATGACACACTTAGTTTGACTTTTATGAACTTGTGATTGATCTAAAACACTGATATTGATGTATTAAGGTATATTAAGACTTGTTTGATGTTTGGAAACAACTTTTTAACACAAAATCATGATCACTGATCTTAAAAATCCAACAGTTAATACATAAAATGATATTAAAAGGATTTTTGACTTTTAGGCTATTAAGAACTTGTTTTAATGACTTGTATGAGTTATTAAGAACTAGTATAACATGTATCAACCAAGAACAAGGTCTGCAACAACCTGTTACACAGAGAAATACACAAATCCAAACACTACTTTTATGTGACTGATTTGAGTTTTTTCAAAGAGTATTACAAGCTCAGACCATGCAAATCATTACAGAGCTTATATTATCATATATGAAGACTGAATAATCATAAAACAACATCATTAACAACTTAAAACTAAGAAATACCAATTATTCTAATTTAACTGTCAAAATAAAATTCTTGCTAACTACAGATTTAAAAGAACAAGTGATTGATTATATTGGTTAAATAGACTTAACTATGACTACTGAACATGGAAACACAAAGATGCAAGCTAGAGAACAGCTTAAACAGTGAAACACCAAAATGATTAAAAAGGGCTTACAACTGATTCCAACTGAAAATTTAGAACCAAGGTCTGAAAACACATCCTAAAGCTTCCCATGAAGCACTAATCCCAAGGCAATCCAAAATATACCCTGCTCCAAGCATTCATGAACCTTGTACCATGATTTTTATTTTTAAGCTAATTATTTGATATTTTTTTGAATTTTTGATTTTTTCTAATAAACTGATTTTAAGAGTATCTAAAAGCTTTGATAAGCTTTATTTGGAGCTTATATGTGCTTCTCAGTCCAAATTAACAGTTTCTAACAACAATTCAACTTATTGAGATTTTTGAATGATAAGAAAATTTCATAACTTGACATAAGACTTGAAAATGGAAATTGAAGCTTACAAAAGTTTTCTTTCACCTTAAAACATAAAATTCAAAGCTTAAAGCTTTTACAAACACTGAAATTTGAAGATTAAGCTAAAACGACATTAAAATTTAAAATTACACTAGATTTTTAATTACATTGCACAATCCTTGATATTTATTGACCTCTTACTTCACTTGTCGACCTCTGAAAATATCCCACCACAATCTAACCGTTGAAATCATCCAGATAATCAGATATGCCACATGGCGATTTTGGCGCCATTTTTCAAAGAGTGGGTTTTTCTCATTAATTGGGGCTTGGATTGATGTGGAGGTGGAGGTGGAGTGTATTTGAGTGAGAAAGTGAGGTGGAAAGGAGAAAACCAGTGGTTAAAACCACTGGTTTTGGTTAAACTGCTTTGGGAGAGAAGGGTCTACAGTACCCGCGGTTTATTCAAATTTAAATAATTGGGCCGGGTCAAGTGTTTTTGGATTGGATTGGACTTAGTAAATAATAGGGTCCGGTTTGGCTTATTTTAACAACAAGGACCATAATTGCAATTTAGCCAAAGTTAAGGGCTGATCTTGAACATGTTCCAAAGTTCTCATAAGGGTTAAACCTGCCAAGAGTGATTAGTACAAGGACCTTAGTTGAAATTTTCCATTTTTACAAATCCAGGGACTAAAACTGTCAAGTTTAGAACTTGAGGGACCAATATTGTAATTTTCTCCAAAGTTTATCATAAGGACCATTTTTGTCAAATATTAATAGTACAAGGTTAAAACTTGATAATTTTCATTTTTTTTAAATTAACCAAGGACTATTTTTGACAATTTTCAAAGTTCAGGGACCAAAGTTGTCATTTTGTGATTTTTAAACTTTAAAGGATTTGTTTTGACAACTTTTGAATCCCAAGGACCTAAAATGATATTTTACAAGTTTTTGAATTACCAGGGACTGATTTTGACAACTTTTATAACTTGGGGGACTAAAACTGCCAATTATGCAAACTTAATACGTTTTTCATCAGATTTTGATGTTTTTGCATTTAAAACATATAAAACACTTGTTTGTGATATTTTTATCATTTTGAAGCATTTCTGAGTGTTTTCAGATGTTTTTGGCATTCTAACAGTACAAAAATGATGAGTATTTAGAAATCCAATATCCTACAGAAACAGGTCTAATTGAGACTTAAACTATAACTACTTTTACAAACAAAAATATTTTATAGCTTTCCGTTCTCCGTGCCTTCCATCCTCCAGACAATTATGTGACTTTTAGGCATTTTAAGCTATACAAACATACTAGTGTATTGATATATATACTTGACATAATTTCAATCATAAACAATGTACTCAACATATCTACGTATGCCTATTCTAAGGCATTACGGCACAATCATATTTTCCTAATCTCCCAATCATGCATCTACTCATGCATTTTAGGATTACGAAACTTCCTCCAAGACATTGTAACTGAATACACTAGTCTTTCCTACTTCCCAGACATTGTGAGATACAATAGTCTCATTCATTTTTCAAGACACTGTGAGATACAGTGGTCTCTATTACATTCTCAGACACTGTAAATCCTACAGTGGTCTCTATTACATTCTCAGACACTGTAAATCCTACAGTAATCTCATTTATTTCTCAAGACATTGTGGGTTACACAATGATCTCTCTATCATTTCTCAAGACATTGTGAGTTACACAATGGTCTCTTCATCATTTCTCAAGACATTGTGGGTTAATCTTTCCATCATTTCTTAGACATTGTGAGTTGCACAATGGTCTCTATTATTTCCTAGACATTGTGAGTTACACAATGGTCTCAACTATTTCTCAGACATTGTGAGTTGCACAATGGTCTCAACTACTCCTCAGATATTGTAAGTTATACAATAGTCTCTACAAATTATCTTATAAAAGCTTATATGATATTCTTTTACATGAAGCCCGTCACAATCTATCAATTTCCCTAATGGAAATACAAGAAATGGGATTTCTAAAAGATAATTTGACTCATCATCTACAAAAGCTGAAGTTCAGCAACTTTCTCTACATTCATCAAAATTCTCTTCTGAAACCTTCATTGTTAAAGGTCCATGATTCTAGCCAAGTATGGACTATTTTAGAATTACTTAAAATTTCCTTTCCACACATATCTACCCATACTATCTTCTATGCAATGGAATGTGAAAACATAGGTTACAAGTCTTTTATGACCAGGACTTGCAACTGGATGGTTTGATATCACCTTTGCTTAGTGAACAATTTCTCAAAAGCTACGGACATATCACAAGTATACCTAATTTAGGTATTTGAAAAATTTATCGAACCTTGGCTAAATATAGTCTAGTCACCTATATTTAGCCTAGGGATAGTGGAACATAGTCTGACTAACTATGTTCGACTTAAATTTTTCAAACACTAAGAATAGTTATACAAGTGTTATATTCAGGTTAATTTCCTTCTTAAACTCGATAAACCACCAAAATTCATTAAAAAGATCTAGAGACGCGATAGTGTCTTACCACTCAGCAAAATCTTAACATCTTATTTATACTACCTAATTTCATTCTTGAAAGTTTTCATTTATGAAATAATCTTAACTACTATCTTGGGATAGTCATCAAATCTTCTCGTCATTACTTAGAAGTACTAGCCTGATTAGATTTCAAGGATATCATTCCGCCATAATCCTTTGAAAATTCACTTTTGATTTTAAAGCAAACTTGACATCTCCACCTAAGAATAGTGGTACGCGTACACTACACTCTTCTAATCGTCAACATATCACATCATTATCTGAACCCCATTGAAATCCAGTATGTAAAACTTCACAGTACCACGTTTCTTTCAAACACTAGTTGACATAAACACTATAAGATATGGCCTTCATCTGGAAACCACCTAAGACATGATCAACTTTGGAAATGGTTTGGATAACCACTTGCCACTAGCAAGACTTTCCCTACAATGATAGTTTTCACATCATTACAAACCATTTCACATCAACAATATCTTACACCTTTGATTAACAACAGTTACCCTAACAACAACAAAACTATTCCATTTTGAGGTACTATATAGACGAAAGTGTTAGTTAACCATTTGATGGACTAAGGTGTTCAGAGATCACCCATGAGACAACTAAGGAAACCATACAAATACAAATTAGGCTCCATGCCGCACACTATCACCAAAAACTCCATGTTAGAAATTAAGGTTTTATTGATAGCCTCGATATAATAAGATATGATTCGTTTTGAGAATTGGAAAAAGCCAAACTTTAGGTATATTGGACTCTATAAGATTTTAACAAAACCCTTTAGGTTATCAACTTAAGCCACATGGTACATAATACATTCTATGACCAGAAACTTGATAACGCAAAGATTAGGATTCGGCGCATATAAACATATTTTCCTAGACACTTCAACATTAGTAACACACACTGAATTCCGGGATGGAATTCCCATTAAGGTGGTGAGACTGTAACCACCCGCCATTTTAGGTTACTTTTCATTTTCGAGAATTTACTTTTCACTTTTACTATTCACTTTCACTATTCATCCCGTAAAATATTTATTTCACATTCTCGTAAGATAAATTATTTTAGTAATGACCTGAGAGTTTGACAATCGTTAGATCATCTTCGCAAAAGTTATTAAGAAAACATCGTTATAAAGTTTCATTTTGGTCGGTACACCGTTTAAACATCACGCGCATAACGAAAATCAACTCTGACAATTTTCCTCTCATTAGATGAATTTTTAGATCACTCATGATTAATTTGAGAATTTTTAAGATTTATTTTTATGTTACCAAATAAACCCTGCGCTGAACGAAACTAAACTTAAGTTTTAAACAATTCTACTTACATCCAGGCTTAACGATTCCTGCACTGTGTTTCTAATATGTTTTTGACACTTTTACATTTTTTGGAAAAGTCAAACATATTTCCCTCCTCCTTTGACCATAAAGGAATTAACCTTGTACGTTCTACATTTCTGCTTAAATCGCGTAACTCTTAAACTTCACGAATAACTGTAAAGTTATCCCGCGTATGACGAAAACCATATTTTAACATCTCATATCACTTTTAGACTAATTTTAGTCAACTCTAAATAAATTCACGGTCGTTTCCCTGAAATTTCGTTCTTTTATGATAAACTGGGAATTACGTGTTTTTTACCCGTATTTCCAGCTTTAAGCAGCGTTTTTGCACCCAATGAGACTTATCACTCATTTTATATTTTTAGATGAGTATAATGATGAGTCTCATCATTCCTGTAAGTTTCGTATTTTTACGATACCCGGTTTTACGTTTTATGGCTAAACAACTTACGGTTGGCATTTAACGGAACCAAAACTCACTCCGTAACCAAGATAAGATCAAGACTTATCATCTAAGCCTTGTCACCAATTGTGACAGCCTCTAGGGGGGGATTCATCATTTTGGTGGCATCATCCTAACCATGGTTCATTTAGATCATTATATGTGTCCTAACTTAACCATGGTTAATATTTAACCTAATATATGGTTAACCAAACTTACCCTCCTATAAATAGCAAGTGAAATTCACCCTAAAGACCTTCACAAGCTGTTTTGGGTCGTTTATAGCTTAAATCCACCATGTCTTCCATCATTTGATCTTTAAACTCCAAGTTTATGCAAAGAAGTTTCAAAGATCAAGCTACTTCATCAAATCTCTAGCAAGTTTAAGTGATCTTCTTGATTTTAAATCCACTCAAGTCACTTAGTACTTCATCACCAATTCTTCAAGTTTGCAAGGGTGCCAAGGTGTGGAAATCTAGCTCAATCCAAAGTCTTAAGTGATCAATCAAAGTCCTATCCTTACTAAGTTACTCCTTTCTTAAGTGAAAGCCAAAAGTTGTAAGCAACTTATCACCACCATCATCTCATCTTTATTATTCATAATATTAACTATTTCATGCTATATATATAGTTACTATGTTGATTCATGATGTACATATACTCAACCACATGTTTTAATTTACATATTGTCATAAAAGTAACAAACTTGTAAACTAGTCATATTCTACACATTTGAAACCATTAAAACCAGTTAAATATGGACTTTCTAACTTAAATACTATGGTAGACAAGATAAAAAGGTAAACATAGAAACTTGAATCACCCGAAACGGACAAACGAGTCAAAAGTTATAGGCAAAAGAAGTTAGCGAAACCTAAACGCCAAAACTGCCATATTGAAACTGTTTTGGTTTTGCAGTTTTAAAAGTGGTACTTCTGGTCCGAATCATCAAAAAGTTAAAACACGAAAGTTGTCCGGAACGACGTTTTCCTCCAATATCTAAAAAGCTCGGACCTTGAAAACGCTTAAACAGGCCATTATCTTTCAAAAACATAAACTGCCCTATATTTAGTCTCACAACTATACTTTTGTCACAACTAAAAGCAAACCAAGAGGCCTAATGGCCATAAGCCAAGACCACGGCTATGGCTAAGGTCAAAGCTAAGTCTCAAGACCATGGTAGTCAAGACCAAAGTCATGGCAAGGCCATGGCTAAAGCCTCAAGGCTTGTTTACCCAAGACCGTTAACTAAGGTAATCATATTTATGAAACGACGAGAACTTGTAAAAACATGATAAACTTATTTATATAAAAATCTTCACTCAAAACATATATTGTATCTACTAATTGCTACAATAGTAGGGAGCTTCATGTGAGGGGTTTCATTTGAGTAAAACGTATCGACGAGTTGTTGGATTTACGATTTAAAGTGTCCTAGCTCCTCGAACGTTTACTGCATGACCTCTGAATTATGATGGCCCGAACGGTAGTACGATATCTATAAACTAAATACGTTTTCTCATAATAAAGATCTTTCTAAAAACATCATATGATAATTGACTACATCATGATCAACATAGGAATATATATAGTATGGTTTATGTTTCCTAAAACATTATTCCAAACCTAAGTCGCAACATCCTATTCTAGGTTGCTCGTAGAAGTTCTCATGGCATATCCATCATTCTCATTATACATTTGACATCATCAACTCTTGGTGAGTTCATAGCCCCACTTTCTATTACTTAATTGTTTTACAAACCCTTGGGGGGGATACATGCTTCATTTTAAACTGAACACATTGCTTTCAAACTATATGCTTATCTGAATGTATTATGTGCACTAAGTACCACTATTGCCAAACTTAAGTCCCTATTATCATGAACCATTAATCACTTGCGGGTGAGCGCGAATAATGTGGATAGATCTATCGGGATTGACAAATCCCGTTTGTTTGACCAAGTCCGGTAAACAAACGCACTCTATTTGAAGAACCATAGGTTAATTGGCAAATTACCTATTATGGCAACTGTTACTATTATATCAATTTCTATTGACAAGCTGTTAATGTTTTCGGTATCATGAGCTTAGTGCAATAATAACTGTTTTGTTTTCAACCCATTGGTGTGAGTCTATAGTTTACACTACAAACATAATGTGTTCAACCATCAAACAAAATCTATGAATTTCACTCAACCTTTGTGTTGACAGTTTTAAGCATGTATTTCAGGTCCATAATGTCGGAAGCTGGCATGGAGAAGCACGAATACTCAAGAAGGCTATAAATTTTATTATCATTCGAAAATCAATTTAATGTATTTTGTAAACTTGGAACCATCTGGGACCTCATCTTTGTAAACTCTGATATTTATATAAATCGAATGATAAATCTTTTAAAACGACTCCATTAGAGTTCGTTTTCTATTGTTATGACTGTTGTGCCATGAAGTAACACCCAGTTTTAATTCCGCTGCGTATCTTGAAATTGGGGGTGTTACATTTGTAATGGAACTCGGTATCTAGCCTTGTACCGGATAAAGTGTAGGCGACATTGTGAAAGGTTTGGTTCTACCTCGTGGAAGAACCCGGTGTCTAGACTTGTACCGGATAAAGAGTAGGCGACGTTGTGAAGGCTTCTCCGCATTAAGGAGCTTGTGTTGTGTAGTGCTTACGAACTCTCGAGTGGGGTACTCGGGGAGTGGAGCAGTGCAAGGAAGGTGTCCTTGTAGCCGAACCACTATAAATACTCATGTTGTGGTTTTGTGTTCCTTTACTCTTTATCTTTGCATTACTTACTTATATGCTTATCTATCAATATCTAACACACATACCAAATAGATTGACATAAGTCGATCTAAATAGATTAAAATGGAGTTTTAATCGGTAAAACTTATTCAACCCCCCTTCTAGATTTCCACACCTTCCTTGGAGGTATTTACAGTAGACTTCAACATAGACGATGATTTAGATGCATTACCCAAATTAGTAGCTCCCTTCTTAGGTTCACTAGTTATCACCTTCGGAACATATCTAAAATTCTGTTTAGCCGAGGGACCAACAAACTGACTTCCATTAGTTGACTTGGCTTTACCTTTCTTCTTCTTGTTCTTACCCACCGTTTGAAAACCATCATTATTCTGCACCACAGTAGGAGTAACAACATGTGGAACAGAAACAATAGGAGGACTCACCACCTGTTTAGAACTTGATCAAGAGTGTGACCAAATATCTTGCATATATTGCACCTGGGAGGCCTCTATTCATATTCAACACGGATAGTTTCTTTAGTAAAACCCTCCCCAGAAAGTGACGGAATACCAATAGTAACAACCTCCACGAGATCAGCCTTATAATTAACCTCAATTAGGCACCTAGCAAAACTAGTTCTACCCCACGAATCCTTACACATAGAGCTTGTGTAAGAATCAAGCATGACATGTTTACTAATAAAAGTAGCAATCAAACTAATATCATCCTCTTCAAAAACTTGAATTGGAACATCATGCAATTTAACCCATACCGGAATGCGAGTCAATTCTTCTTTACGCAAACTAGTCTCCGTAGACCATTTCTTGAGAAATATTGAAGATTTGTGTATCATCAAAGGAACACCTTCCAAAACAGCTTCTAAACCAGCCTTTGTATCAAATTTAAAGAAAAAGAAGTCTTTGGAGTTCATCATAATCCTATTAAGCCCGTGTTTCGCCCAGTTACTTCGAACATAATATTCAACAACCGGAAATGCCATTCTCTTTCCAATAAAATAGCCATATAAGGTGTGCTCCAACTGTGAACTAACCTTGTCAACCATTTTGTGAGGAATAGGGATGTTAACACCTTCAAATATGGTGTCAGAAACCAGGGGACGAAACTTAGCATCACTTATAAGGCGATCCTTATCCCTCAAACCCGCAACTCCAGCATACGATGTAGCATTAGCATTGATGTCCACGGCTCGGAAAATAGGAGACTCATGATTAGGTTTAGTGGTTGTAGGTTTAGCTTTCAGTTCAGCCTCAAAAGCATCCCATAAACCACAAGCAGCATTTACGATCATTACTTTCCAACTCAGACCACACCTGATAGTTACCAGCTTCACAATCAAACAAATAAAGAATATAGTCATGCATACGCTTAACAGAAGAAGCCGTACCATTCACATCTATTAGATTACCGGGATCATTAGTTTCAACTGCAAGAGAAGGGGCTACAATGCTCGTAAGACTTTTAATAGTAGCATCGTAGTTCTTGGCAATATCCTGAATAGAAAACAAAGGATACAATGTTGAAGTAGACTTACTAGTACTCTCGAATCCAGCAGCTCCAATACCTCCCTTAGGGTTCAAATCAGATTCAATCCAATCAGAAGCATGGTCATCATCTGAATAACCACTAGTTTTTCCCATTAAATGCTGCATACGAGCATCAAGTTCCACAACGTTGAGATTGCCCACATAATCCTTAACCACTTTACGTGGCAAAGGATTGATCTCCTCTCCCATATTCAACATCACAAAACCCTAAACCCTCCTGAACAAGTAGATCGTAGTAAACAGACCAAGAAGAAACGCGCCAAATCTTCAGCAAAAACGATTAAATCCCTAGTTTACAACTAGGGTTTTTAAGCCATAGAGCTGTAATAATTAAACCATGGTAATTTGATGATGTAGAAATCGATTCAATAATTGTATAATGGTTAGAATGAATAAAGACAGAACAGACTAAGGACCCTAATTTGCGATTACTGTAAACCCTAAAAAGAAAACAAAGAACGATTATAATCACACCAGGGACAAGCTACGATTTAAGAAAGATCATAAAAAGATATAATCAGACTGAAAATGAGATTGTATAGAGGAATTAAAAATCGTTTAGGTAAAAAGTTTAGGGTTTCGATGGTCACCAAAATCGCCAAAGGGTTGGGAGAGTTTTTTTCTTTAAGTGTTCAAACATGTATGTTGAGCATAGTATGTGAATACTAAGAAATAAGATATTTATCATGACATTATTTATAATATGCTTTAGTGAGGGTCAGATCTATAAAAATCAATAAGTACATAAACATCAGGATGTAACCACCATGGCTGTAAAATTGTTTAAACTTGCCACGCCAAGATATGGGAAATCAGATTATTTGGTTTAATGAATAAGATATTTGTCATCACAGTCACTCGCATATCAAAAATACACAAATGTATAAACTTCAAAGAAGTAGTAAAAAATTTAGATCACATTCTATACCAGGCAAACATCAACATAGATGGGCCGTCTACCCCTCCCCCCCCCCCTAAAAAAATCCCTTTTTCCATTTCAACACTTTTTTTTCAATAGCCTGCACCAGACTTATTGGTAGACTGTTGTGATAACAAAAGGAAGTCGAGGGGAAGCTTAGACCAGGCCACTATGATGAACATCGTATGTCAGTATTGAGAAACGAAGAACGCGGTGGACTTTAGAGTGAGGAAAAGCTCGGTGATGACTCATCAGTTAGGATTGATACACTATAAAGGCCATAACAGTCTTCGTTTATAAATTCTGACATACGATGTTACATGTAATATGTGATATAGTAGAGGAGTAAACTTTTTTTAAAAGACTAATTCTTTGAAAGTTAGTATTAAAAGGGCACCGCACTAACTTGTTCAGACATAAATGTCCGTAGATGTCAGGGTAGTATAATAAGGCTCAGATCTACAATTCCTTAAGCAACTGTATCCGGCCATCATGGCTGGAACCATACAAATATTTTAAGTTACCATGCCAAGTTACACGTATAAGTTAGTCGCAATCATTGGAAAATTAATATGTAGAAAATTCGTCATTGCCTCTTTACTAATAAAATTTGT
The DNA here is from genome assembly GCA_019973895.1 of Chrysanthemum seticuspe. Classification (NCBI taxonomy): domain Eukaryota; kingdom Viridiplantae; phylum Streptophyta; class Magnoliopsida; order Asterales; family Asteraceae; genus Chrysanthemum; species Chrysanthemum seticuspe. Next base: position 87,869,970 of record BPTQ01000001.1, on the reverse strand, counting down.
TATTGCCATAATGGACAGTTCCTGTGTGTAAATCCATATTAGTAACACACATTATTTAGGACACAAAGTGCATGTATTTTGCATATTTTTAGTTCTAGTTTCACAAAGACCCTCATCAATAATAGATTGCATGGTCCAAAGAAATATGGGAAAGAAAACAGGACGCTGCGAAAAAGAAACCTGCACCAAATTACTTGACACACCATTCTCTTTTGTTTCACATCCTTCTTTGGTCAGTTACACTATATTAATGATCGGAGCGTTTTGTGGAATTGAATCAAAGAACATGCATAAAACAGATGAAAAAAAGAACGTGTATTATGCCACACATTTTCAGATTATGGAATGCGTTCTACTGAATAGCCAAAAGGCAACATAGGTGGAGATCAGTGTTCAACCATGAAAAAAAAACACAGCCACAATACTATCGTCTATACCTGATGTTCTTTTTCGTGATCAAATACTGAACTCTTCATTCCCAAATTAAGATAGGTAGGTATTTGATGGCTGCAACAGAAGATATGGTGAATTAGTAGGGCTCAAATCTACTATTTATGTTCCAGCTCTAGACTTTTGTCTCGGCTGCAGCCAGGCTCAAGCTCCAGGCTCAAGAATTGGTTACCCCACCAAGAGACAACTACGTGTAAAGCACATTGTTAGGAATTGGAAAATCCATAGTGAAGAGTCGGTCACCCCAACTCTAGTCTAGCATATGTTAGCTCATAGACATTACGTTATTTACTAGTTATTTAGTTAGTTATTTAGTTTAGTGCAACACCGTGGAGGAAGGACGGGTCTTTACCCACTGTATGCCTGATCCACAATCCGAAGGAGGACGTTTATTATGTAACTATAAATACCCTCTACCTCCCAAGGTAGAGGGTTGGACCTTTCATTAATCTAATCTTCCTTCCTTTGTTAACTTTCTCTCTCTAGAAAGGCTCCCATCTTCTACTTTCTCTCTCTAGAACTCTATCAAATTCAAACCATATATTGTTATGTGATGTGTTTATGAAATCCAATATGTTACAAATGGTATCAAGAGCCATGGTTTGATCATCTCTTACATATCCTTGGATTTCTACTGGTTTTTAGATGGTTTTTGAGTTTGAAAAAGTTTAGTGGTTTTTGCATCATTTGGATCATTTCTTGTGTTAAAGTTTGGATTTTAATTGTACTTTTGTGTTTAGAATCATTGTAAGTTCTTGGGTTTTGATTTGGAAAGCTTGAATCACTGTGGTTGAGCTTATTTTGGATTGAAAAGTGTCTTTTTGAAGTTTTTCTTGCTAGCGACTTGGTTCTCGTAGTGTTTTTCATCGTAGCGACTTGCTTCAGTAAAAGTTAGCAAGTTACAGTGTTTGTTGTTAGCGACTTGAGCCTAGCGACTTGTCTATTGAGACAAGCCGAAAAATAGTACAAGTTAGTGGATTCTCCACTACGGCTAGCGACTTGGTGAGGTTAGTGACTTGCTTCAGTAATTGTTAGCGAGTTGTAGTGTAAATAGGTAGCGACTTGATACTAGCGACTTGGATCTTAGCGAGTTGTTCTTTAGCAACTTAACTGTGTCTAGCGACTTGGTGCTTAGCAACATGTTGTCATAATACTTAGCGACTTGGTGCTTAGCAACTTGGTTCAAGGATTCTTAGCGACTTGGTGACTTAGGGACTTGTTCTCAAGGTTTATAGCGACTTGTCTCTACCGACTTGTTGACTTTTCCCGACAAAACTTCAAACGGCTATAACTTTTGATCCGTAACTCTGTTTTCAGCGTTCTATCCATCAAAACAACCGTGAGAATGAGGAGAATGGCACACCGAATGAACTAATTGGGGAAACCTTCGAGGCCTAAATCCGCTCCGAACAGAAGTTATTGAGGTTTTTATGCTTTTTGACCTAAATTTCTCCGAAAAATCGTGCATAAACCAATCCAAATCTCAACCAAACAACATCTCTGCTAATCCTACAAACAACCATAAGACCTAACACACAACTGTCTATCATTGTGTCGATCCATCAGTTTTCTTAACACGTTCTATTGGTCTCTATATCACGGTTTATTCTTGATTTTGTAAAATCCCGCGAAAGAATCTATTTCTCGGTTTAAATCATAGACTTGTAAAATTCCGTGTATACTACAACATCATGTCTTACACTACTGACCCTGTAATTTCAGATGTACTTAAATTGTATGATGCTGTGGACAACAATGATAATGTATGCTACACTGAACGATTAAAGATGATTGAATCAATCAATGATGATGTGAGTTCTTCATGCTCTGAGTCCAATGAGAAAGATTTGCACCTGTTCAGGCTACAGAATGCCATGCAAAAGGAAAGTAGCATTGAACCTTATCAACTACTTCACTCACACCTCCTGTTACTCACACCGATAAGAATGGAACGAACATGCATTGCCATTTTCCGTCAAGACTTATCCACATTAACGGGAACATTACTATTGAACTTAAAACAATTAGAACAACAACTTGATAAAGAAAATGTTCAAAAGGATAGTTCCAGTGCTGCACTTCAAATGATCCACAACCAATTTCAGTCATTCATAAGTGGGGAATTTACATCAGATTATGATCAAGACCTGACTGAAATGTCTTTCAAGAGACACACTGGAATGGAAATTAGCGTGTTCATTGAGACATTCATCCAACTCATGGATAATGTGGAGAAGTACATTGAGGAAGTTACACATAAAGATGAAAAAGTGGATGAGTGTCAGGTGCAGTTGAGAGATAGTTGTGATGAGTCGGGTAATATATCAGTTGAAAGGTCGGGTGTTGCTGAATGCAGAATATCAGAGACAGCTAAGAATGATGTAACCAACTACTCAGTAATTCCGGTCACACAAGAAGTGGATGTGGTGATCAGAAAGGTGAATGAATGTCGGGTACAATCAATAGATTGTAGTGTTGAGATCGGTAAGGCATCGGATGATGGATCAGTTGACACTGAATACAGAGGCTCATAGGCGATTAAGTTTGAAACAGCCAGGTGTTCAGTGACTCTTGTTACACATAATGTGGATGCAAATATCAGACCGACAAATGAGCAGGTGTCATGTGATAAGGTACCATTAACCGTTCAACATAGTGCATCTCCTAATGTACCTAAACAAACTGATCTTAATAATGAACATGATTCTGATAAATGTTCCTTGGTTGAGGCTGAGACTAATAAATTCAAAACAAATGATATGGTTGATAAAAAGGCTTTTGATGAACTTTCAAACAAATTCTCAAAACTTGAAAAACATTGCATTTCTCTTGAAATTGCAATACAAAGAAAGGAGGAAAGTTTTCAAACTAAGAAACCATGTAAAAATCCGGAATTTCCTGAATTTCGTGAATTTTTTGAAATAAACGATTTAAAAGCTCAGCTTCAAGCCAACAACTCGACCAACAATTTGAAAAAACATATTTCTGATATGCATGTGAAAAGTAATTTGGTTATAAGTAATTCTGATGATAATGTTATTGATGATATTCAAATGAGAAATGATGAATTAGCGGTTTGTGTGGTCAAATTACTAAAGGAAAATGAGTCTTTGAGAAAGCATCACATAGAACTAAGTGACTCTGTCAAAGAAGCTAGAACTAAGTCAATGGAACAATCAAACTCTTTGATAGCAAAAATTGATGAACTCAAAGCTCAACTTCAGGAAAAGAGTTTCGCTATTGTTGCCTTAAAAAATGAGCTTAGGAAAACTATAGGGAATAGTGTGAACACTAAGTTTACAAAACCATCAACCTTGGGGAAACCAGTTTCTCATCCCATTAGAAACCGGTCCGTTGTTAGGCAGCCTACTACGTTTATATCCGAAAGACCAAAATTTTCAAAAACACGATTTGCCTCCCAAGTTGATGCGATAAAAGTTTTGTCAAAACCAGTCACTTCACCTGAGTTACCTAAGAATAAGGCTTCTAGTTCAGTTAACCCTCAACAAGTAGCCACTTCTACTCCCAACACCACTAGGAATAGTTCGAAAACAATGTCAAAATCAAGCATTAAAACCCAGAATTCATATAATATGAATGAATTGTGGAAGAACTATTATCTAGATGAAGCTAGGAAAAAGGCACAGATTTGAAAAGACGGAATTTTAGGTGCAAGACCTAGGGTGAAGAATTCTATGAGTTTTCAAGGCACTACTAGTAGTTGTAAACCATTAACTAGGAACACTCAAATGACTAGGGGTTGGCTTGCATCTAAGAGTAGATATGAGAAGAAGAATGCTAAGCATGTTAAAAATGAAACTAGAAATTCTAAGTCTTTTCCGAATAAGAAACATTCTCCTAATTCACATGTTAAGGTTCAATCCACTAAGACTACTAACGTGACTAAGGTTCAACATGTAATGAAGCAAAACAAACAAAAAACTTTGCCTAGATGGATACCAGCTGCTAAATATTTGGAGTCTAGGAATATCGATAAGTCTTCCACTGTGCATAAGAAGCTTAACACTCCTAGACCTTGCCATAAGTGGATACCATCAGGTAGAATGTTTAAGGATGCTGGACTTAGGTGGATACCTACCGGAAAGCTGTTTTCCAATGGCAAAATCAAGGTTGACAGTGAAGCCCCAAAGGATTTGGATACTAATGTCACTAACCAATATATATGCAATCAAGTTTGTAATGTTAGTGCAAGTATACCTTACTCAGTTGCAGATACTTCGATCCTTCACTACATGGACTCGCTTAAAGTATGGATAACAAATGGATTGATATCTCATTACTCACGGGTTCAAGTTACTCAACCTTGATATTTAATCTGCTATGACGTATGAATACAACAGTTGATCGGAGCTAAACAGTCAAGTCTAAGAGACTAAAACTGCTCAAACACCAATGCAATTAAGATCTGAGGAGTACAGTGTTTCCCCGGGTCGTTATGTCCCAGCGAGTTGTGCAATGGATAAATCAACGTCTAGTGATCGAGAAATTTGAACGATGAAGGGAATTGAGATTATTATGACTACAGAGAAATCCAACAAATTAAAAACGCCTTAAATGCAAATTAAAGAAAATAAAAAAAAGATAAAACCTATTAAATAAACGCTATCACTATATTTAAAGTGATGAACGTTTAAAATCTAAAACGTACGTTTAAATTAAAATAACGTAAACGTACAAAATAAAAAAAAATGAAATCTAAGATATAAAAGTCCTAAAAATATGAAAAATACATTTCTACAATCCTAATGATAAAACAAAATATTTGGAAAAAGAAAATTATTTTTATAACTAATTAATTAATTATTATTAATTAAAAACTATTTTAAACTATTTAAAAATAACCTAAAATGAAAGAAAATAGGAAATAAAGCTTGAAAAATAAAATTATGAAATGGAAAAGTCTAAAATATCCAAATAGACTTTTTAAAACTATTTTTGTATTTTTGTGACTATTTTTCTATTTTCTAGGAATTTTAAACTATTAAAAACTAATTAAATTACTAAAAATTACCAAATAAGCTATGAAAAATCTAGAAAATTACTTTTTTTACTTTTTATATTTATCTAAGCCTAAGAAAATTGAAAACTTATTTTTTTGAACCTTTTTCTAATTTTTTGTATTAAAAGCTATTTAAAAATGATTAAAAACTAATTAAAAATAGGAAAAATAGCAAAACAGCTTATAAAAATATGAAAATTTCAGGGAAACTCTAAAATAATATTAAGAAGCTATGAAAATTAGAAAAACAGGTACTTGTGTGGAGAAATAAGCAACTGATGATTCAAGTGCTTATGAATAAGCACTAAAATAAGCTAAATGAGCCAAACAAGCTACCAACTGTTAAAAGAAGTTCTAATAAGCTATATTAACCAAAATCCAACTAAAATCAACAAGCTTTAACCACTGAAGTACAAGTTAACACAGATTTGAAGCTTATGAGATTAAGCTAAAAACAGAAAATGGTGTATACTTGCAGACAAGAAATAAGCAACCAAATAAGCACCAAACTAAAATCCAATGATTGATACTTCAACTAGACCTAGGTGACTACTACTGACCAAAAGACTAGACCTGGGTGAGATCTTTTGAACCCTGTGCAAGCTGCACAAATTCTGAGAAAAATCTCAGTTTAATCTGAGACAGTGGAGCAGGGGACCAGGTCCTGTCTTTGAGCTTATACAGAAGCTTATTTAGCAAACAAAAGCTAAAACCAGATAATATGTCTTAAAGACCACCTATTAGACTGCTTATAACCAAAAATTCAGACCCTGAAACACTGTAATGAACCCTGTGTCTCAGCTGCAATCTCTGCATAAAACCACTTTTTTCACTATTTTGACTTTTTTGAAAACAGAAACACAGTTGACTTTCTTGAGGTTTAGATCCAATTTTATGACTGATGTTGTTGTTAAATGATGTTATGAAGCTTTTACAACCTTTGTTATTAATTTCTAAACACAAAATGATGATTTGGTTTTGCAAATATCTCAACAGTTAACTGTTGAGATTATTTAAGGTGGATTTGACTTTTTTGAGTACTAAACACAAAAATAAGGCAGATAAAGACTCAAATGAGTCTATCAAGCATGAGCAAACAGAAGCTTACTCACAAACACACCTCTAGACCAGGTTAATAAGTAATACCAAACACCCCTTTTAACTGTGATTTGCAAACCAAACTTATACTAATTACTGATCAGGCTTGTGACAATGATCAATCTCATTTTAAATGACATGAATACTGCTATTAGAACAAGTGTCAACAGATTATAACTACACATTCATGATATGCAAGAATTTTAGAAAATCACTTACAAAAGTCCATAACCACAATGGTTAGCCATAAACAACCAGTGGACCTCTAACCTATCCAAACCCCTAACCTAGCTTAGTATCAACCCACATCCATAGCTGCTTCACCATTTGACCCAATCAATTCCATTTATGCCCCTGTTTGACTTTTGTTGACCAAATGTCAAAATGAGTGTAAACTTGAAGTTGAGCTTGTAAAAAGCTATGTTAAACTTATATAAGCTTATTAACACTGAGACATGAGCTTTTTGAAACTTGTAAACAAGATTTAAACTTGGAATTTTTCAACAGTAGACATGAAATGAAGATTATAACATTAAATTGAAATTAGTACTTGGAATCAGTTTCAATACATACAAACACTTAAAATTAATACACTATAGCAAAACATTACAAGTTTTATACTAATTTGAAAGGTTCAACATAAAAACGACCTAAGAAATAAAATTAAAAATTACAAGACTTCTCAACTTGCTCCAATTGCTTCTCTTTTATAACCCAAAGTTACTTTCTCTCTCTTCTGATGATTTCCCATCAATTTCCAGCCGTTGGATGGCTTAAATCAATCTCCACCATTCAAAACTGATTTTGGCGCCAAATTGGTAAACTGCCAAAATGGGGGTTGAGTGAGGAGGGGGGGAAGCATTAAATGAAGCTTGGAAGGTAGTTGTGGAGTGGGGAACAGGTTTTAGTGAAAATGGAGGAGGGGGGATGGGCTTAGCTAAGTTGCAGGCAAAGCAGTTGGGAGAAGGACTTTTGGCGGGTTGAAAAGATTGACCAGGGGTTTGACCAAAGAGATAATAATAGGGGGGGTTCACAATGGTTTAATGACAGGGGGCCAGAATTGGTAGGGGGTTCAAAATAGGTTTAGAAGGGTTTTAAACTTCAAGGACTAAAAGTGTAAAGTCTGAAATTGTAGGGACCTAAGCTGCCAATTCAGAAAAGTTATTCCAAGGACCAAAAGTGACAACTTTCAAAAGTACAAGGACCAATGTTGCCTTTTTCACATTTTCCAGGGGCCATTTCTGTCAATTTTGAAAGTTGAAGGACTAAACTTGTAAATTTCTCAAACTTTTCATATTTTTCACCAAAGGACTTATTTTGACAACTTTTGATTTTAAAAGAACCTTTGGTGACTTTTGCTTTTGAAATTATGGCTCAGGGACTATTTTTGACAATTCTTGAAACTTGGGGGACTAAAACTGCAATTTTTGCAAATTTGATATGTTTTTCATCTGATTTTGATATTTTTCAATTTGAAACACATAAAACACTGATTTGTGATATTTTGATCATTTAGATGTGTTTCTGAGTGTTTTCAGATGAATTTGCAGTTTATTTTGTATAAAAATGATGAGTATTTACACACTCATCAATCCCCCACACTGAGATATTGCTAGTCCCTAGCAATGATTTGAGAAAACATAATGGATTTTAAACTCTTTACCAAAAGCCATTACTTCTGGAGTAGCCAAATGTTTCAGTTCAAGTAAGAACCATGGTACACTGATAACCATGTGATTTTGAGCAAACCACCAGCTTTCAACGGATTTGATTTTGTCTTTACCAGAAGCCGTACCCTTCTGGACTAGCCAACTCTTAGATAAATTATCAATATTATCTTTGGTGAGTCGATTACCAATTATGGTTTTTCCACTGCCTTTACCACAAGCCATAATCTTGCGGGCTAGCCAACTCATTATCTTTTGAGGATGATGGGGAGCTGAAGAACCATACAATTTTGGGCAAATTGCAAGCCATATAAACGGATTTGAGAAATCTTTACCAAGAGCCGTTTGCTCCTGGATTAGCCAATCCTTTTGTCTTACAGACAAGGCGGACTGATAACCAAGCGAGAAAGTGTAAAACACTTACTCCAAAAAAAATTTTTGGCCAAAAACGGGGGAATTGGGTAGATAATACATGAAATTCGTGAGAATTCCCCCCCACACTTAGAAATGAATATTGCCCTCAATATTCAAAGTACCGGCGGTTATGCCGAAACAAAGAACGTAAAAGGGAAATACTACGGCCATTATTTAGAAAGAAGATTTTTTTTTTTTTTTTTTTTTTTTTTTTTTTTTTTTTTTTTTTTTTAAACATGTGGGCAACCCCCCCACACTAGGGTGGTAGAAAGAGGTGAGAAAACAGAAATATGGGTGAAAACCCATATGGCATGCTACTGTTTTTGATTCCCGAGTCGCTAGCTTGACTCGATCCCCGCATTCATTGGTTCATGGGGAAAGTTTGTAAATCTGGGACAACCATGGATGGAATGTCCTCTCCAAAGTAGTGCTTAACTCGATGACCATTCACTTTGAAATTAGGACCATCGGGTTGAGATAACTCAATGGTACCATAAGGATAAACCTTAGCGATAGTAAATGGACCAGACCAACGGGACTTGAGCTTTCCCGAGAAAATCTTCAATCTTGAATTGAAAAGAAGGACTCGATCCCCAACGTTGAAAACGCGGTTCTTGATTTTTGAGTCATGGATCTTCTTTGTCTTTTGTTTATAGATCAAAGAGTTCTCGTAAGCTTGATCACGGAGTTCATTTAATTCATTCATTTGAACTTTCCGATGATCACCCGCAGTCTGAATATCAAAGTTAGCATGCTTCAAGGCCCAGTATGCCTTGTGCTCGAGCTCAACTGGAAGATGACATGCCTTCCCGTACACCAGCTTGTATGGAGTGCACCCGATGGGTGTTTTGTAAGCTGTACGGAAGGCCCAGAGTGCGTCATCTAACCTATCCGACCAAGAGGCACGGTTTTCACCAACCGTCCTCTCCAAGATTCTTTTAATCCCCCGGTTAGAGACTTCCACTTGCCCACTTGTTTGGGGGTGGTACGCAGTAGAGGTACGGTGAGTTACACCATACTTTTGCATGACTCTTGCAAATTGGTCATTACAAAAATGCGTACCACGATCACTGATGATGGCTCGTGGAGTTCCAAACCTAGCAAAGAGAGATTTCAAGAATTTCACAACAACTCGGGCATCGTTGGTGGGTAAAGCTTTAGCCTCAACCCATTTTGATAAGTAGTCAACGGCCACGAGTATGTACTTATTTCCGTGAGAAGAAGGAAATGGCCCCATAAAGTCGATGCCCCAGATGTCAAAAATCTCACACACTTGAATGGCGTTTTGCGGCATTTCATTCCTTTGTGAGATATTCCCGTGACGCTGACAAGCGTCACAGGTTTTGACGAATTCATGGGCATCCTTATAGATTGTGGGCCAATAGAATCCCGAATCAAACACCTTCTTGGCGGTGTAGTTGGGGCTATGATGTCCCCCAGTAGGTCCAGAATGGCAAGCTTTGAGAATGTCAATAGCTTCCTGACCATATACACATCGCCGGATGACTTGATCCGCACAGATTTTAAACAAGTAGGGGTCGTCCCAGAAATAATGTTTCACATCTTTGAAGAATTTATTTTTCTGTTGGGACGACATCCCTTTCACCACAAAGTTACCCGCATGGTAATTTGCAAAGTCGGCAAACCATGGGGTAGAAGAATCTCCACGAAAAGAAACCATATTGAGTGTTTCGAGAGGAAATGTTTCATTGATTTCCTTTTTCTCGAACACATTTTGATGAGGGTTCTCTAATCGGGAGAGATGATCAGCAGCCAGGTTCTCAGCTCCTTTTTTATCACGAATGATGATATCAAATTCCTGTAGGAGGAGAACCCAACGGAGCAATCTCGGCTTTGCATCTTGTTTTGCAAAGAGATATTTGAGCGCCGAGTGATCCGTATACACCACGCATTTGGTCAAGATGAGGTATGGCCGAAACTTCTCAAACGCATACACCACAGCTAATAATTCTTTTTCCGTAGTGGTGTAATGAGTCTGAGCTTCAGTCATAGTTTTGCTCGCGTAGTGGATTGGCTGGAAATGTTTGGTTTTGCGTTGCCCCAAGACTGCACCGATTGCAAAGTCACTTGCATCGCACATAAGCTCGAAGGGTAAATCCCAGTCGGGGGCAACTAGAATGGGTGCTTCCGTAAGCTTTTTCTTAAGTGTTTCAAAAGCTTCGATGCACTCAGGAGAGAAGATGAAAGGAGCATCTTTTTCGAGAAGATGGGTCATAGGCCGGGCGATTTTAGAGAAATCTTGAATAAATCTACGATAAAACCCGGCATGACCTAGAAAACTCCTAATACCTTTGACAGTAGTGGGATGAGGTAGTTTAGCAATGACATCAACTTTTGCTCTATCAACCTCAATCCCATTCTTAGAAATCTTATGGCCGAGGACAATGCCCTCTTTGACCATAAAGTGGCTCTTCTCCCAGTTTAGACATAGATTGGTGTCTTCACACCGTTTAAGCATTTTGTCTAAGTGGGAGAGACAAGTCTGAAATGAGTCCCCAATGACCGAGAAGTCATCCATAAACACCTCCATAGTTTCCCCGATCATGTCGTGGAAAATGGCCATCATACAACGTTGGAACGTGCCAGGAGCATTGCATAAGCCAAAAGGCATACGTCTGTAGGCAAACGTCCCGTATGGGCAGGTGAATGTAGTTTTCTCTTGATCCAGCGGATCAATGGGGATCTGAAAGTAACCTGAGAAACCATCAAGGAAACAATAGTACTCGTTCCCTGCTAATCTCTCAAGCATCTGGTCCATGAAGGGTAGAGGAAAATGGTCTTTACGGGTGGCTTCATTTAACTTTCGATAGTCAATGCACACACGCCATCCCGTAACCAATCGAGTCGGAATCAACTCGTTTTCTTCATTCGTGACAACAGTAATGCCACCCTTTTTTGGAACGCAATGAATTGGGCTAACCCAAGGACTATCAGAGATCGGGTAAATCAGACCGGCATCAAGAAGTTTGAGAACCTCTTGTTTGATAACCTCGTGAATCTTAGGATTCACCCTTCTCTGACTTTGGACTGCTGGTTTGAAGTCGTCCTCCATTAGGATTTTGTGAGTACAAAACTCAGGGTTGATACCCTTAATATCGGAGAGTTTCCAAGCAATTGCTTGCTTGTGTGACTTCAAGACCTTTATGAGAGCAGTTTTTTTCCTCCTTAGTTATGTCCTTAGCAATAATGACGGGTAATTTACCATCACCCTCCAAGAATGCATACTCAAGATGAGGAGGTAGGTCCTTAAGTTCAACCTCGGGAAATTCTTCAGTGGATGATTGCACTGATTTGATTTCCTCAATAGAGATCTCTTTCGGAGGGAGTGAAGGTAATGGATCTTCATTGAGCAACTGCTCAAGATAAAGAATATCCCCCTCCGAATCATACACACCATCAATTCCAGGCGGAATTGATTCATCAGTAGCCAGAAATTCATCGATCTCTTCCAGAAGGAAGTCACCTCCCTCAAACGGAGTGAGAGAGGGGGAAGAGTCGGCAATGATAGGCTGAGAAGATGTGGTGGAATTGGAATTCCCACTCACAGAATTATGAAGATAACCAAGAAACTCTTGAGAGTACTCCTCTGAAGCAATGTCAATTAAATCGACTCGATTAACTGATTCAGTGTCATAATTTGAGGAGTACCTCGAAGTCTGATCGAGGTTAAAGGTAACAGCTTCGTTACCTACACGCAAAGTGATCTCTTGCTCAAATACATCGATAAGAGCACGGCCCGTCCTCAGAAATCCCCGCCCAACAATGAGAGGAACTCGAGGATCAGCATCGAAATCAACGACCACAAAGTCAGCTGGGAAATGGAACTTTCCTACTTTCACGAATACATCCTCGGCAATGCCGAGAGGACGCGAGATAGAACGATCTGCAAGCTCAAGAGTCATGCAGGTAGGAATGAGTTCCGGAAGAGACAGTTGTTTCCATACTGAATACGGCATCAGATTGATGCTTGCACCAAGATCGGCAAGAGCAAAGCATTCAATCATCCCAGGAAAAACACAAGGAAGAAGAAATTTTCCGGGATCTCCTAGCTTCTCGGGAAGCTTCTTTAACAAGACTGCTGAGCAATTCTCATTCAAAGGAGTCTTAGCCATTTCAAATAGCTTTTCTTTGTTGCTCAGCATATGTTTCAGAGTAGATGCAAACTTTGGCATTAACATGATGGCATCCGCGAAGCTTATGTCAAAGTGAAGTTCTTGGAAAATCTGAAAGAATTTTTCCATCTGATGACTAGCTTTCTCGCGGAGTTTTTGCTCATGTAACCGTGAGGGATAAGGAAGAGAAGATTTGGATTTCTGATTCTCAACAGGAGCTACAGGAGGTTCAAAAACAACTCCTTGATTTGACTTGGGTTGCTGGACCACTTGAGGTTGGACTACCGAAGGTTGGACGTGTGCGGTACTTCGTGGACTTGAATAATGCACTTTGTCCGTTGTTTCCTTGGTAACTTGACTAAATGCCACAGGAGGAGGGGGCATTGGAGTCGTAGGTCCATTGTGTTTTGGAGGTTCGCTTTCCACTACCTTCGGGATAGAAGAAGAAGAGGTAGTAGGAACAGCAGGTCCAGCATATGAAGCACCACTTCGGGTTGTGATCGCCTTTGCATCGCCCCTCGGATTAGCGATCGTGTTGCTAGGTAAAGTACCTGAGCCCGAGGGTCGATCATTTAAAGACTTCTTGATGTCAGAAATTTGGCTGACCAACAACCGATTCATTTCCTCTTGGGATTTCATGAATTGTTTCAACAACTCATCAGATGATGGTCCTGGAGGGGTAATGACGGGAGGAGCTGGAGTTTGCACAGGAAAATTCTGGCCTCTATTGTTAGGATTAGGGCCTTGATTCTGAAAATTCCCTGGATTATTGCCATGATAATACCCTTGGTTGAAATTTCCCTGACCTGGGTTTCTATTGTAATTTCCTTGATGTTGGAAATTTTGATTCTGATTTTGAAAACCGTTGTTTTGATTGAAATGACCTTGGTTTTGAAAACCTTGGTTTGGTCTGTTTTGATTCTGATTACGGTTTTGGTTTTGATTGAAACCGGGAGGTCCAGAGTAGTGGTTAGGACGGTGGTTCGGGTCTACAGGAGCACGATATTGATTGCCTCCTTGATTAGGCATCCCGCCCACAGCATTAGCTTCAAAAGGGTTACCATCAGTGGCCATACAGTTATAGTAAGCATGGGGGCCACCACAGGTAACACAGACTTCCACTTTCTTAACTTCAGCAGGAGGTGAAGTTTGTGGAAAAGAGACTTTCTTCTGGTTGGAAAGAACCAAAGCTTGAATAGCTTCCGTGAGTTTATCAATCTTAGCATCGGTGCTAGACTGACTCACGGGCGATGAAGAAGAAGAAGGTCCAACACTGACTTGGGAAACAACCGGCTTGCTTCGTGCAGTGCGGACTTTAGACTTGTTTTCGATAATCGCTAAAGCTTCTTTGACAGTTTTGCTAAGGAAATTTCCTCCCGCGGAGGAATTGAGAGAATCTTGATCAGATTGACTCACTCCATTATAGAAAGTATCGAGTTGCATTAACTCGGAGAAACCGTGGTGAGGACACTTGCGAAGCAATTCCTTGAAACGATCCCACGATTCGCTGAAGGATTCATCAAACTTCTGAGTGAACTTGATGATTTCATTTTTAAGACTCGTGGTCTTGGAAGGTGGATAGAATTCATTCACAAATTTCTTCACCAGATCTTCCCATGTCTCTATAGATTGAGGGGGTTGTTTTTCAAGCCAAATCCGGGCTTGCCCCTCAAGAGAAAACGGGAACAGAAGAAGCTTAACAGCATCAGAAGGGACATTCTTATACTTGATGGTAGATGCAATCTTGTTAAACCATCTTATATGAGCATGAGGATCATCCCGCTCAAAACCGTAGAACTGATTTGAAGTTACAAGGTTCAGTAACCCGGTCTTGAGTTCAAAGTTTTCAGCCACGATGGCTGGCACAACGATAGCATCTCCATACCCGTCGATGGGTGCCTGGAGAAGCTCGCACATAGGAATCTCATCCGCCATGATAACGGGATGAGTGCGAACAGTCCGGATCTCAGATCCGACTGCAGGAGCAGAAAGTCTACGAACACGCCTTCTTGGAATCTTGACAAGCTCACGAAATGGGCTTACAGATCTAGAAGAGCGAGTGCGCATACACTAGAGTTAACTCTAAGGAAACTCAGAGTTAAGGAGAGAATTGGAATTATGAAGATCTTTCACATGAGAATGAGAATTATGAAGACGGTTTGTAAAAATCAGGGTGAGAAGAATCTTTATGGGTTTTCTGGTTCTGAAACGTCGATATCACAACAAAATCAATTAACACAAGATCGAGGCAAAACAACAGTGAACTTAACCAATAATCCAAGATGAATGGCTTCTTTGAAAAAGGTACACCAATCACAATGGACACAAAGGCAAGTTTTATATCTTTAGTTCGGGAACTTATTATGGTCGCACCCCCAGTTAGGTAGTGCACTGCCTTGGTTTTCGGTGGTAATCTTTTAAGTTGTTAATTATTAGAGAAAACGACGATTCTTTTTGTATTTTTATTTTTGATACATATATAGAAACAAAAGAAAAAATATTTTTGTGTTTTATAAGTTTTTGGATGTTTTTGGGTTTTTTAGAAGAAAATATGGATATATATATATACAGAGATGGATGATATAAACAATGAGTGAGGATTCAAACAACTAATCTGCTAAAACGGGAGATAAATCAGCACAGCTCCCCGGCAGCGGCGCCAAAATTTGATCGGAGCTAAACAGTCAAGTCTAAGAGACTAAAACTGCTCAAACACCAATGCAATTAAGATCTGAGGAGTACAGTGTTTCCCCGGGTCGTTATGTCCCAGCGAGTTGTGCAATGGATAAATCAACGTCTAGTGATCGAGAAATTTGAACGATGAAGGGAATTGAGATTATTATGACTACAGAGAAATCCAACAAATTAAAAACGCCTTAAATGCAAATTAAAGAAAATAAAAAAAAGATAAAACCTATTAAATAAACGCTATCACTATATTTAAAGTGATGAACGTTTAAAATCTAAAACGTACGTTTAAATTAAAATAACGTAAACGTACAAAATAAAAAAAAATGAAATCTAAGATATAAAAGTCCTAAAAATATGAAAAATACATTTCTACAATCCTAATGATAAAACAAAATATTTGGAAAAAGAAAATTATTTTTATAACTAATTAATTAATTATTATTAATTAAAAACTATTTTAAACTATTTAAAAATAACCTAAAATGAAAGAAAATAGGAAATAAAGCTTGAAAAATAAAATTATGAAATGGAAAAGTCTAAAATATCCAAATAGACTTTTTAAAACTATTTTTGTATTTTTGTGACTATTTTTCTATTTTCTAGGAATTTTAAACTATTAAAAACTAATTAAATTACTAAAAATTACCAAATAAGCTATGAAAAATCTAGAAAATTACTTTTTTTACTTTTTATATTTATCTAAGCCTAAGAAAATTGAAAACTTATTTTTTTGAACCTTTTTCTAATTTTTTGTATTAAAAGCTATTTAAAAATGATTAAAAACTAATTAAAAATAGGAAAAATAGCAAAACAGCTTATAAAAATATGAAAATTTCAGGGAAACTCTAAAATAATATTAAGAAGCTATGAAAATTAGAAAAACAGGTACTTGTGTGGAGAAATAAGCAACTGATGATTCAAGTGCTTATGAATAAGCACTAAAATAAGCTAAATGAGCCAAACAAGCTACCAACTGTTAAAAGAAGTTCTAATAAGCTATATTAACCAAAATCCAACTAAAATCAACAAGCTTTAACCACTGAAGTACAAGTTAACACAGATTTGAAGCTTATGAGATTAAGCTAAAAACAGAAAATGGTGTATACTTGCAGACAAGAAATAAGCAACCAAATAAGCACCAAACTAAAATCCAATGATTGATACTTCAACTAGACCTAGGTGACTACTACTGACCAAAAGACTAGACCTGGGTGAGATCTTTTGAACCCTGTGCAAGCTGCACAAATTCTGAGAAAAATCTCAGTTTAATCTGAGACAGTGGAGCAGGGGACCAGGTCCTGTCTTTGAGCTTATACAGAAGCTTATTTAGCAAACAAAAGCTAAAACCAGATAATATGTCTTAAAGACCACCTATTAGACTGCTTATAACCAAAAATTCAGACCCTGAAACACTGTAATGAACCCTGTGTCTCAGCTGCAATCTCTGCATAAAACCACTTTTTTCACTATTTTGACTTTTTTGAAAACAGAAACACAGTTGACTTTCTTGAGGTTTAGATCCAATTTTATGACTGATGTTGTTGTTAAATGATGTTATGAAGCTTTTACAACCTTTGTTATTAATTTCTAAACACAAAATGATGATTTGGTTTTGCAAATATCTCAACAGTTAACTGTTGAGATTATTTAAGGTGGATTTGACTTTTTTGAGTACTAAACACAAAAATAAGGCAGATAAAGACTCAAATGAGTCTATCAAGCATGAGCAAACAGAAGCTTACTCACAAACACACCTCTAGACCAGGTTAATAAGTAATACCAAACCCCCCTTTTAACTGTGATTTGCAAACCAAACTTATACTAATTACTGATCAGGCTTGTGACAATGATCAATCTCATTTTAAATGACATGAATACTGCTATTAGAACAAGTGTCAACAGATTATAACTACACATTCATGATATGCAAGAATTTTAGAAAATCACTTACAAAAGTCCATAACCACAATGGTTAGCCATAAACAACCAGTGGACCTCTAACCTATCCAAACCCCTAACCTAGCTTAGTATCAACCCACATCCATAGCTGCTTCACCATTTGACCCAATCAATTCCATTTATGCCCCTGTTTGACTTTTGTTGACCAAATGTCAAAATGAGTGTAAACTTGAAGTTGAGCTTGTAAAAAGCTATGTTAAACTTATATAAGCTTATTAACACTGAGACATGAGCTTTTTGAAACTTGTAAACAAGATTTAAACTTGGAATTTTTCAACAGTAGACATGAAATGAAGATTATAACATTAAATTGAAATTAGTACTTGGAATCAGTTTCAATACATACAAACACTTAAAATTAATACACTATAGCAAAACATTACAAGTTTTATACTAATTTGAAAGGTTCAACATAAAAACGACCTAAGAAATAAAATTAAAAATTACAAGACTTCTCAACTTGCTCCAATTGCTTCTCTTTTATAACCCAAAGTTACTTTCTCTCTCTTCTGATGATTTCCCATCAATTTCCAGCCGTTGGATGGCTTAAATCAATCTCCACCATTCAAAACTGATTTTGGCGCCAAATTGGTAAACTGCCAAAATGGGGGTTGAGTGAGGAGGGGGGGAAGCATTAAATGAAGCTTGGAAGGTAGTTGTGGAGTGGGGAACAGGTTTTAGTGAAAATGGAGGAGGGGGGATGGGCTTAGCTAAGTTGCAGGCAAAGCAGTTGGGAGAAGGACTTTTGGCGGGTTGAAAAGATTGACCAGGGGTTTGACCAAAGAGATAATAATAGGGGGGGTTCACAATGGTTTAATGACAGGGGGCCAGAATTGGTAGGGGGTTCAAAATAGGTTTAGAAGGGTTTTAAACTTCAAGGACTAAAAGTGTAAAGTCTGAAATTGTAGGGACCTAAGCTGCCAATTCAGAAAAGTTATTCCAAGGACCAAAAGTGACAACTTTCAAAAGTACAAGGACCAATGTTGCCTTTTTCACATTTTCCAGGGGCCATTTCTGTCAATTTTGAAAGTTGAAGGACTAAACTTGTAAATTTCTCAAACTTTTCATATTTTTCACCAAAGGACTTATTTTGACAACTTTTGATTTTAAAAGAACCTTTGGTGACTTTTGCTTTTGAAATTATGGCTCAGGGACTATTTTTGACAATTCTTGAAACTTGGGGGACTAAAACTGCAATTTTTGCAAATTTGATATGTTTTTCATCTGATTTTGATATTTTTCAATTTGAAACACATAAAACACTGATTTGTGATATTTTGATCATTTAGATGTGTTTCTGAGTGTTTTCAGATGAATTTGCAGTTTATTTTGTATAAAAATGATGAGTATTTACACACTCATCAACAGTTCATGCCTCGTTCCCTAAAGAAAAGAAATGTGTACGTTTCAGTGCGCATTATCTTATAAAGAAGAGAAATCTTCTTATGACGTTTGAACACTATAGTTCAAGCCTCGTACTCTAATGAAAAGAAAAGTGTACGCTTCAGTGAGCTTTATCTTCCAAAGAAGAGAAATCTTCTCATTTATGACCATTCTCATCAACATGCTTCATGCTTTTTCCAAGCGCTTTTAATTATCAAGTGAACCGGGCTACCATTGATTGTTTTCTCATTCCACTTGCTCGATTATAATGAAGATGGTGACATCACGTGCTAATTTTACAGAGGAGAAGTGTGAATAGAATACATTTAGATGATTTCACTTATCTAATCAAGAATGGCATCTCCGTATGCAATTCTTGAGGGGGAGAAGAAGTGTGAAACTACTGCATGTTGATTGATATTTGAGAATAAATGGTCAAACGGCTCCAAACTCATGTAAGAACCGAGCTTCTTCTTATCGGGTCATCTTCACATGGAGTTTTTCTTCTAAGAGCCGTTGGTTGAGATCTTCACACGGGCTGATTTGATTAATGGCAAAGTGCTTCCAATTGCGGGGCTGATTTCCTTAATGAACATCTTTCTGTTCTTGTTTGATTGGGAGGGATTTGAGTTAAGGGGATTTTCTATTTGTAAGTTAACGGGAATGCATTTGCTGAGATGAAGATGTTAACTATCTATTCCCCAACTGAACAATCTCGAAGAAGGATGAGTCTACAGTCTGTTCTACATTTTATGCTGCATGTTAGAAGACTAAAGACGAGTTGCATTTGATTATCCAAATACTTATTCTTAATCTGGGGTTTTATCAAACAGATTGTCGGTTTAGGGGAGAGCACTAATTGGGGGAGGGTGAAATGTCTGATTTAATCCCCAATTAGACTTGCTCACATTCTGCTTCAGCAAGTTGATTCTCACAAAGACTTCAAGCGATCTTCTCAACAGATTTCAAGTATTTAGGCTTATAATGTTTTGCTGATTCTGAAGTATCAAAACCAGCAAGGTGGAAGGAGACATACATCTAAACACACAAAGAGTACACGTGATGAACCTAATACTTCGTCTCTATTGAAGTAATCTCGGAAAAGACAAATGTCATAACCGTAGAGAAACTCAGTGTTTACTCATAGCCTTTGGTGTGTTATTCCAACTATTTGGGGAAAGGATATATTATTCTAACTATTTGGGGGAAGGATGTATTATTCCAACCATTTGGGAGGAAGTGGTCTCTGGATACTTTTGGTATGTGTTAACTCAGCTTTCAGTAGGAAGAAATATGAGAAGAATATGTGGAGCGTAAGATGATATTGCTTATCGACATCTTCTATATGATTTATGATAAAGTGCTTCCGGTTAGTGCTTCATGTACACAATGTAATGATGATTCCGATGAGATCGCAACCATAAAGGGAGAGATATGTGTACATCTGGGTCGTACAACATATTCACATGATCGAGCTTAATCAGTTATTTCGGAGTCGACATCCGCAAAGAAGATCAGTGATTCAACCAGTTATTGTGATGTCATTGTCTCTTCTCTTGTTGGGTACATGTGTACTGATAAGGTTTTAAAAGGTACCATTTTGAGGGGTCGTTTAAGTCCTTATTTGATCACTTTTGTATCCGTTATTGCTTAATATCGTTCCTTTTCACTTTTTAGATCTCGTGAAGGCAAAATGCTGGAATGACACTTATTTGGACGAAAAGGCGCGAATATATGAAGAAAATGCCCAAAGTCGAAATCGAGACACTCACAGTTGCTAAAAGTAGAAGGCGACGGCGTCAGGTGCTATTGGCGACGCCGTCCCAAAATTATTGTGACGGGCCAGAACCCAAAACTCGTATTTTCAAGAGACGGCGTCCAGTTGTGAAAGAGTAGGCCGTCGCTACTCAGACGGCCTAGATGCAATCCAGACGACGTCAGAAGCTGAAGAGGACGGCGTCACGGACTTAAGGTGACGCCGTCGCAAGGTTAACGTGGCCAAGACGAAACCCTAATGGCGGCGACACGACGGCGTCACTAAACATAAGGTGACGCCGTCGCAATTGTAATCTTATATATAGAATCCGAATTTTTCAGTCTTTGTGTGGAGAGTATTTGGAGTAAAAACCTAAAACCGAACCTAAGGTGTCTTGTACAGTATTTTAGGGTTTTAAACCCTATCTTACACCAAGATAAGTCTTTACTTCATTAATTCAATTATGTCTTTGATTATTTGTGTGTATGCTTGCATGTTCTCCATGTCCGGCTAATTTATTTGTGTGTTTTCTTAGGAAGTATGAAACTTAATTATTGAATATTGATTGGTTGTTTCTTATCTTAGTTGATTAATGATCTAGTAATGCGATAGGTCATTCGTTGTGTACTTAATGCTTGATTCATCTTTGTGAACCTTAGAGTATAATTACCTGAGTAATTGTAGGCTAAACCATCCAAAGAGCGCCTTAGAGTAGGAGTTTATAATCTCTAGTGAGTTTGTAGACAAGACCCTTTGGTAAGTTCAAAGAGTTAGGGAGAAACGCATACCCTACAACTTTAGACACACAACGCAACTAGGAATAAGACGTGACACTCAACCATCAATAGGAGATAATTAAGGAGTAATACAAACTAAGTAAACACATCTTTAAACTATCATACGAGCACACATTAATTAGACATAGACTCCCACAACCTTAGTTTAGATAATTAGATAATAGTAGAGTAATCGGTAGAAATACCAACCCCCCAAATCCAATACCCGAGATTCGTACCTTTCCATTTTTCATAAAATATAAAAAGATAAAAAATAATCTTCCTCAACCTTAACCTTAGCGTAGTAAATCCCTACTAGCATTCCTATTCCCCTAGAGAACGATATCAATACCCGTGGCTTACCCTAATTACTACACTACAACGATTAGGTTCACTGCCTAGGGTGTTATAAAACTTGCTCGAAGAAAAGGAAGTTCCTTTGACCCCGAACGACGCGTGTAGCGTTATCATGTACGTTATGGGCTGATTGGTTATATGTTAGATAACAGGAGTGCATTTGGTGAAATGAAGGTGTTGATATATTGTTCCCCTAAATAGACAACTGGTCAATCTTGAAGAGTAAGGTGTACATCGGGGATGCACAACAGGTTCATGTGATCGGTCGTAATCAGTTAATCCGGATTTGATAACCACTGAGACAATCAATGTTTCAACTTGTTACTTCGGTGTTCTCGTGTTCTTCGGGGTGCTGAGCTTCATTCTATGAGACCGTTTTTATTCATTTCTACTGCATGGGGAAATGGTCTTTATTCTTAGTCTGTCAGTTTGGGGGGGAAGCTACCAAAGATTCACTTTTTGAAGGCTCAAGTTCTTGCGACGATTCAAGAGCTTCGAATGCTTTGGTGGTGAAAGTTTAAGAGATGATGACTTCTATCTTCTACAAAGTGCTGAACGATTTCCTTATCTCGGTACTCGTATGATCATCTTCTTAAACTATTTCTCTATCGTTGTAAATATTTTTCAAAAAGCAAAATACAAAAATATAAAACCAACAAAATCAAAATAAAAAAAAATATAAAATCAACAAAAGCCCATAAAAATCAGAAAATTGAAAAATACCAAAAATATGTTTTCTCAAGACATGTCTTCTGATATCGATAACATCTACGGCCTTAGAAATGTCATTCAATAATGGCACGGGACTTTAGATGAAGTTCGAGCAGGAGGTGTAAATATTTCTTTCTAAACATGTCTTAAAAATGGCTTGCAGTTACTTCAGACTGTAACCCGTTCTTCAAAATTATGGTTTGCTATTATTTCTGATAGCAACCCGCTCTTCTAGAAAGGAAAGTGCTGCGTAAACCAATTTTCAAAATATTTCGTGCACTTTTCCTAAAACATAATGAGGAAAGTATGTCGAAGGACTGCTGTTCCTACTCAAATATTTTTCCTTCTAAAATTCTTCAGAAAAATATTTGTTTTAACAAAATTGGTGGAAAATGAGTTGCTTGAAAAACAATCAGTATCACAATGTTCATAAAATTGAAAACTCAATCAATGACTTCAGCGCTTTTAAAAACCTTTTATGAAATGAGTCATTGATTGAGGGGGAAAATGTTTTCAAATTTATATCATCTAAACGAGCTTATCTATTATCCTATATGCTTAACTGAAAAATGATGTTAACCTACGTTGAAGGACTAGGTGCCTAGGATATGACTGTTAGGATTAGATGATTAGAGTTTGATAAACACATTATTCCCATGCCTCATAAGAACTGATTGATATGTTGCATTGACTTTCATTAGTCAATTATTGTTTGGGTGATGTCGACCACCATATATCTGTATGTGTGTTCACTAACGTATGCAGGTATATTGGTATATAAGAATGTTCCCGATTCGGATCCCATAATTGAAGATGATTGGATGCCGAAAGGAAAGGGTAACTATATCTTGGGTTGACAAAAGAAGAAACGAAGCTTAATCAGATCTCTCTATGAATAGTTGGCATGATAGATGCAACTTCAGAGGTCTCACTGCATCAGCAGATGGTTTTCTTTCATCCCTTCAGCAACTACAGAAGCATCTTGTAATTTTAAACCACCTAACGTATCTTGTGCAGGACAAGTAGTGGATGATACTATTTTTCTAACAATTTTGAAAAATATTGTTTTTAAAATGGAAAAATGTTGTTTTGAAAATAAATTGGTATAAAATTTTGGAAATCATCAGGACTTCATTTTAAACATAAGTCACTCAATCAACGACTACTGTCATCGATTGAGGGGGAGAGTGATTTCTATCTTAAATATTTTCAAACGATATTTCATCAACAAGTCCGTTTTGTACGATATAAAGTGGTGATCTAAAGATTTAATGTTATGTCATGGTATGATTTTTCTTTAGAATCAAGATCTTTTAAAATGAATTTTTTTCTGTTCTTGTTTGATTGTGAAATTGTTTTATTTTACTTATAGATCTCTTAAAACAATCATACCTGATACTAACAATCTTTAAATGTCTAAATCTGTTCCACTATCAGAATTAAATTAATATGAACACATTTTTCTCCCATGATTTCTAAACCTATTTAAATCACTTGGGATCCAAAATCTCAAAGGATTTGATATTTTTGATCGGGGGAGAAAATGTGATTTAAATATGAAATCTGATAACAAGTGATCGTTTTGACTCAAAGTGCAGGTAGCTCTCCCATATGTGCTAAAACGATTTCGAATCTCAAAGCACATATTAAGGGGGAGCATTTCTAAAGAAATTAAAATATCAAGGTACAAAGGTTTCAACGTTTTATCATATGTACCTTGATTGAGTTTGAAATGGTTTTCTCTATGGCAAATGTGATCGTGAAAGTACTTCTAAGATCTCTTTCCTCTATGTGTTAAATGATTTCATATAACCAACGCACATTTTGAGGGGGAGAATTTACCAAGAAAATCAAATGGCTTTTTCCATGGAAATTGTGATCAAGAATATATTTCAAAGAACTCTTGCCTCCATGTGCTAAACAATTTCAAGATCATATGCACATGTTGAGGGGGAGCATTTCTAAATGATCAAAACTATTAAGGTACTAAATGCTTTGATTTTATATCACAAGTACCTTGATTGATTTTTCCAAATGATTTTTCAATTGGTTTCATGAAGGAAAGAACAATACCAAAAGACCGACCAATTTAATTTATGCATGGTAATATAAGGATGGTTAGGTCAGGTAGTCGTTCCCACGATCCGCCAGAACCAGAGGATTCTACCCAGGGACAATCCACTAGATAGTGTAGAGTCCTTAGGTATGATGAAAAAAGGAGAAAAGTGAGATATGGGAAGAGTGCGGACTGAGATAGAGCTAGAACAAGAATAAACCCAACAAGGTTCTAGTAATGAAGTCTCGGTAAGCACTGAAGGAGTTGAAGAATGAAAAAGAATTAAATGTGAAAAGGGTGAAAAGAAATAGCCCTCCGATAATTCAACCTTAGGGCAGAAACCGGGTTCAATTCATATGCTACTTGTTGTTACTAATGTAACACTAGTATTGAAGACAAGACGTCATGGACCTAGTGACGCACTGCACTAAACTTCCCAAGCTACTCAAGTTCCTCTTAAAAGGACTTGTTTCATTCTCACGGGGAACCTACATAATCTATCGACTTTCTCTTAGAGATTGTTGATATTGAAGAAGGAGACCCTCTCCCTAGTCTCCGGCATAGGAACCAAATGTGCACAATTGAGTCTAGAGCCAAGAGATCATCCACAATATCTCTTTAGGACACTGTCAATGAAGACTCTCTATTTTACACAATGTGGAAAGAGAGATTATATCTTATGAGTCCTACGCATTATCCTTGTGGTATTGCCAGAACATCTGAGTGATATGCAAACATATTCACAATGAAGATGGAAAGCCTTCTGGAGCCAACATCAAACAAGCTGCTGGTGGGTGACATGTGAGATCTTTTCTAAAGATCAAGCTTGTGACAACTGGATAGAAACGATGGGGCGATTCACTTTTGAATCAACCTTGGTCCAGGAAATGGATTGACGGATACCTTTGAAAAACCGGTTGGTGTGCTTAAACTCTTTTCTATTGCACATCGACTGTGTATTAAGTTTTCAAAATTAAAAGGGTACTTATGATTGAAATTTGATTTTTCTTATAAAACCTTCATCGTATTACAAAACTCTTTCTTCAAGCAATACGCGATTGTTTTCAAATCATTTTTAATCAATCGGTAAATCTCAATTTGCTGGTTCACTCACTCCGTGTTGTCTTCTTTGAGACGTTCCGGTTTGAGAACAGCTAGAACAGCTGCGAAACCCTGTCAAGGAGATTCTTCGGAATTATACCTGATCACAGGCAGTACTTGTACTGATCAACGGGGAACCGTGGGCCGTGTACCTCAATTCAACGAAAGTGATCAAAGAAACTTTCTTGTGTTTTATTGCTAACTGTTGTTTGTAGGTACATTTGGACGGTTGCAGCTGATCAGAATTGAGGAGTCAATCCATAGCCGCATGCTCACACATCGCTTTCACAATCTAAAGAAATCATGATAAGTGCATATCTTCATCAACTAACTCTGATATTTTCAATCCATGCTTCTGCTACACTGCTGGAAATATTATGAATCAACAAAAGCTTCCGCAACTCTGATGAGAAGATATCATGATCCAAAATGTGAGCATGTCGGTCCGAAAGTCACAACTTCACATAATGGCGATGCTATAACGGATGAGCCAGAGATTTGCTGTGGCTGATGATCTCTAACCTGGCTTAATGAATCACCAAACTTGGATCAGCACAAAGACCTCCACTAAAAGTACAAAGCACTTGGACTTTGAAGAATCACTGCTAAAGCACAAATACTGCAGACATTGAAGAATTGAAGTCTACGAGCTCGAGCATAAAGACAAAGACAGAATGCTAGGATTCAAAATGTAAATCATGGGGTGACCTCCCTTAGGGGGAGATTGTTAGGGATTGGAAAATCCATAGTGAAGAGTCGGTCACCCCAACTCTAGTCTAGCATACGTTAGCTCGTAGACATTATGTTATTTACTAGTTATTTAGTTAGTTATTTAGTTTAGTGCAACACCGTGGAGGAAGGACGGGTCTTTACCCACTGTATGCCTGATCCACAGTCCGAAGGAGGACGTTTATTATGTAACTATAAATACCCTCTACCTCCCAAGGTAGAGGGTTGGACCTTTCATTAATCTAATCTTCCTTCCTTTGTTAACTTTCTCTCTCTAGAAAGGCTCCCATCTTCTACTTTCTCTCTCTAGAACTCTATCAAATTCGAACCATATATTGTTATGTGATGTGTTTATGAAATCCAATATGTTACACACATGTATGTAACTGTTGGCACGTAGAATTATCATCATTGCCCTATATTTCCTTGTCTTGTTACCTCTTAAAACAAACCTCGGGATGGTAGTCGTTATCAATGGCCAACACAGTCGGCATGGCTGCACCTGGATAAAAGTACTCAGTTCCTTGCCAAGGTACGGCTTTATCCTCGCCATTTCTCACAGAGAGCAGGTCATCCGCCATGGCTGGAAACACAAAATGTTACCTTCATAATTATAAAGACAAAAATACATTAGATGAATATATAGATATAACATCACAAATTCAAATCATACCTATTCATTGTCCGTTATAGTTATGTAGTAACATATCAAATGGCTAGGACCGAGAATCTGATAGATAAACACCCGGACCGTTCTTGATATACATAATACTACCTCCGTCCCATAATAACTGTCCAATTTGACTTTTTTAAGTCATTCTTTTACAACTTTGACCTTAAATAATCTTGTTTACGTTTTACAACATTTGATGAAAAATATATGAATGGATTGGGATTTAAATGTATGTTATTGGTATGATTTTCATAAAATATTATATAACGCAAACAAAAATATTTAAGGTCAAAGTTGAGAAAAAAATATTTAAAAAAGTCAAACTGGACAGTTTTTATGGGACGAAGGGAGTAAAAAAGAATTAATGATGGATGAAAAGAGGCCAAGGCAATGTAGCAATACTTGCTCTGGTCTCTGTGTATCTATCATTGTTGTTTTATCATTCTTTTAATGCTTGAAAATGAAAGAGGCAAACGTGAAATCCAACTCAAATCACATGGACGATCTGTGTCGTAACCCAAATCCAATTAGAACTAACATGTTTCAGACAGTGCCACAGACATAAGCACAATAAACATTTAGCCTCAGATCAGTAATCACATACCGGGTCTTAGAATATTTTGAATTTCACCGTGGCTGCAAACAAACTCGGTTGCATAGTAACCATTTATAACATGTCTTCCGGCCATTGCCCTGCCAGGTTACGTTCTGTGGGAAACTAGAAGGGGGTTGAATAGTTTACCGCTTTTTAATTTAGTTTTTAAAGTTTACATGTAAACTTCGATTGAGTCCTTTGTGAAATCAAGCCACAACATTATGAATCTTACTTAACAAGAATATAATGAATACACTACAAGAATAGAAAGTAAGTAATGAAAATAAAGAGTAAGAGATGGAAAGATCAAACCGAGATAAGAGATTTATAGTGGTTCGGTCACGAAGCTCCTCTTTACCCTAATCCACTCCCCGAGTACCCAACTCGAGATTTCTAAGCACTATGTCAACAAACTCTCTTGAGGCAGAGAAAACCGTACAACGTCACTTATCACAATTTCTGACACTAAGCTAAATGTCAAGTACTAATCTAGCTAGTACCAATCTCACTCACGATCTACTCGATCCTTGCTAATCACACAAACTACTAGATCACCACGATCTAGACTTGATCTACTTGATCAACACACTAACTCACAAACAACAAGAGATGTCCAAGATCTCAAAAATATCACAATGATCCACATAAGTTATCTAAACAAGACTCAAGACTACTTGATGTATATCAAGATACAACAAGTGTGTAATAAATGTTACACGTGCACACTACTATGACTACAACACTAAGTATCTTCTTGATACAATGTGTTCTTCTCTTGCACTAGGAGAAGAATGAAGGTGATCACTTGGTTGGAAGAAGGGATCACTCTAAAACAAAAGAAAACTATCTAAATAATCAAAGGAGTGTGTGTGTGTTAGGAGACTTAAACTCAGAAAGTTTTGTGTGAAAAAGGATAGTAAAAAACTGTAAAATGGGCTGGTATCTAGACAAAAACGCTCCTATTTTTGTCTTTAGTGGTGAACGTTTATTTGGGGAAGTTAGGAGCTGTTTTGGGGGGGGAAATAGTTGTTGGGAGTTTTAAAACTTAATTTTCAATTAAAACATTTCTTTAATATTCAAAAATAATTTGTAAAATGTATTTTTGAAAAAAAATGTTTTGTCACATTAAAAATGTGAAGTTTGAAACACAAATTCAATTCTTGGATCACTTGTCAAGTTGTAAATTTGTTTGTTCTTACCTAGAGTGATATATGTAAGAACGAGATATTTTCATTAAAAAACGTATTTACATTAATTTTAATGTAACTTGTTTTTACATTTTGTTATCATCAAAACGTAGAGATATCGCAAGATAGAAATAACGTTTTTAGACATTATTTGCATCAACAATCTCCCCGTTTTTGATGATGACAAAACATAAACTCATTTTAGGTGAAAAGTAATTTTAACAAGTTTTTAATTTGAGTTTATATCCCACTTCTCCCCCTTTTTGTCGAAGCAAAAACATTGTTGAAACGACACTAATGCTCCCCTTGATGTATACTTTCCCTCACTTGGAGGGCACCAAGGAATCGAGCAATGGTTGTTGTTACAAAACAAAGTTAGATGACAAAATAACAATATCTAACATGTAGCAATTTTGACAAATATCCAACCATATATAAAGAGGCTAAGTAGCCAAGAAAAAAAAATCCAACCATAAGATAAAGAAAGACATTCATATATAAATAAAATAAGATGCACACTTAAAGTGTGAGAACAAGATGATAAAAACAAAGCTACAAGAAGCACATGATAATCTATAATGGCTTGAGAGGCCCTAAGATTTTCTCCAAACACAAAAGAGGCCCTAGATATTTATTCTTGAAAACTAAACATAAATATGCTTAGTTGGTTGGGCTATTTGTTGGTGGAGGAGGTGGAATGAAGGGTTCTTGTGGTGGTGTAAGGAGATGCTCCACATAGGAGAACATGAAGTGAAGTTCATCCCTAAGAGACAAGATGAGGTTGCGGTTGTGTAGACAACATAGGCAATTAGCACTATGAAGATCAACCGGGTGAAGTTGGATGGGTTGTCCCATGATGGGAGGTGAAGGAGATGGTGAGTATGTAGGTGATGGAGTTGGCATAGCATAATCTAACGGGGTGATGGGTGTGAGAGGGAGTGTCATATCCATAGAGGATAGACAAGTATTGAAGGATGAGGAGTATGATGAGGTAGTTCCATTGGAGGATGATTTGGATGGAGCATTTGGTGGTGTTGGAGAGGAAGGAGTGCTTTGGGAAGGTGGTGTGGTTGCTTCATCATCATCATCATCATCATGAGTTAGGTCAATGAACACGGTGTCTTGTGGTTGTGGTAGTTTTAGTGTGATTTTTGTGGATGGTCTAACGGTTATCCTAGGTTTCTTGGAGATGTGGTTTGAGGATGATTGAGTGGAAGACATGGTGAAGTAGATAATTTGGTTGAAGATGAAGTGCAAGAGTCACTTGCAATGGTAAGGCCTTATATAGGAAAGAATGGTGTGATTTTAATAAAAGTGAGTGGAGGTATGCTATGGTAGCCTAGGGGAATCTTAAGGTTATGAGAATTTGCAAAACATTGCAAGTTTTGAGGTTAGGGATGCAGGAATCTAGAGCAAATAGGAAAAATTAGTCAAACCAGGCGACGGTACCACTAAATGTCACACGGTACCATTAAATTTAGCGGTACCGTAGCATATTTAAAGGTACCGTGACATGCTGGTCACAAATTTTCTATTTGCATGGTTTTGTGCAACTAAAAAAGGTGTTCTAGGGGGACTATTTGCAGCAAATTCTAGTGCTTCAAAACACTAAAGATTAATTTGCCTTATATGACCCATATCGACCTACTTCTAGCTGTTAATACAAATAAGCCATAAAAACGTTTATTTATATTTTAATATCTTCTAATGTTTTTTCGATAACAAACGTAAAATCAGTTTAACGAAACAAATAAAATACGTAAAAGGTTTGAGCCAATAGTTTACTAACACACTTTTACTAAACATATTAAAACTATATCAAAACATGTTTAGTAAATAAGTTATAAAACCAAAGACATTTTTATATAAACACTAACTAGTAATATTGTTTACATCTTTTAGAAATGCATATGTATAACAACTAGTGTTTACATTGTATAAAAATGTATATGTACTTTGTATATATTATAATGGGTAAGTAATGGGTAAAAACCAAAGTCCATAACCCATTACCCGTAACCCATGATCCATTGACTAGGTACAATGAATGTTGTTGGGTAAAAACCAAAGTCCATAACCCATACCCATGGAGCATTATCCATAACCCATGACCCATTGCATGACATCATGCATAAAGTCATGTTGGGTATTATCCATGATTCATGACCCAAAGTCCATGACCCATGACCCAAGATCCATAATCCAATGACTAGGTACATTGCATCTTGTTGGTTATCCATTACCCATAACCCATGGTTCATAACCCATAACCCATAACTCGGTTTGCAACCCGAAATCTAGACTAAACTGACCTAGTAGTCGGATCCCTGGTTTTGCACTAGCCGGATCCCTCTAGGGAGGGATCCGCGGGAACAATGGGACAGTAGACATAATTTGTCTATAAATAGTGAGCCATTTCTCTCTTGCTCACTATCACTTTACATATACTTTCTCCCAGTATTCTAACATCTCTAACCACTGATCCAAAGGATCATTTTATGTAGTTTTATGTTTATGTGATTCTCTAGGTTCCTCTTAAAGGCAAGATCACCACCTCTTGAAGACGTGCAAGCTCAAGTCATGAGTTGCTAAGCTTCGTCATCATCAAGACCACTGAAGTGCATCTTGTTGATAGTTCTTTCCTCCCTCCATAGACGTGTTGTGTTGAAGGCATTCGTGAACGGTTCCGAAGGGTCGTGTTGAAGGCGTTAGTGAAAGGTGTCAAATACATTAGATATGGTGCATCGATGTACAAGTTAGATAGTTTAGGTTAAAGGATGTTGATATCCTTCTAGTGTTGTAACAATGAATGTGTCTCCTTTGGGGTAGTTGTGTTGTGATGTAGTGTTGGGTAGTAGTTCCTCCTTTATAATGGAAATCGGTATCTAGCCTTGTACCGGATAAAGTGTAGGCGACGTTGTGATAGGTTTGGTTCTACCTCGTGGAAGAACTCGGTGTCTAGCCTTGTACCGGATAAAGAGTAGGCGACGTTGTGAAGGCTTCTCCACCAAATTAAGGAGATTGTTTTGTGTAGTGCTTACGAACTCTCGAGTGGGGGTACTCGAGGAGTGGTGTAGGGCAAGGAAGGCGTCCTTGTAGGTGAACCACTATAAATACTCGTGTCATGGTTCTGTGTTCCTTTACTCTTTATACTTGCTTTACTTACTTATATACTTATCTATCAATATCCAACACACACATCAAATGGATTGACATAAGTCGATCTAAATAGTTTAAAACGGAGTTTTAATCGGTAAAACTATTCAACCCCCCCCCCTTTTAGTTTTCCACAATTGGCATCAGAGCTTGGTTACAAAGTTTCTTAGAGTATATTGTACTTTAAAAACTTGATACGATCCGTGTATGTTTGAAAACTACAAACAAGGAAATTTCTTAAAACAAAAAGTCATGTTTTAAAAAAATTTATACTTTGAATGTTGGATAGTTATAGATCATTCTAACATTTTCTTTTATGAATTCTTTATACTAGGATTTGTTCAATGACTTCGCTCCATCTAAGGAAAAATGAAGTCAACACCCATGGAAGAATCCAAAGTAGTTACGATTTGCTTTTACAAAATACGATTAGGTAGTTTAAAAGCTTATGAAGTATTTCCGGACCACTTTTATTTTTTATTTCAAAATGGACTGAGGGCAACCGCTGTCATTGGGCAACTCGTCGACATTGTGACAAGTGTCCCGTATGTGTAAGGTATTGTTTTTTAAGCAACGAAAAATCGCTGGGCAACCGCATATTTTAAAAAGGTTTGTTTCGTCATTTTACATTACATAGAAAGTACACATTTGAATAGTGAAAGTACAGTACATTTCTACTCAAATTCCAATAGTCAGTCACACAAAAACATTCATAGTTACCGTTTTCTCTGTTTTTGCTTCTCGCACAAAAGAATTCTTACTTACCGTTTTCACAAATCAAACCGTCTTCTTCATCAGCCCCTCTCTTCCTTGTAACGTCAGTTATGTCACCATCTAGAAAGCTATAGTGTTGATTGCAAACCACATTCGATTGATCAAGTTTGTTTTCAAAAATGTGGCCAAATATGGTACGTAAATATTCTTCTCGTTGTTTATTACATATGATTATTTCCAATTGGTTCTATGTTATAATAAATCGTTATTGTTATTCGATTAATACCTATGTTAGATAGGTGTTAATTCCATTTTATAATCCATTGGTCTTTTTTATGTCTGTCTGATTCGTAATTATGTAGGGTATAATACCTTAGATGTCGTTAGTTAAGTATGTAACATTACTTGGTTCATTAAAAAATTTAGTGGCAGTTTGTAGACTAATAAGGAGTGGTTTATATGCATCATCTATGCAATTGTTTACGACGTTGGTATAGATTCCTTCTATGGGCTGAATTATTTTTGGTTTTTGTTGACCCTTTTTAGGACTATGAAGCTAAGATAATCATTACGAGTAAACTGAACTACTTTTCGTAATTATGTAGGGTAAAATACATCTGTTCCATTTACCACTCTTCTACAGCTTGTTTAGAGGCTTCTTCTTGCTTTGCCATTTCCTTTTCTTTAGCATTTACTTCCATATGTAATATTTTAGCAAATTCTTCATCAAAAGCTATATGCTTCTCTGTACTTTCAAACACCAAAGTTGGCTCTGCAATCCCTTTACCCTTTCTAATATTCAGTAACTACAGCTTTCTGCATAGGTTCACCAATGTTTAGACTCTTAGCAATAGGTCTAGGTGCAGGGATAGGGTGAGATTACTTTAGGTTGAGCAATTGTATGGAAATCTCATTCTCAGCCTCTTTTGGTTTTGGTTTTGGTTTTTGTGTTATTGCGGTGGTTATAATTTTAGCAGTGGTTGCCTCTACAGTGGGAATGTCTGAACTGGCAGTGGGTTGAATAATAGCAGCATTGGTTGCAGCAGTGGTTACTGCAATACTAGCAGTGGATGCAGCAACACTGGCAATGGTTTCCTGCACCACTTCCTTCTCCTTTTCTTCAATTGCAGCCTTTAAAGAATCATCTATTACTGCTTCTTTACCTTCCATGTCAGCCACCAAATAACCTTCACCTTTGTCTCCACTATCCAAATCCTAATCTACCAATGCCTCCCTTGAATTTCTACTCTCACTCCTCCCCTGTTTGGATGCATCCTCTAAACTTTGATTCCCAGAGGAGCTTGCTTTCTTTCCCGTTTTCTTCACTTTTCTGAATGCAGTGACCCTTGGCCTTCTTAGTCTCTCCAAAACACTTATCATGTGCTTCAACCTCCTGATTGTTTCAGCCTTAGTAGTTGTCAAATTTTGAAGACCAGTGATCTTTGACTCCATAGTTGTGCATCTATCCATCAATTCAAGAATGAGTTTCATAGTAACCTCACCACTTCGACCTGTGTAACCTGATCCGAGAGGTGGATCATTGGACATGTCATCATGTACAAAGTCATTGCATTGTAAAACTTGTTTGATGTTATAAAGAAAAGAATAGCATTCACGGATTATATAAGAACGTCTACTAGCATAACCATTTGTATTTTTTCTCTTCATTTATTATACTTGAATGGTGTGCCATACTAGTTGGTAGGAGAATTTAATTGAAGAGTAACACACACTCTTTCTAACCTATTCAATTAACTTGTGAGTAGTCAAATAAAAGGTCAGCCAACATTGAAATTTACCCGTTTGGCTTTCTTATTATAAAGGATAGTGACATTAAATACCCACATTTACACACACATCTACCCAATTAATCAGCTTCATTCACTACTTCCTGTATAACATGCCTATATTGTACACATACAGTTGTAACGTTAAGCATTCCTATACTTGTAATAGCAGCAGTAACCTTAGAAAACATGTAGTAACAACACGTTTATATTATTTGGTCTTCAGCACTAGCAGTACTAACATGTAATAGCTGTTTTTTAAGTATTTATTCTGAAACCTTAGACAACATATAGTAACAACACGTTTATATTATATGGTCTTCAGCACTGGCAGTCCTAACTTGAACAAGCAGTTTTTAGTCTATAGTGTGACAGTCGTAATATACAAGAGGGACCTAGTATGACAAACAAATAAACCTTTTTACCCCACACACCACTTATCCTTTTATGGTCCCAACCACACATCAGTTATCCTTATCGTCTCAACAATCAACATCCTCACATTCCTTCTTATACCCTAGGTCACTTTCATCGAAGAATCCAAATAAAAAAATCGTTGTCCTTTTCTTCTTTTTTAGAAACAAATCCAGGTTTGTTGTACTCTCCCGTATGTACTTTGTTACCTTATTCGTTCATATATTTATAGAGTACATGAATATAAATAACTGTGCAGCTTTATATTTTATATTCTATTATTAAATATTTATTTAATTAAAAGTTATTGAAATTTTTATTAGGGTTTATGTTTTATAGGTATGGTCAGTATACCCCTTTAAGTCTAGTGCTTGATTCTAATTGTTATTAGGGTTTATGTTTTACAGGACATGGCGGAAACCAAAGAAGTCATATTTAAAGTTCACCACAACGGGAAATTTGAATTTCAGCCACTCCGCTATGTAGGCGGTCGCCTTGTTAATATCTGGTATTTTAGCTCCACCAGGGGTGCATTTACCAGGGTGCTTGATCATGTTTTTAATGATATTGGAGGGTGAAAATGGGCTTTATTTTATGGTGCACCAAATAAGCCACTCGAAGATGGTTTAACATTGTTGCACACAGACAATGACGTTCGACGAATGTATGACCTTGCGGATGAGAATGGGTCCATGGACGTCTACATTGTGCACAAGCAACAGGATTTGTAACAATTTTATTTCAAAAACATGGTATGGCAGAAAGAGGACGTTGGCATGTGTTGCACCTGTGAAACACCTTTCAAAAGAAGGAAGCTAACAAAGCGAGTTTCTATCACGAAAACTGAAAGAGGGTTCGAGATCAGAGAAAAAGGGGGTAGTGCACAAGGAAATGAAAGACTGTTGCAACAGGAGGGTGTGGAACTCCAAACTGGATATGCCGCCGAGAAGGGAAAAGAGAAACTCTTTTATTTAATCCATGAACCCTTCTATTAATAGTTCTATTTTAATTGACGTTTTACCCACTCTAGAAAATCACTCATACATTTCTTTTAGCCAATAAGAATAAGGCAACAAATGCCTTACAACCAATCATATCGCAACACAACACATGCCTTAGATGCATGGTTGCACCTGTTATAAATGTTTGTTGCCTTTAAAAAAAATGAGTTTATGCTGCCAACCATGAGATAGGGATTTCTATGCCCAACTTAGTGCTATTAGGTTTATGCTGTTAAGTCTATCATTTATGATCATATGGTTAAGAATTATGGTTGCCCGATTGTACAAGAAGTATTGCCCAACTATGGCATTTAGTTGCCCAGATTGCAAATTGGACGGTGGCCTGAGGTTCAAACGAAATTGCCCAATAACATAAACTAGATTGTCAGAATTTTCGTGTCTAGATAATAGATGACGATAACGGTTGCGTTTGCTAATTAGAACAGCACAATTGGGGATAAATACGCCCAAAAATACTAACAACTACTACAAGTGTTAAAACTGTTGCTTTGAAAGTACAAATGATTTTTGATTCAATTAGGGATAAAAACTCAATAAAGAGTTACAACCATAGTTGTCAGGATCCCGATCCTGATATTAGGATCTTACGATTTTACGATACTGCAAAGCAAAAACGATCCAGATCCTACATAGGATCTTTGCAAGCTTAAGATCTTATAGGATCCCGATCTTGACCATACGATCTAATCCGATCCGATCTTACTTTTCTCGGATTACAAACTAAAAAACTACAAATTTATGGGTTGTTTGTTTGTAGAATTCAAAAAACAATATGTTAATTTTTTTAAACATTTTATATTCATAATTTAGGACAACATTTATATGAAACATTCATAGTATTTTGTGGTTATAATGTATTAGAATTTGTAGATTTGTATAAAATTACATAAACTATTAAGAAATAACATTAGAGTACGATCTTAAGATCCAGATCCGATCTTACGATCAAGATCTTGCAAAGACGAAAACGATCCTGGGTAGGATCATAATCTTGACAACCTTGGTTACAACTGCTAGCGCAAAACATAGTTTAGACCCACACACAGCATAATTCGCAACCTCTAACAATCTGTAGCAATCAATTTCGAAATAAACATCAATGGTGCCCAAGTCTTCTGCTACAACTCACAACATGGTTGCATTTTTGGAAAAACCAAAGGAGGCTACAGGGTTTGAACAAATTCTTAAGTATGTTCATATGTAAATACGTAACCACTGCTACAGTATACGCAACCACTGCTAGTGTCGCTGCAACCACCGCTAGTGTTGACGCAAATATCAACTTCGTTTGTGTTTTTCAAATCATTTATATTCAAAAAGTCCCTAAAGTACAAAATGGTATTTGCGAATTAAAAGGTTGACTAGTTGCAGTTCAAATTTTAAAAGTGAAATTTAAAGCGCCGATATGAATGTTTGACTTCAGTTTGTCAAACGTGCAAAAGCAACATTTCCAAAAGCAACAACAGATGTGGAAGCTACATTTTACCAAAAAAAAATATATAGGGCATTCAACCCATACATAAAACGACAACCACTATGTTAATAAACCGATAAATTCAAACTGTTTATAATTACGGATAAGGCATATCCAAATACCAAAAAAGGAGAGAAAATCTGCAAGTAAATATTCACGTTCCTTCCCTAGAAATTTTATGACAAATCTAGCAGGAAAAATAGATGCCCAGGGTAGGAGCCTAGGCATGTGCCTACCCACAAAACAGTAAATGAAAATTAATGATAACGCGTGCAAGAACAGTAAAATCATCGATATAAATACGCGAGGTAAATAAAGGGAAAAGTACAAAAAAAAAAAAAAACCATTCCTCCACCAACAAAAATAGTTTGACCTATACATCAGGCAACAAACAAATTTTAGAAACACCAAAGAGAAGTTGAAGATGTTATTCAGAAAAAGAACATGATGGTACACAGTACAAAAAGTATACATCCGTCCGTCAACAACAATGCGTTGCCTACGCACGGTCGTTTCCAAAAAGCCCATACATAGCCTAAACCTTTACCCCCCAAAAGAAAAACATAAGCGCAAAGCAGATGCTGCGACAACTGAAACATGTTCTTAAATGACTACTAATAACAATTAGTTGTTCTAAAATGACGACTAATAACCCATCTCCGCGACCATTCACAACATTCCTTCACCCAAAACCCGTGTCCTTTGAAGTTTGTGGAAGCCTGCTCAGACCATATCGCGTACCAAAGGTGGGAGTTTAAACTGATTAGACTCTCATTAGCCATTTGGGATCTTCAAAGTGCAGGCAATTCCTTCTTAACCTCGTTGTTCCCGAGCGGAAGAAGGAATTATATCATGGGAATTAGGTCGAAGGGAGTGATAGAATGTGCAAAGAGTTGGGTTTCTAGGGAAGGGCGACAAAGGAAGTTAGGGGCAACGCAATACGTAAACCAGCCCCTAATTAACAAGAAGCTTCCCTAAGAAGGGCAAACAACACGGCTGAAAACTATGGCATCAGTCCTCTGTTGATTGCAGCCTGGCCCCCAAGCAAGGCCTATCGAGAAACCCCTTGAAAGGCCTATCGAACTTCTCAGGGAATCCCATGGGGGGATACGGCGGCCCCACGAGGAAGCAAGCCACAGAAAATCCTTCAAGAAAAGGATAGTAGACAAGAAGAATGATTCCGAACTCAGAAGAGAAAGGCAAAATACCCGCACCGGGAAAGCCAGCGGAAAATGACAATGTCACCAAAAGACAAACCAGTGGTAGTAGAATTCGCGTACCACTGCTAATGTATTTTATCACTGCTAGTATGATTGTGTCAGTTTAATATGTAATATTCTAGAATGTATTGGGTAGGATGTTTTGTATTAGATAAGTATGGTAAGTATATTTATCTTGTAGAGTACATACTGTATATTGTAAAGGACTCCTTAGCCTATAAAAAGAGGTTCTAGGTTAGAGTTAGATATAAGTTTTGGTCATATCTAGAGTCAATACACTTCAAGGTTGTAAACGCTAATACTATTCAGAGTATTCGTGTATTAATAATATATGCAGGTGTTTAGTCAGAATAACTGTTCGTTAATTATTATTCTTCTTAAGGTTAAGCACTAGATTCCGCATAGTCTTTAATAGCTTGTGTTCGTTTAGTCAGCTTCTATACTATATCGTTTAGTCAGACTCAATGTACGAAACTATATTATACACCATCACTTATTCTAAAAACATCAACATCTTCACTTTGACGTAAGAACATAACGCTTCAGGTTATTAGATGTGTAGAGTTACATTCATTTGAGTTGATTATTTTGAGCTTTATGCGACATTTCTAAATATAAAAAAATGCTGCACTGCTTTTATGCTCGATTACTTAAATTAAATATCTCAAATTATAAAATGAATTGGTTGTAAACTTACAACTGCTAGTTATTTTTTTTACTACTGCTAGTTATTCTGACTGCTGCTAGTAAACTGAATAGGTTGTATACCTACAACTGCTAGTTATTCTAACAACTGCTAGTGATAGAAGACATCAACCAAATTATGCCAGTCGTTGATGCTGTTGTGTATGGCCGTTTTTCTGCTGACCGTGTGTAGGTGGTGCTATTACCATTATCGGCCCGAATGGGCACATGCTGGTAGTATACTCACAACTACTAGTTAATTTTACTACTGCCAGTGATAGAAGACCTCAACGAAATGATGAAACAATTGTTAGTACTATTGTGTATGGCCGTGTTTTTGGTGCCCTTGGGTAGGTGCTGCTATTACTATTCTGGGCCTGAATAGGCACATAGTCGTTTACTGCTACTGGTAGTTAACTTACAACTCCTAGTTAAATTGTACTAGTGTTGAATGATAAAGCTGTTTTTTGTAAGTGTGAATAGTCACTAGTTGGTAGTTATTAGTAGATTGCAGAATACTACTTGTATGACTAGAAGGACTCCTTGGTTTATAAAAGTAGTCCAAAGGGAAAAGAAGTTGCCCTACGTACAACAGTTAGTTGCCAAATTGATTTTTGGAAACAACTGCTAGTTGCCCAGATGAAATATAAATGGATAATGGGATTACACAACAGAGGAAATAGTAAATACGTTGACATACAACGTTTCATACAGACAACCTACTACATATTACGATCACTACATAATTATAAGTTTAATGGTTACATATTATATAACCACATGATATACAGATACACCAAACTTTGTATACAAAAATCTAATTGTCACGGGGTATTCAACCCATGCATAAAACTACAACCACTAAAACAAGTCTACAACGGCTGTGATGGAAGATCGGGGGAGTTTCAACAGCTTCCAAGCGAACTCCCAATTCTTCTTGATATTAACATAACCATCGTCCACCAAATCGTTGGCCCTGATATACATTTTCTTTAGCGATGTGGAACAAGCAAGTATAAACTTTATTATGTGTAATTCATTATCTGATCTAGGAAAGGATCGAAAAAGCACAGTCTGAATCTGCCCATGGCTGAATGTGGTTGTGTCTAAATCTAATGAAACTTGTTCCAAAGGTAAAACACTAAGCGTGTGTGCAGCCTGGAAAATCAAATAGTATTGAGATACAAAAACATGCCAATTTACGGATGTTTATTTGATACGTATGAAATAAAGTATTACACTTACTCTGGTTTCCAGCATTTTCAAGTTTGGAGATCCGCGAATCATTTGGACGATGAGTGACACGATTACAGTATCGCCAAAATCAACTCCTTTTAGATTCAGATTAACAAGGGATACAAACGGCAAAGGGACATTCATCCTGGAATTACCATCACGCATCAACTACAACAGGTCGACTTTTGGGTTAGTTTTAAAGATTAAATGTCGTTAGAGTTACACATATCTTTAACATTGTAAAATTAGAAGTGTAAAACTCAAAACGGTCTTACCGTGCAATCGTCAAAATCCAATGTAAGGGTCTCAAGATATGGAAGTCTTGTCAGGTGAAAGATATCGGATGCTATGATTGTCGTAACAACATTCGAAATACCAAATGCCAAATGTAACTTCTTCAAATTCCTAAGACTTGCAAGATTCCATAGTCTCATCCCCTTTGTACTCTCAACATCCATTCTAAGAGACTCAAGTAAGGGACAACCAGCAATTAAATCCCAAACTGTACCGGTTAGAAAATTGACTAAACATAATTCTAAGCTCAGTAAATTTGGAAAAGTGGTAAAAAACACCAAACTCGGAAAAGCACAACAATGAATTTCTAGATGTTTCAATTCCATACGATAGTACGCAGAAAAAGCTAACCACTACATGCTTCCTTCCCATACAGACAGCGTACTAAAACCACAAAACTTCATTCCCATTAAGCATGATCCCTAACTTTTGCCGAACAAACCTGTTGAACATGAATATAATGGTAAGTTAAAAATAAAACATGAATAGAATGGTAAGTTAAAAATAAAACATACTATACACAGCACGGTCTGGCTGATTTAACAAAAGAAGAGATTCTTTCTATGGGGCGATGTAGAAAGATCCCGCATCTCCTAACATTCCCATGCAGACAAATAATTCAAGTTCTTTGTTGTACAAAAATACCGAGTGACCCAAATGATTGACATTGTACGCTTCCACTATTGGATCCTGATCCTTTGTAAACCCAAGCAAACGAACCGAAAATAGGGTAGGGATGGCGAATAGGCTTCTAAATGATGTTATGGAAGAACCATTCACGTCCAACAACCATCCGCAAAACAATGTGTTAATACAAATAAGCCGTAAAAACGTTTATTTATATTTTACGATCTTCTAATGTTTTGTCGATAACAAACGTAAAATCATTTTAACGAAACAAATAAAATACGTAAATGGTTTGAACTAATAGTTTCTAACATATTCACATTTTCACATAAAACACTAAAACAAGTATAAGTGATTTTATGATTTAATATTACATATGTACAACAACTAGTGTTTACATATTGGGGTAAAATATACACATAACTAGTATGTAGTATATTGGGTAATATAAATGGGTAGAAACTTAAGTATCACAACCCATTGACCAAATACATTGAATATAGTTGGGTACAACCCAAAGCCCATGATCCATGGAGCTTGACCCATAACCCATTGCATGACATCATGCTTATATCATATATGGATAATATCCATAACCCATGGTATTGACCCATACCCATGTGACTAGGTGCATTATACTTAAGAGATACATTGTATCTAGCTAAAGACCCATGGATCAACCCATGACCCATAACCAAAATACCCATGGGTAAAGAGGAGCGTCCCACAGATCCCTAGCTTTACGCTAGACGGATCCCTTATGGGAGGGATCCGTGGGATCCGGGGAATAGTAGATTTTTTCTTCTATAAATAGTGAGCCATTTCTTCATTGTTTCTCACCCCTTTCCAACATACTTTCCCCTTGAGTTAAAAACTCTCTAACCTCATATCCAAGAGATCTATGTTTGTAGTTTTGTTTTTGTGTGATCTTCTAGGTTCCTTTTAAAGGCGAGATCACCACCTTTGAAGTCGAGCAAGCTCAAGTCCATGAGTTGCCATGCTTCCTTATCATCAAGACTACTGAAGTCTTCTTGTTGATGATTGTTTTTCTTTTCCTAAGAAGTGTTGAAGACACTTGTGAAAGGTGTCTCAAGTGTCAAGACGAAGATATTAGTGAAGGGTATCTATCGTCCATATCATAAGCACTTGTGGTGGGTGCTTAGAAGTCAAGACTAGAAGCATTATTGAAGGGTGCTTAGAAGTCAAGACACAAGGCATTAGTGAAGGGTGTCTTGAAGATCTAGTTAAAGGCATTAGTGAAAGGTGCCTTAGATGTACATTCGATATGGTGTGTTTCGATGTACAAGATAGATTAGTACTAGATCTAAGGATATTGATATCCTTGATGATGTTGTAATAAGTAGTTGGTCTCCTTTGGGATTAGTCGTTGGTGTAGTGTTGGGTAGTAGTTCCTCCATTGCAATGGAACTAGGTGCTTAGCCTAGTACCTAATAAAAGGTAGGCAACGTTGTGTAGGTGTGGT
Source organism: Chrysanthemum seticuspe (assembly GCA_019973895.1). NCBI lineage: Eukaryota > Viridiplantae > Streptophyta > Magnoliopsida > Asterales > Asteraceae > Chrysanthemum > Chrysanthemum seticuspe. The sequence continues at coordinate 87,827,103 of BPTQ01000001.1, read as the reverse complement.
TCACCTTGGTGTGAAAGAACTAGGTACTTAGCCTAGTACCTGATAAAGGGTAGGCGACGTTGTGTAGGTGTGGTTCACCTTGGAGTGAAAGAACCCGATGGTTAGCCTAGCACCGGAAAAAAGGTAGGCAACGTTGTGAAGGCTTCTCCGCCATAAGGAGTTGGTGTAGTGATTACGAACTCTCGAGTAGGTGACTCGGGGAATGGAGTAGGGCCAGGAAGGTGTCCTTGTAGCCGAACCACTATAAATACTCACGTTGTGGTTTTGTGCTTCTTACTCTTATCTTTTCATTACATACTTCTATATGTTTGTTTATCAACATCCAACACACACATCTAAATAGATTGACATAAGTCGATCTAAATATTCAAAAGAAGTTTTAAATTGGTAAAACTATTCAACCCCCCTTCTAGTTTTCCACAATTGGTATCAGAGCTTCGTTACCAAGTTTCTTGAAGTATATTGTACTTTAAAAACTTGATACGATCCATAGTTAATTGAAAACTACAAAGAAGGTCTTTTATAAAAATAAACACCGTGACTTTTAAAACTCTCTTGTTGGATGTTGATTAGATGAAAATATTTTTTATTTTCGCACTAATCTTCTTTGTCATGTTGATTAGTTGAAGCTCACATCTATAAAGCCATAGGAATTGCTTGATAATAAGATTACCTTCCCTAAGAAGGTATCTTAAGCATAAAGGAGCTGGAATTGTCTTCTGACATTTGTTGTGTCATTTGTAAAGACATTCCTAAGTGCTTTTGAGGTATGACTTTCCACTTATCTCTAAATGATATTAGTTTAATAAATAAGTGTGATTACTTAGGTATTTATTTGAGTAGCTTTCTTGTACACACATGTTTTACATATAGCTTCACAAGGAAGTTTTTTCTCACATACGTGTAAAATTTTTGTCAAAAGTCGGAGTATATAAAACGTGTTTTCTTCTTTCACTAATCCAAAAACCTCATCCTTTTTATAATAAAACAAAACACAAATTTTAAAAATTCCTCCTTCCCCATAAATACACCATCCTTCGTCCTACTCTATCCCACTTTTTCAAACCTTCCAAATTCAAAAAATTACCTCTCATTCAAAACTTCATCTTCCTCCTCATACTCATCTCATTTCATCTCAAATCAAAACCAAGAAGATTCATCATCAACATGGTTTACATCGCCCTCGTGCTCATCGCCTTAACACTCATCGCACTTGTGTTCCCTATGATGAAGTTCACATACGGAGACATATACTTTGTGTTGTTAATCTACATTGGGGTTATATACCTAATCCTTTCTATCATCCTTAGCATTGAAATGAAATATTACAAATAATCTAGTTTATCTAGGTTATTATCATAATGTGTTTATCATTTCTTTTTATTTTCTAGTAATACATTAGAAGTCATGTATGCATGCTAAAAGAAAAATGTAGGCTAAAACACTTATCTTGGTATAAAACTATGAGATCTAAAAACCTATGTTTTTCATCATAAAATATGTTTCTGTAACTACAGATCCACGGATCCCAGCAAATGTACTAGTTGGATCCCTTTTTGAAAGGAACCGTGGGAACCGTCCTACTGGAAAACAATTTTTCATGCAAATTAAAAACCACCTTCTTCCTAAATGTAATATTCTACTTGAATGTCAAAACCATAAGTAAGCTAAGTGTCATTGTTGTTAAAAACCATTGTTAATAAAAATCTAGTAAAAACGTTAGATAATCATTGGTTGACCACAAACATCACTTTCTATTAACTCATCATTTCTATAGGTTCAACTATGATGCATGAATATGAGTTTGATTTTTCACTCACTAGTGTCTACACTCCGAACATCTCCCTTGAGCCCAACACACCTGGAAATCATGTCCATGGGTTCAATAATCTCGAAAACCGTCACTTCCACGAAGGAAGTATTGTAGACACCTCTCTACAATTCGAAGAAGGTATCAATACCTCCTTCCGAGCCATAGGACTAGAATGTCTTCTTGAAATCAACGAGAAGATATGTCCAAGGTTCATAATGGAAATCTTCCATCAAGTTGAACTCGTTCGTAACGAGGATCGCTCTCTATCTCTTTGGTTTTATATCAAAAACCAAAAGTTTACTTTAACCCTTGGGCATTTTGCTCACATCCTCCGAATTCCAAATCATGGACAGTGTGCCTTCACCGAAGATTGGTCTCTTGATTCTCTCTTCAACTTTCGTAAAGAAAATAGTCCATATTGCTCACACATACCCTCCCTGGAAGATTTAAATCGCATAATATGCAAACCTCGACCATATTACTCGGATCCAAACATTATCTTCACACGGGACATCCGAGAAGAGTACAAGCCCCTTGCACTCATCCTACGTGAAAATTTTTGGAGTCTTAGGGGAAATCGAGAAATCATTCCCGCTTGTTGTGCTCACATAATGTATTGTTTGCTAACACAACAACCATACAATCTCGCCTACTTCTTCGCAAGGCGAATTGTAAATCTTCATGGCTCCAAGAATAAACTCATCCCTTATGAATGTTCTTAACGCTCCTCTATCATAACGTTATGCACTTTCATCCTCAATTTCAAAGTCCGTTGTACGTACTTGTGAACAAGATGATGGAACCGCTAAACATATCTCTCATGAAGACTTTCTTCATTCTTGATTCCACCAACACTCATCAACCACGTGATGATCCTTCTAGCGAAAACGCTCAAGGATCTTAGTAGTCTTTCAAATAGGATCAATCCTTTTGTACTCGTGCTTTATCAATGTAATCCAATTTCTTTCATGAAAAAAAACATCTTACATTTGATATCTTAGTGTTAGAACCCCTTAAATTAACCTTGGAATATAATGCATTGTCAATATCATTGCATACCTTTTAATAAAGGTTCTGCTTAGCAAATGGACGGATCCCAAAGTTTGTGCTAGACAAATCCCTACACTTAGGGAACTGTGGGATCCGGCAAACAGAAAATGCAATTGCAAACATTGTATTTCAAACATGTCCTTAGAACACCTCACACTAAGCTAGACATAGTGTCTTAAGGAAAATTAAGTCCTTATCAAGTTATGTAGATCATTCCTACTCACACATAGATAAACTCAAAGACGCTTGTAGATCTATCGTTTCACTTTAATCCATTACTCTTCCGCTCTTAAGCTCACACATCATTTTTCATGATCCCTCATATCTAAACTTTGGAAACCTCTTATAGCAAAATTGATCATAATCATCCGTACGTCAAAATTGGTTGAAATTGATCAAATTCTAGTTTTTCCATCTTAAGCCTTTAGGATATTCTCCAAAGCATTAATCTAAGTCACTATCTGAGCTCTAGGATCATTTAGCTTCACTTGACACTCTCAAAATCTTTAGTGTCATCCTTGTTCATTCATTGGTACTCATGAAAGTTCCAATTTCTTCCATTAAAGGCAATCATTAGCTACATCACTCATTACCTTCAAGTACTCAAGCACCCCTTCATTTAAAACACTTAGGAGGACTGAAACACTCAAGATGGTATAGATCTTAGACATTAGAAACATCATTTTATTCTTTCATAGCTGCTGAAAGCCGGATCCCTAGGACTAGCCTAGACGGATCCCTCATTGGAGGGAACCGTGGGATCCGGGTGACAGATTATGTCAACTCTAGCTAAAACAATCATTTCAAGCTCATCTTTCTAACTTAAACACTCCATCTCATCTTAAATGAGTTCCTAGATCAGTACAAACTGTGAAGTTGACTCTTGTGCATGTTAATCATCACATTCTAATGAATTTTAGTGGCTTAAGGCTTGAATGCACTTGCCAAAAATCTTTCTTTATAAACCACATTGTTAGGACTTCCATAGTCATCACCTTCATCCTCATTTTCAGCACTTAAGAAACTCTTATAAACTTCTTGAAATCATCTCATCATGGGAAAACTCCAAGTAGCAACTTATCCACCAAAGAACCACCAAAGAAAATTGCTCGTGTTGTACATGAAATCTCTTCGACCGAATCATCTCCGGTCAAGCCAACAAATGCAAGATCTCTTCTCAACCAATCAAACCAATTCCTAAAAGGATAGTACCCACCAAACTACCTATGCCAAACACCACCATACCTCCTAGGCCAAACAATATAATCTCCACTAAGCCATCACCATTGGTTCCTAGAGCTATCTCTTTTACATCTCCACTATCATCACCACACCTCTACAATTTAGAGGATTTGCCTCCTAGGCCGTCTCATCCTCCTCCGCCGAAAACATTCTCCTCTTTAGGAGGAATAATGATACAAAATCAAGGTGTTGAGTTAACATTAGCTCCGACTTCCTTTTCGCCGTTTCCATCATATAATCCCATTTAGATTATGAGAAATCATCAAGGTCAACCACCCGACCATATGGAAGTTGACACTTCTCTACCACCACCATCATTCTTGGTCGAGCCATTCTCAAATGCGCCTCCACCAATCCCTCCATCGTTTGAGGCTCCACAAGCCGCTTCACTTGATCCTTCGCATTAAGCCATTTCATTTCTTCCACCACTACTACCTAGCCATGACAAAGATTGTTATCATTGTCAACATGTTGAAAGTTTGATACATGAAGTACGAGAAGACCAACGTTTCATGTTCTATCACCTCCTCGAACGTTTCGACGAGATTAAACCTAAACAAACTTGAGCTAGAAGATTTTAGTGGTATCCTAGTATCAAGCGTTAGTTGGTCTAGAAATTCCTAGTCATGTATCATTTATTTTCTTAGTTTTTAGAGTCATGTATATCATAACTCTAGTTTTATTAAATGAAATTACATGCTACTTGCTATATTTCTGAGTATATGATTATGTTGTATAATACATATCTCACTTTGGTGATAACATTATTTGTTATACCACCATTTACTGAATTTATTCATCAGCCAGACGGATCCCTTTAATTTGCCTAGACGGATCCCTACTAGGAGGGAACTGTGGGATCCGTGATATAGAAAACTATTTTTCTACTAACTTGGATCACATTTGCAGGAAATTGTGCATTATACTTGTTTTCTAACCTTTGTTTTGTAGTTATTCAATTTACACATGAAGACTTTGACACCCTAAAGCTAGGGAGAGCTTTGTGTCAAAGCAATACATTGCAAATTACTTGAAATATTAGGATTACATTTCATGACATTTCTTTGCAAAATTGCAATCAACAAGGGGGAGCACATTCGTCACATAGACGAAATCTTTTGCAAACTTAGTTGCAAATGAACTAACGGGGAGTAAAGACGAGATCCTTTCCCGTTACTTGCTCTCTATTTTTTATTTCTTTCACATGTTTTTCCTAAAACAATGTGTTAGTTTCCTTTCGAAGCTCTTTTTGTTTTGACAAAAAGGGGGAGAAGAAAGTAAAAACTACAAATTCAAACTCTTACGAATTTTAGCTTTTCCTTAAAATAATTTTATGTTTTGTCATCAACAAAAAGGGGGAGATTGTTAATACAAATAAGCCGTAAAAACGTTTATTTATATTTTACGACCTTCTAATGTTTTTTCGATAACAAACGTAAAATCATATTAACGAAACAAATAAAATACGTAAATGGTTTGAACTAATAGTTTCTAACATATTCACATTTTCACATAAAACACTAAAACAAATATAAGTGATTTTATGATTTAATATTACATATGTACAACAACAAGTGTTTACATATTGGGGTAAAATATACACATAACTAGTATGTAGTATATTGGGTAATATAAATGGGTAAAAACTTAAGTATCACAACCCATTGACCAAATACATTGAATATAGTTGGGTACAACCCAAAGCCCATGATCCATGGAGCTTGACCCATAACCCATTGCATGACATCATGCTTATATCATATATGGATAATATCCATAACCCATGGTATTGACCCATACCCATGTAACTAGGTGCATTGCACTCAAGAGACACATTGTATCTAGCTAAAGACCCATGGATCAACCCATGACCCATGACCCATAACCAAAATACCCATGGGTAAAGAGGAGCGTCCCACGGATCCCTAGCTTTACGCTAGACGGATCCCTTATGGGAGGGATCTGTGGGATCCGGGGAACAGTAGATTTTTTCTTTTATAAATAGTGAGCCATTTCTTCATTGTTTCTCACCCCTTTCCAACATACTTTCCCCTTGAGTTAAAAAATCTCTAACCTCATATCCAAGAGATCTATGTTTGTAGTTTTGTTTTTGTGTGATCTTCTAGGTTCCTCTTAAAGGCGAGATCACCACCCTTGAAGTCAAGCAAGCTCAAGTCCATGAGTTGCCAAGCTTCCTCATCATCAAGACTACTGAAGTCTTCTTGTTGATGATTATTTTTCTTTTCCTAAAAAGTGTTGAAGACACTTGTGAAAGGTGTCTCAAGTGTCAAGACGAAGATATTAGTGAAGGGTATCTATCGTCCATATCATAAGCACTTGTGGTGGGTGCTTAGAAGTCAAGACTAGAAGCATTATTGAAGGGTGCTTAGAAGTCAAGACACAAGACATTAGTGAAGGGTGTCTTGAAGATCTAGTTAAAGGCATTAGTGAAAGGTGCCTTAGATGTACATTCGATATGGTGTGTTTCGATGTACAAGATAGATTAGTACTAGATCCAAGGATATTGATATCCTTGATGATGTTGTAATAAGGAGTTGGTCTCCTTTGAGATTAGTTGTTGGTGTAGTGTTGGGTAGTAGTTCCACCATTGCAATGGAACTAGGTGCTTAGCCTAGTACCTAATAAAGGGTAGGCGACGTTGTGTAGGTGTGGTTCACCTTGGTGTGAAAGAACTAGGTACTTAGCCTAGTACCTGATAAAGGGTAGGCGACGTTGTGTAGGTGTGGTTCACCTTGGAGTGAAAGAACCTGGTGGTTAGCCTAGCACCGGAAAAAGGGTAGGCGACGTTGTGAAGGCTTCTCCACCATAAGGAGTTGGTGTAGTGATTACGAACTCTCGAGTAGGTGACTCGGGGAGTGGAGTAGGGCAAGGAAGGTGTCCTTGTAGCCGAACCACTATAAATACTCGCGTTGTGGTTTTGTGCTTCTTACTCTTATCTTTTCATTACATACTTCTATATGTTTTTTTATCAACATCCAACACACACATCTAAATAGATTGAAATAAGTCGATCTAAATATTGAAAAGGAAGTTTTAAATTGGTAAAACTATTCAACCCCCTTCTAGTTTTCCACACAATGGAATATCTTCACCAATGATCATCCCAGAAATCACTAGAGAGGTTCCAAGATCGAAAACATTGAATGGAACTGGGAGTTCATTTTTTCAAATATGCGGTAGGTCTATAACTTTAAATTGGCTGGTTACCAAATCAAAAGAAATCAACATATAAATCTTGTAAATAACACCGTCCTCATTAGTTAACTTTTCACTCCCAGTCCAATAGATAAAACGACCTACAACTGCATGACTTTTACATTTCAATTTGATAGTTTCACGAGGGGGTGGAAATTTTCAAGGCATGTCCACCTTAACGAGTTCAAAGAAAAGACAGACACATACCAGAAACCACTTTGGAAAACAGGATAGGAGACCTTCACGATCGTCGGGTCAAGAGTGTCCGGACGGATGCCAAAACCAAAACAAATCTTTTGACATTCAATTTGATGCGTGTAAAGCGGGACAAATACTGCAAGTGATTTTTTGATTGCCAGGTTCCAAATAACAGAGATTAGATTAGAATCATATACAAAACACGAAAGACCATTAGAATTGCCAACTACAATCATAGATGAAAGCATTAAATCTGTATGAAGTGGCATAGCGATTAGTTGTTCATCTAAAGCTAACATAAAACCTTGGTGACCCATATCAAATGTTAGTGTAAAAAAACACTCATCATTACGACGAACACCGTAATTAAAGATGAAGCTTCCACAATCTATACTAGCCTTCCATAACTTACAAACACTACGTAGCTGGAGAATAGACTTAGAAGGTAGCCTACAGATGATATCTAGTTGAACATCCAGTGGGATATTGTCAGACATTTTTGTTAAACAAAAGCAGAAAGATTGGGATAAAGATATGAAGTGAATAGACCAAAAGAAGAAAGAAAGATTTTGTTAAACAAAATAAGAAAGATTTGTATTGAAGAAAGAGATTGGGAACAGAAGACATTAAAGGACATGTACCGTGATGTACTTTTGGGCAACTAAATATTATATTCTGCTATATACCAAATATTAATAAGGTATACATAACCCATATAGAAGTGGTTTGCAAACCATAGGCCTTTTTGTGTATGTGCACGGGTATTTATAAAAGAAATGCCATTGAGTTAAAAAAAATATAATAATCGACTAATATATAACACAAGTAAAAATACCTATAGTAAAAGTTGAAAGAAAAAGACTTCACGAGTGAACATTTGACAATAATTATGGGTCAAACAGACATTAAGGATCGTACCTTGAAAGACGGCTATCAATTTGTGTATTCAACATTGTACTTCCAGAAGTATTCAAGCATCCGTTCACGGTAAGCTAACGCTGTTTGAAGAGGGTCGTCTTGTTAGGAATTGGAAATTCCATGTTAAAGAGTCGGTCACCCCAATAATGGTCTAGCATATGTTAGCTCGTAGATTTGTCGTTGTTTACGTTATTTTTCAGTTTATTAGTTAGTTATTAGTTTAGTTTAGTTTAGAGTAACACCGTGGAGGAAGGTCGGGTCTTTACCCACTGTATCCCTGATCCACAGGCCGATAGGAGGTCGTGTATTTGTAAGTATAAATACCCCTTCCATCCATGGAAGGGGTGGTGCTTCATTCAATCTAATATTTCCTTTGTGTAAACTCTCTACCAAGAAAACACCCAACTCTCTAACTTTCTCTCTCTAATGGCTAACATGTATTTTGATCATCCAAGACCACCCGAATCATCAACACAATAAATATTACGATCCTACAATTGGTACCAGAGCCAAGGTTGTTGTGTTTTGATGATTTTTCTTGTGGTTTTGATATTTGTTTGAATATGTTTTGTGTATTTGTGTGGTCGGTATATGTTATTTGGGTAAACTGTGGTTAACAAGTACTATTGTATCCTTTTTGTTTGGTCTAATAATAAAAGTCCTGGTCATTTGTATGTCCAAAAACTGTGTCATATCTCATGGTCAAAACAGTATTTTATGGTCATACTTTGAAGTTAAGTATTTTTGTCCATACTGTATTTTGTCCAAACAGTATTTTATAGTCACAAGGTCAGATTTTAAAGTCCTAACTGTGGTCAAATGCGTCAAAGAAGCAATTTTTATGACTGTTTTCTGGGTTTCTTTGAATACGGTCAGAAAATGGTCGGAAAACTCATCGGATATCTTGCTAGCGACTTGTATTAACAAGTTAGCGACTTGTGCTTTGCAAACGATGTAGCGACTTGTTCTCAAAAAAAAAAAAAAAAAAAAAAAAAAAAAAAACTGTTAGCGACTTGACTACTTTAATTACCTAGCGACTTGTATTTACATGTCATAGCGATTTGTGTTTTGAAAAGGGTAGCGAGTTATGCTAGCGACTTGGCTTGAATGCTAGCGACTTGTGGTTTAAAAGGGTTAGCGACTTGTGACTCAAAATATTAGCGACTTGATATTAGAAGCTAGCGACTTACACAGAAAGGATGAAGGAGAAAGACAAGACCATGACCACAAAACAAACACCTATACCAACATACACAACCTCAGCCATAAACATCATCAGTCCATTTGCTCAAACTAAATCAAAATCGACCAGTTACATCTAACCTAATCTTTACTCACCCCAAGACCCTCACAATCACTCAATCTCAGAATATATTTTGTGCTACTTATGTGATCATCAAGACTTACAAGAGTCTCATTCACGAAATAAACTTCCTCATTGATCAAGACTTCATAGACTCTAATGATATGCAATGAAAAACAAATGATCTATCTTTTCGGATACAGAATGAAAACAAATGAGAAAGAAAACATTGTGGACTTCAAGACCGAAAATAATCAATCTATTCTTTTGTTCTCTGATCTCAGTTTGGTCGAGTGTTAATCATAGTACATCAAGACCATCAAGGGTCAATATTCACGACTTAACATCATTAATCCGAATCATGATCATATAAAATGAAATATGATAGATCTTAGCTTTGATCCCTTGTGTGCGGTTCATAAAACACATAGATCTATAAAGATCTATACACAAAAGATCGTGTGCTTCATGGATCTTAAAGTTTTTTTGTTGTTAATGTTCGAATCTAGGAAATGATATTAACAAGAATGTTAACTCAACTCTTTTATTCGTTTATTACAAACAAAACAAAAACAAATGATAAACATACCTACCTTTGGCCATCCCTGTGGCTGTGAAATGCAATGATCGAGCCAACTCTGTGGCAAGGTAAAGTGGAGATGGTGCTTCGTTTTATTGTCTCTATTCATCATCTCAAGCCATCTCTGTGGCGAGATGGTAGTTATCATCACGTTCATGATCCGAGTTTGATGAGAAATAATATGTGAGAGATGCGTTTGTGTGATGATAGGGCGGACTGTATTGGAGTGAATGAGCAGATTTGTTTGATGAGGGATTTTAGGGTTTGAGACATATTTTGTGATGGGGGCGGACAGTTAGGATTAGAGTTAATGTGCTGAGGGATTTTAGGGCAGTGGGAGAATAAGCGTGTATTATATACATGAATTATTTGGGTAAGATGGTGTGTAACCATTTGTACCGTTTGTATAAATGGGCCTTAAGGATCTGATCTGTTTTGTTTGGGCCGTGATGAGTGTGTAAATACTCATCATTTTTGGTTAAATCTGAACTGCAAAACATTTAAAAATGCTCAGAAATGCATCAAAATACTGAAAATATCTCAAAATTGCATTTTATATGTTTCAGATGCAAAATGTTTAAAATCAGATGAAAAATGATCTAAGTTTGCATAATTGGCAGTTTCAGTCCCCCAAGTTTCAAAAGTTGTCAGAAATAGTCCCTAAGCACTTAATTTAAAAGAAAAGTCACCAAAGGTCCTTTTAAAATCATAACTTGTCATAATTAGTCCTTTGGTGAAAAATGTCAAAAGTTTTGAGAAATTACAAGTTTGGTCCTTCAAGTTTTGAAATTGGCAAAAATAGTCCTTGGAAGTCTGAAAATATCTATTATGGTCCTTGTACTATTGAAAATTGGCAAAAGTGACCCTTGAAACAACTTCAAGAAATTGGCAGCTTTGGTCCCTCAAATATCAAGAAATTACAAATTGGTCCTTATGATTATTAAAGCAACCATGACCTTTTTGTATCCTTTGGACCCTTTGCACCTTTTTGACCCCCTGCCAATTGCCCTTTGGACCCCCTTTCATATATTAAACCCCTCCCAGGTCAAACCAGTCAAACACTCAACCCCCTTCCCTCCCTCTTTTCTTCTCCCTCACCTGCTCCTCTGCCAAACCAGATATCTCCTCAACCCTGCCACACACCAACCCTCCTCCAAACACTCCACCTCACTCAGGTCCAAAACCCATTAAACCTTCCCCCTCCTCACACGTTTGCAGACCCCAAGTTGTTAAATTCGTTTTCCCGCCCAAATACTCATCAACGGCTAAAAAGAGCCCTAGTGATCCAACAGTTCTAAAAATTGGTGGGAATTGCTTAGAGGACACGTGGGAGGCCTTTTGCTATAAAAAAGGAGGAAGAGAAAGCTGAGAAGTTAGTTTTTTTGGGAGAAAGTTTTATTTTTCAAGATTCTTAGTTCTAGTTAAATCTTTAAGACTCTTAGAGATTGTTACCATCCTTTGTTATGTTGTTAGTTCATGTTTCTTAGTTAATCAGTATTTGTAATTTCATTTTTACTATTGTAATTGCAAGTTTTATAAATTCAGGTTTTATAAATTGTTATTTGTTTCAATATTTGGTTTACTGTTATAAGCTCATCTTAGTGTTCTTTTAAACTTACTTAAGCTTAGGAAAGCTTGTGTGAGATCAGTCTCAATTATAACTTCTCTCAATTTCAAGGTTTCTCAAAAAGTTAATGATAGTCAAGCTTTTACAGAAAATTGAAAAGTCAAACATAACTTTGAGTAGATTCTGTATCGAAATGGTTTTTAAGATAAATGAAAATGTTGCTTGTTAATCTCCTTTGGATGTTGGTCAAATTGGGTGGGTTTGGAATTACCTTGCTACAAGCAGGTACCTGCAGGCTCAACCAACACTTTTTGCAGCTTATAAATAAGCTGTAGACATTTGGCTCAAGTCAAGTATTGGGGGCAAGAGTTTGATGGGCTAGTGGACTCTAAGTGGTTAGAAGCTTAAGGGCTAATTCATGCTATAGCTCCTTCTAGACAAGCTGTTCATGAGCTGGAACTTATGTGAGTAACTGGTTTAGCTCAAGCTTTAACTATTGTGCTATTTTTCTGTTTTACTATAAGCTGTAGGTTTTTAGCAGTTATTTTGCCTTTGTTAGGATAGGATTGGTGTTAAATTATAGATTTCATGGTTGCTTAGGTTTAGGATCAGCTAATAAGTAGAGTAATTAGTATTATAGATAGCTTATCTAGTGTTTGGATTTAGGTTCAAATCTGTGATAGAGGTTGTTGGTGAGTTAAAGTTTAGCTGCATAACAGTAGCTTGGGTTATCTTAGCCTAACTGACTCATGAATTTGAGTCTTAGAACACTTTTGGTCAAACTAGTTTCAAACTCATTTGATTTTCACATGACTGGTTATTAAGCTGTCATAGGTTGCACATAGGTTTAAAATTAGTTAAAGTAGCTTAATATAGAGTCATTATAACATAAAACATCAAATTCAACCTGTCATTTGAAATCAAAACTCACTTTAGTCAACTTTTCAGTTTTGTCTATGAAAGTCAAAATGAACAGATCAGTTTTGGTCCCAACTTCATAGATTGCTCATGTATTCGTACAAGGTCTAAATCAAGTGGTATTTTGGAATTCACAAGTTCATTTGGTGGTTAGTGATAAGGTATCATTGGATTAACTTTGAGAATTTTCCTTGATAGTCAAATTAGTGCTCAAAATGGGTCAAAAGTACCCTGTGCACAAACTCAGTGACAACTGAGTGTGCACAGGTTTTGCAGAGGTCACCACAAGCTCTTGGGAGCTTGTCTGGAGCTAAGTTTTGGTTTACAAGCTCCTTGCTAGGTCCTCTTGAGCTTGTGATAACTGGATTTAGGTTCCTGGCTTATCCAGTAGCTTATTTGCAGGCTGCAAGTTGGTGGGTTAAGCCTGTTTTGGCTTTTAAGTGTAATTCACACCATAAGCTTGTTTCCTACTTTCCAGAGGTTTAGAGTGGATAAATTAGGTTGATTTCTAGTAATTGTAGCATACATTAGATCCTGTTATCTCCTGGTTCACTAAAGTAGCTTCTAGCTTATCCTAAGTGCTTATTCATAAGCACATTGTACTGCAGAACTAGATTCCTACACACAAGCCCTAGTTTTTATATTTTTCCTAGATTTAGAATAATATTTTAGAGTTTTCCTGAATTTTTCATATTTTTCCAGCACTGTTTGCTATTTTTCCTCATTTAATTCAGTTTTTAGGTATTTTTAATTACCTTTTATTGCAATTAATTCAGAAAAGCTTCAAAAAAATAAGTTTTCATTTTTCCTAGGTTAAGATAAATATAAAAAGTCAAAAAAATATTTTTCCAGATTTTTCATAGTTTAATTTGTATTTTTTAGCAATTTAATTAGTTTTAAATGGTTTTTAATTCATAGAAAATAGGAAAATAATCAGAAAAATACAAAATTAGTTTTGAAAATTCTATTTAGTTATTTTAGATTTTTCTAAGTCATAATTTCATTTTTCTAGCTTTATTTCATATTTTCTTGTATTTTAGGCTATAATTAAATAGTTAAAAATAGTTTTTAATTAATAATAATTAATTAAATAGTTATAAAAATAATTTTCTTTTTCTAAAAATTTTCTTTTATCATTAGGTTTGTAAAAATGTCATTTTTATATTTTTAGGATTAATATTGTTTAAGTTTCACATTTTCTTTTGTACGTCACGTAGTTTTAAATTAAATTTTATAAAAGAAAAAATCAAAAACATCATTTTGCAAATAGTGATAGCGTTTATTTAATATATTTTATCTTTTTAATTTTCTTTAATTTGCATTTAAGCCCCTTTAATTTATTAACTTTTTCTTTAGGTATAATCGATCATATCTCTTTTCCGTTCAAATTCTCTCGATCACTATTCGTTTGGTGATTCATCGCACAGCTCGTTGGGACATAACGACCTGGGGAAACCCTATACTCTCCTGATCTTCATTGCATTGGTGTCTGAACTGTTTTAAGTTTCTTACGGTTAGCCATTCACAAGTGGCTAGCTTGTGTGAGATAACTTGACGGTTCACCACCGATCAGGCCGTGAGATTTGTGTTTTGTTTGGGCCATGATGTATTTCTCCGCTGCTACTATCACACCTGATTATTGTTCGTGCTGCTAATTTAAATGTTGGATTGACTATATTTTAAATGGATCGTGTAGCTATTGGGGCAAGATTATTTACATAATCTTGATTGGGCCTCAAGGTTTTATTTATGGTCTCAAGAGTTGCTATGAACTGAATTGGTCAAGATGTGTATTCAACAGTATATCTCATGTGATATCGTGATTTAAGTCGAGTTAGACAATTGGATTTGCACACGGGTTCTATTTTGAGTACATTTCGATGAACTTCATAAGGTGTTTCTATAAGGGATAACTTGGATTTGAATGATATATTATGGGCTTCTCATGATTGGATCGTATTTATATGATTTGATAATAAGCGATTTGATGTTGATTTGATGCGTTGATGAGACTCGTCGTGTTATGCTGGTAGATACTTTGGGTTATACATTTTCATGAAGTTTATTACGTCATGGCTTGAATTGATAATTGGACAATGCTGACTATGGGATTGTTTGTTTGGTATTTCTTATTTGAATTGGAAGTGAGGTTTTTTTTTCGGGCACGTTTACTTATTTCGTCTTCTTTCTTTCTACCCTTCCGCGAAGATGACTTGTTTGGGCGTTTATAGAGGGTGATAAAGACTTGGCTATTTAGTTACGGTTTTGATTCTTTCTAGCTTAACCCACAACGTAACTATCACTTCGGTGTCTCACGCAGTTGAGAATACGTCTAGAGGTTTTGTACATTGGGTACACCGTTTCTTCTTCACAAGGATTAGTACAAGTTTAAGTAACAAATATGGGGACGTTTACTTCATGATCAAGTTTGACATATCGGGTTTACTTCATCAAGTGGTCACTACAATTGCCGACAAAATGCGTGAATGATGTGTTTACCAAAGTGTTGGTTGTTGATGTTGTTGATGTTGGATAATGGACCGTTGATGAACCGCTGCATGTTCCCCTAAAACAGATATTCACTGAAACCAAAGTTGTCATAACACATTCAAGCTGACATTGTTTACGGTTTTGTCTTGATTTTGTAAAATCCCGCGAAAGAACCTATTTCTCGGTTTAAATCATAGACTTGTAAAATCCCGTGAGAATGGAAACATCCTGGTAATAGTAAAGTGCATTTCCGGATCTATCTTACGGTTTATTCTTGGTTTTGTAAAATCTCGCGAAAGAATCTATTTCTCGGTTTAAACCATGGAATTGTAAAATCCCGTATTGATGGAACCATCCTGGAGAAAAGGAAAGTGTATTTCGGGATCTCATTTGATGCTGGTGCTACGGTTTCTGCTTCGAAGAAGGGATAAAAGGGTGTACTTCATGAATTAGATGTGTGTTTGGATATTCGTCATGGCAGTTTGGTTATTACATGGTTTTACGGGGTTACGTGCTTTTAACCATGGTCGGGATGAAACCATTATCATAGTTCACTTAAAAAGTTAAAGGAGGCTAGATTTGAGCTTTTAATCAGAAGATGTGACAACGGCGTTAATTCAGTATTATTCATTTGAGGTTGAAGTGAAATATCACGGGCGAGTGTACTTAGTATCTAAAGGTATCGGGGATGGTTGGATGAAGATTCTTCAAGATCCTTGTTCGAACGTATTATCAAAAACGAAGACTTGGAAATCTAGTTATTGTTGGGTGTCTTTTACCTTTTCTTTTACCACTTGGGGGAATTGGGCTCATACCACTACAAAATAACTATCACTTTAAGGAGTTACGTTGTAGTGCTCAGTGTCACATTCAATTGTGGATTTTCAAGAGGTAATGTACGTCTTATACTTGATGGTTGGTTGGTTGAAGAGTATAGAGTACATAGAGAGTACTTAGAGATGCTAATGGAAATCGGCACCGCTCTTTGTTACATATGTGCAAGTTTAAGTCACGAGTTTGGGTTAGTTTACTTTAGGGTCAAATTCATCATACTGGGTTTTTCTCCATCAGCTGTCACGACAAAGATCCTACTGAATGATAATGGGGATGATTATATGTTTTGCCAAGAGATTGAAAAGAGAGAGCTTATGACGTGTGAACACAACAGTTCATGCTTCGTACTCTAAAGAAAAGAAAAGTGTACGTCTCAGTGCGCTTTATCTTCGAAAGAAGAGAAATCTTCTTATGACGTATGAACACAACAGTTCATGCCTCGTTCTCCAAAGAAAAGAAATGTGTACGTTTCAGTGCGCATTATCTTCTGAAGAAGAGAAATCTTCTTATTATGACCATTCTCATCAACATGCTTCATACTTTTTCCATGCGCTTCAGTCATCAAGTGAACCGGGCTACCACTGATTGTTTTCTCATTCCACTTGCTCGATTATAATGAAGATTGCGACATCATGTGCTGATTTTGCGGGAGAGAAGTGTGAATAGAACATTCGGATGATTTTCACTTATTTAGTCAAGAATGGCATCTCCGTATGCAATTCTTGAGGGGGAGAAGAAGTGTGAATTTTTGCATTGTTGATTGATATTTGAGAATATAAATGGTCATACGGCTCTAAACTCGTGTAAGAACCGAGCCTCTTCTTATCGGGTTATCTTCACATGGAGTTTTTCTCTTCTAAGAGCCGTTGGTTGACATCTTCACTCGGATTGATGAGTTTATCGACAAAGTGCTTCCGGTTAATGCTTCACGTATACATCAACATGATGATTCCGAACAATCTCTCTGTTCTTGTTTGATGTGATTGGTAGTTTGGTGTTACCATCTTGTGTGTTCGTTGCGGCCTGATTGCTGATTTCCTTGATGAACATCTTTCTGTTCTTGTTTGATTGGGAGGGATTTTAGTTAAGGGGATTTGCAAGATGTAAGTTAATTGGGATGCTTTTTGGTGGGATGCTTTTTGGTGTGAGTTGAAGATGTTAATTATCTATTCCTCAACTGGACAATCTTGAAGAAGGTCGAGTCTACAGTCTGCTCTACATTTCTTGCTATATGTTAAAAGACCAAAGACGAGTTGCATTTAATGATCTAAAGACTTCTTCTTAATCTGGGCATTTATCAAAAAGATTGTCGGTCTAGGGGAGAGCACTAATTAGGGGAATGTGATATGTCAAATTTAATCCCCAATTAGACTTGCTCACATTATTCAGCATGTTGATTCTCACAAAGACTTCAAGCGATCTTCTCAACAAATTTCAAGTATCTGGGCATTCAAAGAGTTGCTGATTCTGAAGTATCAAAACCAGAAAGAGGGAAGGAGACAAGCATTTAAACACGAGTAAACTTGATGTACTTAATACTTCTAAGAAATTGAAGATATCCCGGGAAGACAAATGTTATTACCGCAGAGAAACTCAAGGTTTGACTCATGGCGAGTAAACTTGATGAACTTAATTCTTCTAAGTGATTGAAGATATCCCGGGAAAACAAATGTCATGACCGCAGAGAAACTCAAGGTTTTACTCATCAAGGCGTTTAGTATTCTTATTCCAACTATGTGGGGGAAGCGATGGAAGAGTTAGTTTCTGAAGATAAAAAAGGTACACAAGTGCGTGATGATCTCGATGTTATCATAATCATCAGAGGAGAGAGAATTGTGTACATTGGAGGCGCTCAGTTGTTTCACTTGAGGGCTTAATCAGTGATTCAGAGATATAATCACTTATTCCGGAGTTGACATCTGCAGAGATTGTCATCCGCAGAGATAATCAGTGACTTGGCTTGCTTCTTCAATGTTATCAGTTATTCCTTCCTTGGGTATTGGTATACTTCGGATACTTGAGCTTCATACACGATCATCAGGGAAGAAAAATGTGAACATGGGGAGGTGTTTTCATTCACCTCATGATGTGTATTCGGGAGAGCTCTTGGGCATTTGTGTACTTCGGGTTCTTGAGCTTTATACACAATCATCAGGAAAGATAAATGTGCATTGGGTGGTTGTATCATTTATTCTTTGGAAATCTATTTGTGTATTCGGGCTCTTGAGCTCTATTCTAAGAGACGGGTTGCATCAATTCAACTACTCGGGGGAAGTGGTATCTTGACACCATTTTGGAATGGATTGCTTCAGACTTCAGTGGTTATGAAATTTGAGAAGATTATTTATGGGTGGGATGATACGGTGTTGTTCTTCTATTGATGATATAACCCCGAACGATGAATCACGATGATTATTATTAAAAGGAGCAGCAAGTTCGATGATAATGGTGTGCTTCTTTGTGCACCTGGCTAAGGGAAGCTTGTAAGAAAGCTTTGAATCTGCTCAGCTAAAGGATTTTCGGTTTGGGGGGAAGCTGCCAAAGTCTCACTTTCAAGTGGCTCAATTTCTATTTTCGATTCAAGAGTCTTGGAAGCTTTGGTGGTGAATGTTTAAGAGATGATGACTTCTATCTTCTACAACGGGGCTGCTTGATATCTTTATCTCGGTACTCATATCGTCATCTTCTTTTACTATATCATCTTCTTTATCCTTGTATATACTTATTAAAAACCAAATAGAAAAATATAAAATCAACAAAAACCCATAAAAATCAGAAAATTTGAAAAATACCAAAAATATGTTTTTCAAGACATGTCTTCTGGTATCGATAACATCTGTGGTCTTAGAAATGTCATTCAATAATGGCACGGGACCATAGATGAAGTTCGAGCAGGAGGTGTAAATATTTCTTTCTAAACATGTCTCAAAATATGGCTTGCAGTTACTTCAGACTATGACCCGCGCTTAAACTATGGCTTGCTATTATTTCAGATAGCAACCCGTTCTTTTAAAGGAAGGAAAGTGTTGCGCTAAACCTATTTTCAAAATATTTCGTGCACTTATCCTAAAACAAAATGAGGAAAGTATGTCGAAGGACTGCTTTTCCTACACAAATGTTTTTCCGTCTATAATTCTTCAGAAAAATATTTGTTGTGTTCAAAATGGTGGTAAATGAGTTGCTTGAAAAATCAATCAGAATCAGAGTTTTCGTATTAATTTGCAAACTCAATCAATGACTTCTGCGCTTTTAAAAATTTTCAAAAAATGAGTCATTGATTGAGGGGGAGAATGTTTTCAAATCTATATCATCTAACGAGCTTTCTTAATTATCCTACGTGCTTAATTAAAAATGATATTTGCCTGTGTCGAAGGACTAGGAATTTAGGATATGATTGTTAGGTTTAGATGATTAGAGTTTGATTAACACATAAACCCCATGCCTTATATGATCTGATTGTTATGTTGAATTGACTTTTATTAGTCGATTGTTGTTTGGGTGATGTCGACCACCATATATTTGTATGTGTGTTCACTAACATATGCAGGTATATTGGTATATAAGAATGTTCCCGATCCGGATCCCACAATTGAAGATGATTGGATGCCGAAAGGAAAGGGTAACTATTTCTTGGGTTGACAAATGAAGAAACGGAGCTTAATTGGACTTCTATAGAGAGTTGGCATAAATGCAACGTAAGAGGTCTCACTGCATCAGCAGATGGTTTTCTTCTAATTGATTGAAGAAACGGAGCTTAATTTGACCTCAGTTGGCATTCAAAATGCAACGTAAGAAGAAGTCTCACTGCATCAGCAGACGGTTTTTCTTCCAACCCTCAGCAGCAACAACAAAAGCTTCTCAACCACTAATATATCTTTGTGCAGGATACCATTTTTTAAAACAATTTTGAATAATTTGATTAAATTGTTTTGAAAATGGAAAATATTGTTTTGAAAATATATTGGACTATTTTTTTGAAAATCACCGGACTTCATGTTATCAAAACCTAAGTCACTCAATTATTGACTTCTGTCATGGATTGAGGGGGAGAGTGATTTAAAATAAAATATTTTCAAACGATGTATCTTCATAAAAGTTCCGGTTTCTACGTTAAAATGTGGTGATCAAAAGATTTAATGTTATGTTATGGTATGATTTTTCTTTAGAATCAAGGTCTTTCAAAATGAAATTCTTTCTGTTCTTGTTTGATTGTGAAATTGTTTTGTTTTACTTAAAAGATCTCTTAAAAACTATCATACCTGACACTAACAATCTTTAATGTCTTAAAATGGTCCATATCTGTCATCTTTCAAAATTGAATCTTTCCACGTCTTTCCCCAAAATTTTCTAAATTATTTAAATCAGTTGGGATCACAAATCTCAAATGGTTTGAAATTTCTGATCGGGTGAGACATCGTGATTTAAATATCAAATCTGTGTTAAATGGAATTGGTTTTAGTCCTTTAAAGGCTCTCCTGCCTCCATGTGCCAAACAATTTCAAATACACAATGCACATGTTGAGGAGGAGGATTTATCCAAAAACCAGATGAGTATTTAAACAAGGCCACATTTTCTCCCATGTTTTCTAAACCTAATTAAATCACTTGGGATCCAAAATCTCAAAGGATTTGATTTTTTTGATCGGGGGAGAATTTGTGATTTAATAATGAAATTTGATAAAAATTGATCGTTTTGATTCAGTTGTGCAGGCTGCTCTCTCATATGTGCTAAACGCTTTCGAATCCCGAAGCATATATTGAGGGGGAGCATTTTATAAGAAAAGAAACTATCGAGGTGCAAATGCTTTTATGTTTTAACATAAAGTACCTTGATTGAGTTTTAAATGGTTTCTTAATGGCTTGTGTGATCGTGGATGTGCTTCAAAAGAACTCTTGCCTCTATGTGATAAAATGATTACAAATATCCTATGCACATATTGAGGGGGAGAATTTTACCAAAGAAATTCAAATGGCTTTTTCTAAGGAAATTGTGATCAAGAAATTATTTCAAAGAAATTATTTCAAAGAACTCTTGCCTCCATGTGCCAAACAATTTTAAAATCATATGCACATGTTGAGGGGGAGCATTTTCTAAATGATCAAAACTATTAGGGTACAAAATGCTTTGATCTCGTATCACAACTACCTTGATTGTTTTTCCAAATGATTTTTCAATTGGTTTCAAGGAAGAATGAACTGTACCAAAAGACCGACCATTTTACTTTATGCATGGTGTTATAAGGATGGTTAGGTTAGGTATTCGTTCCCACGATCCCGCCAGAGCCGGAGGGATATACCCAGGGACAATCCACAAGATAGTGTAGAGTCCTTAGGAATGATGAAAAAAGGAGAAAAATGAGAATATGGGAAGAGTGCGGACTGAGACAGAGCTAGTACTGGAATAAACCCAACAAGGTTCTAGTTATGAAGTCTCGGTAAGCACTGAAGGGGTTGAAGAATGAAAAAGAACTGAATGTGAAAAAGGGTGAAAAGAAATAGCCCTCCTTCAATTCAACCTTAGGGCAGAAACCGGGTTCAATACATATGCTACTGGTTGTTACTAAGGTAACACTAGTATTGAAGACAAGACGTCATGGACCCAGTGACGCACTGCACTAAACTTCCCAAGCCACTCAAGTTCCTCTTAAAAGGGCTTGTTTCATTCTCACGGGGAACCGACATAATCTATCGACTTTCTCTTAGAGATGGTTGATATTGAAGTAGGAGACCCTCTCCCTAGTCTCCGGCACAGGAACCAAATGTGCACTATTGAGTCTAGCGCCAAGATATCATCCACAATGTCTCGTTAGGACACTATATTAATGAAGACTTGATGTTTCACACAATGTGGAAAGTAAGAATATATTAAGAGTCCTACGTATTATCCTTGTGGTATTGCCAGAACATCCGAGTGATATGTAAATATTCACGATGAAGATGGAAATCCTTCTAGAGCCAACATCAAACAAGCTCTTGGTGGGTGACATGTGAGATCTTCTCGTAAGATCAAGCTTGTGACAACTGGATAGAAACGATGGGGAGATTCAATCTTGAATCAACCTTGGTCCAGGAATAGAATTGACGAATACTTGTGGAAAAACCGTTCGATGTGCAAACCTTCTTTTCAATAGCACGTCGAATGTGTATTCATTTCAAATTCAAAAAGTATGTATGATTGAAAAATACTTTTAGAAAAACAGTTCGATGTGCAAATCTCTTCTTTTCGCTAGCACGTTGAATGTGTACTCATTCTCTAACACAAAAAGTATTTTGATTGAAAATTGATCTTTTTCATAAAACCTTCGTCGTATTGCAAAAATTCTTTCTTCAAGCAATACGCGATTGTTTTTTAAATCATTTTTCATCAATCAGTGAATCTCAATTCGCTGGTTCACTCACTCCGTGTTGTCTTCTTTGAGACGTTCCGGTTTGAGAACAGCTAAAACAGCTGCGAAACCCTGTCAAGGAGATTCTTAGGAATCCTACCTGATCACAGGCAGTACTTGTACTGATCAACGAGGAACCGTGGGCCGTGTACCTCAATTCAACGAAAGTGATCAAAGACACTTTCGTGTGATTTATTGCTAACTGTTGTTTGCAGGTACATTTGGACGGTTGCAGCTGATCAGAATTGAGGAGTCAATCCAAAGCCGCATGCTCACAGCATCCACACTTAATTGAAGAAATCATGACTGGTGCATATCTACATAACCTGGCTCTGATATTTTTATACTATGTTTCTGCTACGCTGCTACAAATATCATGAGCCAGTAAAGCTTTCGCTACGCTGATGGAAAGATGTCATGATTCAAATGTGTGAGCATGTCGGTCCGAAAGTCACAACTTCACATGATGGCAACACAATAAAGGGTGATCCAAAGATTTACTATGGCTGATGATCTCAATGAAAGCTCAAAGATCATCAAAGATGTGGATCAGTTAAAGGCCTCCACTGAAAGTACAAAACTATGCGGACTTTGAAGATTCGCTACTAAAGCACAAAGATTGCGGAAATGAAGAATTCAAGTCTACGAGCTCAAGAACGAAGTCAAAGATAGAATGCTAGGAAGCAAAATGTATTTCATGGGGTGACCTCCCTTAGGGGGAGATTGTTAGGAATTGGAAATTCCATGTTAAAGAGTCGGTCACCCCAATAATCGTCTAGCATATGTTAGCTCGTAGATTTGTCGTTGTTTACGTTATTTTTCAGTTTATTAGTTAGTTATTAGTTTAGTTTAGTTTAGAGTAACACCGTGGAGGAAGGTCGGGTCTTTACCCACTGTATCCCTGATCCACAGGCCGATAGGAGGTAGTGTATTTGTAAGTATAAATACCCCTTCCATCCATGGAAGGGGTGGTGCTTCATTCAATCTAATATTTCCTTTGTGTAAACTCTCTACCAAGAAAACACCCAACTCTCTAACTTTCTCTCTCTAATGGCTAACATGTATTTTGATCATCCAAGACCACCCGAATCATCAACACAATAAATATTACGATCCTACACGTCTACTTCCAGAGGCTGGTTACAGAGCAATCTGTACAAAATAATGCACACCCATACTCCGCAATCGCCATATAAGTTTGATTGTTGTGGGACTTTTGGACACTGGTATGTGATTATATAATCCCCCGGTGACATGCCCTTACTATGCAGTACCCCAGCCTTTGTTAGGTACAATTTAAGTTGTGTTTGTAACTTTCTCTTCAAACCTCGCCACCACCGTGCACCTCTTCCGGCTGACCCGAGAGAGTCATAAAGGTAAACAACGCCAGTGCGGATATGGAGTACACCGAGTACCCAGTGATTTCCAGTTTCATTCACGGGAAACTACACCTGATATATAAAACAAATGCATAATATTATAAGCTGTTTATAACTGTAGTACTGCGGTAAGAGTCTGCCAAACTGACCGTTTCAACATCTCAACAAGCCACAGGGTATGTTGTGCCATCTGAATAAGTGGTAGGCATTTTGCCATCTAGGATTTGAGTGTAGAAATTACACCCTGCCAAAGCCCAATCTGCATCGGCTGGTCTAAACAGCCACATCAAATCAACCCATACATCCAAGTGCTATGGACATATAAAAAGTACGTCCAAACGCCCTTTTAGACTAAAAATAGTAGATATAAACTTCAACAGCTACTTGAAAAGCTTAAGATAATATTTAAAAGCTTAAAGGTTAGAAGTACTTGTATGCTAGAGAAAATCAATTCAAACAATACCTTAAAATATCATAGAAAAGAAGTCCTAACAAGCTATAGTTGCTCCATTTGCAAATCAATGTCTCACATTCAGAACACCATTCCTCCTAAATATATCAATAGTATGAAACAAGATATAATAATTTAGATACAATAATCAATACCGAGTCTGATTCACATATTTTTTAGTAGAACATAATTGCATCAAATTAAGAAATTTACAAAACCTGAATTTCGGTTTAGGGGTGATAACCCTAATTTTGACTTTCATCAATGGAACAACCACAAATGCAAATTTAACTAAAATTACAGATTAAATCGAAGATAAAACACATTAAGTAGATAATAATAAAAGATTGTGTTTGGATACGAGCAATTTTGAGAGGATTCATTTTTTGACATTTAAGTAGATAATAATAAAAGATTTCTTCAGGTGATTTGAATTACCTGTAACAAGAACATGCCACTGCACAAGAAGGTTCAATTGTGTGGTGGTGCCGCCGGATGGTGGTGGCGTGTGTGGTGGTACCGCCAGATGGAGGTGGCGTCGGGTTGTTGGGTGGTTGTGGTGGTGTTACTTATGATGGTTTATGTGGATGAGAAGAGGCGTGTGAGTCTGTGTTTTGTGTGGGTGTTTAATTTTTTTTAATTTAAAATGTAAAATGACCAAAGTATCCTCGTGTATAAATACAAGTTGCCAAAAAAATATAAAGTTGCCCAAAAAACAATACAAATTGCCCAAAAAACAATAAATTACAATACATGACATATACTTTCAAAATACGAACTTGTGTCATAAGTTGTCGGCCACGTGGCAGCCCCTGGTTGGGTCCAAGAAAATCGGTGGGCAACCGGTCTAGTTTCAAATTAAAAAAGGCGTGGTCCGAAAAGTGATAAGCCTCAGGGCGCCTGGTCTATTTGTCTCATTTTTCCTTTATATTAAATAAGTTTAGGACTTTTGCACATTTGGTCCTTGAGCTTTTGCAACCATTCACTTGGAGCTTTTTCTTCTTTTTCTTCTTTATTTACACAAGTAAATGTGTAAATATTATAACAATTAAGCCCCTCGACGTTCTTGCAATTATTATCTTCAGTCCTCGAAATGAATAAAATAAATATTAATTTGCCGCATTTAATTAATTACGGCGTAATTAAATTATAATTACGCCGTAGCCTTCGAAACTTTGCGCCCAAGTTATTAATTACGGCGTAACTAATTCCGATTTACGCCGTAATCCTTCGTATGCTCATGATTATCCACTCCGACATTATCTCTACGGCGTAACTAATTCCATGTTACGCCGTAACCTTCACAAAAATAACTACGACGTAACCATAAGAATTGGTTACGCCGTATCCTTCAAAGCATCATATTTACGCCGTAACACAATTAATAAGTTACGGCGTAATCTTCTCACTGAATTTATAGGCCCTCGTAAATCTATCTTCGGAATATATATTTGGCCTTTTCTCAAATCTTTTCCACTTCAACGCCTCATTTATCCTGAAACGCAATTATGAACGAATATGAACGAATTAAGTACCATATTAATACAAATGAGGCCATAAACACGGGAATTTGATATATAAAAGATCAGGCTAATTTGATGTTATCAAATATCCCCCCACTTGAATCCTACTTGTCCTCAAGTAGACCCTTTAAATAATTCTTAAAAAGATATCCCTCAGGATTAATTGGAAAATATGAGTTTAAAAATCACCTAAGCTAGAAAATTCCAAACCGAGCACCTCACGAAAAGGGAATTGAAATCACACTATCTCTCATAATTCACGTGTTTATTTTTGGGTGATCACTCAACTGCTTAGTCAAGGCGAGTATTCTATCATAGGCTTGGCAAAGATACTAATCTCCACCACTAGAGTCTATAGATGCAGCTATTCTAAAAGGCAATGGGTTGACACAACATAAAGGCTTATGGGGTTATTTTGTCATTACTAACGAGCTACGGCGAAGGGGACAAAATCAATGATACATGACGAAATCCATGGCCAAGACACCAATGATTGCTCGCTTCCTCATCTAAACTCGATTCATTACTAAGGGTAGGATAAGACATGGGAAAACATTTAATGGGTGTAAACAAAAAGACACGAAACAAATAGATTCCTAAGTCCACAGTCGCCCCACCACTAGTCGCATTCAATCCTATAGTGAATATCGAGGGTCAAGAGTCAAGGGGGCTTCAATACACGAGTCAATGCATATAAAATGTAGTGTAGTGCCTCACAATCTCCATAAACGTACGCAAATAAGATACATTAACTCGACCTTCAACGTCAATGAAAAAAAAGTATGTGCTATAAAAAAAATTTTAATTTGGATAATTTGAGCACATAATTCGACCAAAATCAACCATTTCTATCTCCCATCCCCCCACTTGAAATGTACAATGTCCCCATTCTACGAATATTGATTAAAATTTGAAAGGCGAGATAGAAATGTTCGGGTTTCTAATTTTATCCGTAAGATAAAACGGATTTGTAAGAATTTTGCGCCTAGTTGAATAAGGCGAGAATACTCAACACAATACGACACATAAGCTGATTTATAGTAACAGCTATAAACTAACAAGTTCTTGCTTGCATTCTCATCTTTTTTTTTTTTTTGATGCAAGACAAGGTATACATGAATAAAAATAAAAACAATACGAACATATAAAGCATCCCCCACTTGAGATCAACTATCATCTAAACCCGATTTTCATCCACAACCCTTTATTCAAAACCCGCGACTTTCACTAGTGGAACCAAAATTAACCAACAGCGCCCAGACCATGGACATAAGGAAACTACATGGTAGGCTAGGCGATAGGTGTAACGAAACAATTATATTGGGTGAACAAAATGAAAGGAATGGCTCAGACGGGTGTACTAGGGGTGTCTTGCACTAATGATGAGTGCAACAAAAAGGGTTTAACAAGGGGATTGACTAATCGATGTGAAAAGTCAATAAAAACAATACATATATGGGCTATTTGGGTTTAATCCTAAAATTGCCTTATATCCTAGCCGCACCGATCACACCAAGTTACCTCAGTGTAATGCTCATGATAATGGTCTCGAAAAGATATGCAAGGACAAGTTCTAAAGTCTACTACAGCCACCGGCACACTTATTTTTATGGTATTATGTATAAGGGGAAACGGAAAGGCTTATCCTCACACAATGTAAATATATGGTAGGTGTGCTCAGTCTAGATTAATCCAGTTAAGTAATGAAAAACATGTCAAAATTAATGAAACACTTTTCATCAAAAACTAGAA
This sequence comes from Chrysanthemum seticuspe, assembly GCA_019973895.1. NCBI lineage: Eukaryota > Viridiplantae > Streptophyta > Magnoliopsida > Asterales > Asteraceae > Chrysanthemum > Chrysanthemum seticuspe. Next base: position 87,799,483 of record BPTQ01000001.1, on the reverse strand, counting down.
AAATAAGGGCAAGTAAAATCAAGTGGGTGTCTATGTCTAATCCCTTCCCCCCACTTGGGTCATACTAAGCATATAAATGAAAAATAAGAAGGGTTTGAGATGGAACGAAAAACTCCCCTGCATTTTCTCGGTATGATCAATAATGCATGTCCAAAAACATGCTCCAATTGTGCCTTCACGAGCAACATCCATCAACACTTCTTGCAAACACCCATGCACTCAACTAGGTCGGATAAAAAGTGTTCTCTTGTAGCCAATCATAACTCCATAATTCTTCAACCTGTATTGCTGCAAGAAAAACTAATACCAAAAAGCATAATTCTGGATAAAAAGCAAAAATAGCACGAAATGTAAAAACAAAAACAAAACCTAACTCACTTTCGTAGGAATCACAGTTATATTTAGCGCATGCAACAAGCCTTTTAAACCACTTGGTGTCCCGAGTGGATGAGTGAAGTCTCGTGAGGGTTTACAGGGAACACACCCACAAAGTTCATTTATACACTAATACAAGGTTATGAAAATGTTTTGAAAATTGTTTTTAGAAAAATTTTCATTACAGAGGATAGTTAAGGCGTAACTGGATCGGCCCAGTTACGACGTAGGTTCAGTTGACTTAATAAAATGTGTACCAGGAAAGGGGTTACGGCGTAACTGGATCGGCCCAGTTACGGCGTAATAAGAAAGCCCGGGAAAGAAGATACCTGGAACAGGGACATTACGGCGTAACTAGATCGGCCTAGTTACGTTGTAATAATGATGAAGTGGGTAGATGGCCTTACTGATCGCCAGTTACGGCGTAAATGGATCGTCCCATTACGCCGTAATTACTCTCTGATGTTGTTGTGCCCAAAGTGGCAACTTCTTCCTACGTGTTCAAGAGGAGTTATCGAAACTCCTATCATCTATCTTTGGTCTTTATACCTGCAAACAAGATAAACAAAACATGCCAAACCAACTACAAATCCTAAAAACCCCAAAAATGTCCAAAAAGGTCTATGAAATAAAAACAAAAAATAAATCTAGGATAGGGACGGGTAGTCTCCCGACGAGCACTTTTCTTTATCCTCCCGAGTCTTTTAGTTAGACTCCTGCAACAGCCATCAATCGGACGTCTCCAATCATGTCCATTGCTCAACTAATCTCGGCTTATGATCTTGTCGAGATTTCCTCCACTTGTTCTTCTTTCTCAACCTGCACACTATCACAACCTCATGCATTAAATGTGTAAAAATAATAAACATGAGCAACAAGCGAGATATAACACATAATTCATGATTATAAAATGTCTCGGACTAGGTTACGGAGTAAGTCCAATTACTAACTACGCCGTAACTTCAGTCTGAAAGCAACCTGATATATAATAAGAATAGATTACGCCGTAACCATGGCCAAGGTTACGCCGTAATCTCAAGACAGAAGACAAAACTGTAGAATAATATTAATCAAACAGCCAAAAATACGAAGACCGTTCCCTGGCAGCGGCGCCAAAAACTTAATGCAGGTTTTACTGACCAGGTTTTACATTTATAGTAACTCGTCTACCTATGGCCTACCTAATGCACTAACGGGCAGTGTACCTGGTCGCATGTAGTGAGGGAATGGTAAGACCGAGGTCGTCCCAAGAACGGTCGATTCCTAACTGTCCAATTAATTAAATTAGTCAAAAAAATAAGTTTTAGTGTAAAGATTGATAATATTTAAGGTGTCACGTGATCAATTGGGCTGGTTCTCTGGTAAACAAGCTAATGGGAAAGATAGTGATGCAATTCTTAAACCGAGTTCATCCACAAGTGGCAAAATTCGATAGACTCCTTTGGTAAATTCGTCTACCCTATGGTTCTTAGAATCCTCACCAAGATGAACAGGTCACCCGGGATCATTCGGCAATCTAATAGCAGTCATTAAGAGCCGGCGTTTACTATCGCATTACATGGGTTCTAAAAGTCACTAGATTCCTGTTTCAAGTGGGTTCAAAGTCGCTAGGACAACATTTGGTCAGTTCGTCCTAACCTATCAACAAAGGGTTCCACTGGAGAAGTCAGGTGACCCGTCGTAAGTCCAGTTGTTCTTAGTACCCAAAGTCAAGTCATTAAGTACCGCAACATGCAAGATTTATAATAATGAGTGTCCGGGCGCTAGCATCTTAAACACTCATCCCTAACTTCTTAATTCATCCAAACGGCAGGTGATCAGTTGGTCAAATCGCACAAGCGAAGAAGGGTCTTCAGTTGGTCATATCTTACCCTTCACACTCAGTCTACCTACTTAGGGTCAGTTGGTCATATCTCCTAAGCAACTAGACACTATCGCCATTCAAAACTACCAAAACTAGGGTGGCTACGAAAAAACAGCGCATGCATACACTAGAAACAATTAATAACGCAAAAGCAATAATAATAAAATAATCAAAACTAGGCTAGGACCTAGTTTCCACGTCACCAAAATACTCTAGTGGAATGACAAAGAAAACCACATATAAAACAATAAATAAACAAAGAAATAACATCAAATAATTAATTGGCCAATAATAAATTAAAAGACAATTAATTAAGAACACAATAAGAATTAATTCGCCAACAACTAATTGAGAATCAAAATTATAATTGAATAATGAAACCAAAATGTTGGTGTGTTACTCCCAGAACAGGGTAAGATAATCAATGCCAGCAGAAACAAATAACGAATCAGCAGAAACAAATACCACTAGGTGGTTACCGGATATCACTTGGAATCATGTGATCACTTTTCAAAGTAAACTATTCGACCCTAATGCCTGGGTTACACGAATATCTACTTGGGATAAGACCAAATGTAGTTATGGAATTAGGCATAATTCAATAACCCTTGCGCTTATAAGTGTTAATCATTTTCTGTGTGTCCATCATGCATAAACAGATCTCCTATTTATAGGAGGTTACTCTGAGCTAGTCAAATGGAATTATGAGTATTAATCGGCCCATTAATAGCCTCATAATTATCCCCATTATAGCCGTTAGTGGTTACATGACCAATTAAACGTGGTCATTATGCAGTTGTAACTGCCACTTGAATAGGTCAAAGCCCATTACAAGCAGTACTTTCATCAGTACTTTCATAGCACCAGCAGTGGAAACACTGCTTCAGTGGAAACACTGCTTCAGTGGAAACACTGCTTCAGTGGAAACACCACTGCTTCAGTGGAAACACTGCTTACTATTAATACAAACCACTATTAGAGTTAGGGTGTTCATGGACCTTTTGGGTGTACACTCCGTACCTCCTAACCCATTACAAGGTGTGAACTAATCCCACAAGTGCACTAAATTTTCCAACAGTCCTGCCCAAATTTAGTTCACTTCCTTTGCATGAAAACAAACATTAATCAAAACATGTGCATAAACGAAAATGTCCTGAGGATTGAATTTTCATCTTAGTAAATTACACGTTCAAATATTCGAGAATGGTGTTCTAAGAATTGAACCCTTCAACCCATTTGAATACCTGAAGATAAAATACACACAAGTTTTCAAACACTTAGCAGCTCCTGACACTATACAAGCCATGTGTCCATATCCAAATTCATAAATGTTGTAAAAGCTAAAAGTCCAAAAGCTCCCTGAAGCAGCAAAACTTCAACATTTACATAGGTGGTTCCTCTTTATTCATGCTCCTGCCAAGCACTTTTTCAAAGAAAATTAACCATTAAGAAGTAAAGACTTCATCCTCCTTTCAGCAGGTTCTGAGCACAACCTTACGATGTAAATAAAACATGTTCTCCAGTCCACTGTATGTTCAGCTTTCCACATTGAACTCAGCTCCCAAGTTCCCTTAGGAGGGAGTTGGGTGTCCTAGCATTCAGTGACTAGTTGGACTTAAACCCATCCCTTTAGCAGACTTTATAACCAAGTCTCTAGCTAATCCCTTCGTCAAGTGATCAGCTAAGTTCTGTTGAGATCTAACAAACTCTATAGATACCACCCCATTCATGATAAGCTCACGAATCATGCTATGCCTGACACCTAAGTGTCTAGACTTACCATTGTACATTTGGCTATAAGCCTTAGCCAATGTAGCTGCACTATCACAACGGATAGAAATAGGTGCTATAGGTTTAGGCCACAATGGAATCTCAAGAAGCAAGTTTTTCAACCATTCAGCTTCTTTACCAGCAGCTGCTAAGGCCACAAATTCAGATTCCATCGTTGAACTGGTGATGCAAGTTTGCTTCTTGGATGCCCAAAAAATTGCACCTCCACCAAGTAGGAATACCCAGCCACTGGTAGACGAATTGTCTTCAGTGTTACTGATCCAACTTGCATCAGTGTAACCTTCCAACACTGATGGATAACCAGTATATGAGAGACTATAATCCATAGTTCTCTTCAAATACTTATGTACCCTTTGAACTGCTTGCCAGTGATGAGCACTAGGATTACTAGTATACCTGCTCAATTTTCCTACTACAAAACCAATATCAGGTCTTGTACAAGTCATGGCATACATCAAGCAGCCAATTACCCTAGAATACTCAAGTTGAGATATAGCTTTGCCATTATTAGGCATTAACTTCTCACAAGTATCCATAGGTGTACTCACAGGAGTACAATCAAAATAATTGAATTTCCTCAACACCTTCTCAATATAATGAGACTGAGAGATAAAAATTATATTACTTTCATGTTTAATCCTTATACCAAGGATAACATCAGCCTCCCCCATATCCTTCATGGAGAACCTTGATGACAAAAATTCCTTTGTCAAGTCAACCTGATTTTGGTCAGTGCCAAAGATCAACATGTCATCAACATATAGACAAATGATGACTCCTTTACCAGATTCATCAAATTTGCTATATACACATTTGTCAGCTTGGTTAAGGACATAACCACTAGACAAAACCACTTCATCAAATTTTTGATGACATTGCTTAGGTGCCTGCTTAAGTCCATAAAGAGACTTAATGAGTTTACACACCTTGTTTTCATTGCCAGGCAAGATGAAGCCCTGAGGTTGGTTCATATAAACCTCCTCGTCTAGTTCACCATTCAAGAAAGTTGTCTTCACATCCATCTGATGAATAATCAGATTGTGAATAGATGCCAAAGCAATCAGCAGTCTTATGGTACTGATACGAGCCACAGGGGCATAAGTATCAAAATAGTCTATCCCTGACTTTTGTTTAAAGCCCTGAATGACTAGTCTAGCCTTGAACTTTTCAATAGTTCCATCTACCTTCATTTTCTTTTTGAGAATCCATTTGCAACCCAAAGGTTTGCAACCAGGTGGTAGATCAACCAACACCCAAGTGTTGTTGCCCATGATGGAATCCATCTCATCATTGATTGCTTCTTTCCAGAAAGCAATATCCTGGGACTTCATTGCTTCTTCAAATTTCTTGGGATCATCCTCAACAATGAAGCAATAGGAGTATTGGTCAGAGACCTCATCCCTTGTTCCTTCAACTAAGTATAGTTGAAACTCAGGTCCAAATGACTTTGGAGTCCTGACCCTTTTGCTCTTTCTAAGCATAGGTTCAGGTTGTTGAACCACAACCTCATCAGGGACCACTGATGGTTCTTCATCAGGGACCTCTGATACACCAGTGTTATGAGTTCCATTAGGAATCCTCAAACTTCGTCTAGGGACTGATGAGAATCTATTATCATCAAAGTTTGCATCCCTTGATTCAATTATTGAGTTAACTGAAACATATTCATTAGGTTCAATAACATAGAACCTAAAAGCCTTGGAATGCTCAGCATATCCAACAAAGATGCAGTCAATGCCTCTTTCACCCAAAGTTTTCAACTTTGGATCAGGGAGTCTTACAACAGCCCTACAACCCCAAACCTTGAGATAGTTCAGGTTGGGTTTCCTTTTAGTCCAGAGTTCATAAGGGGTAACCTTGTTCCTTTTGTTGGGAACCCTATTTAATAAATAGCAAGCTGTTAACATAGCTTCACCCCAGAACTCTTGACTCAGTCCTGAATAGGACAACATGGAATTAACCATCTCCTTCAGCACCCTGTTTTTCCTTTCAGAAATGCCATTTTGCTGAGGAGTATAAGGGGCAGTCGTTTCATGGATAATTCCAACAGACTGAAAATACAGAGTATCCAAGTACTCACCTCCCCTATCAGTCCTTAATCTTTTGATCAAAGACCCAAGTTGTAATTCAACTTCAGTTTTAAACACTTTGAATTTAATGCTTCATCCTTAGTATGTAAAAGATAGACATAACAAAACCTAGAAGCATCATCAATAAATGTCACAAAGTACTTCTTATTCCCCAAAGAAGGAGTGGCATGCAAATCACACAGGTCACTGTGTATGAGCTCCAAGAGCTTAGTCTCACGATTAACACCCTAAAAAGGTTTCTTAGTTATCTTGGTCAACATGCAAGTTTTACACTTCTCAGTGTCCATGTCAAATGCTGGGATTAACCCATCCTTAGACATATCTTGCATTCTCTTATAGTGGACATGGCCAAGTCTAGCATGCCAAAGGGTAGAGTCAGTCTGGTCAGTGGTGGTCACAAAGGCTGAATCAACACTATCAGTGGAAATATTAAGCCTGAACATTTGATTACATAAATAACCAAAACCAATAAAAACACCATTCTTAGAAAGAACAAATTTATCAGATTCAATAACTTGTTTATATCCATGATTATTCAAAACACTACTTGAAACCAAGTTTTTCCTTAAATCAGGAACATGAATAACATTAAACAAAGTTACAATCTTTCCAGAACTAAACCTAAGACCTACACAACCACGACCATGCACCAATGTTGTTGACTCATTTCCCATGTGAAGAATAGAACCATCATTCAGTGACTCATAAGTCTTGAACCAGCTTCTATCTTTGCACACATGAACTGTGGCACCAGAGTCAACCCACCACGCAACATCATCATCCTGCACATAATTAGATTCAGATACATATGTAACATAATAAATCTGAAAAGACTTATTAAACATATTCTGACCTTTCAGTGAGTTGGCTGAACCACCACTCCCTGAACCATTAGTGCCTGATCCATTGGCTTTACTACCAACTTTAACACCCTTGCAATCCCTTTTAATGTGACTAGTTTTGCCACATTTCCAACAAGTAGGTGTTGCCTTCTTGTTAGGATCTGCCCTTGTGTTGTCATGATATTTTCGTTTGCCTTTGTTGTCATTGTACCTGGTGGAGTTGTTATGCTCCACCATATTGACAACTGATGCACCAGCAGCATTGCTACTCTTTGGCTTGTCATTATCCTGCACCTTGAGAGATTCCTCAATGCGTAGATGACTGCCTAACTCAACCAGAGTTAACACCTCTGTTAGCCTTAATAGTTTTTATTAGAAGTGATGGTCATTCACATTTAGGAACTTTGTAACGTATGTTAGATATCGTGATAGAATAGTCAACGGGCTCGTGGACTGGGCTAAGCTAATTGGTTAGAAGTTAAGTTAAGCTAGTCTTATATCAATCCATGTCCAACCCAAGCCCAAACGAGCCCATGCCAAGCCCATTAGGGCGTCTACTACTTGTACTATATAAACCCCTAAAAGTCTCATTTGAGGGGTGTGCTTGAATGTGTGTGTGTGTTTTTTTCCTTTGAAATAAACATCTATCTTGTTTTCATCTTTCTTCACATACACGGTTTGTAGAACATCAAGTCACCATCTTTCCTTTCTTTATTTCATCTTCTTATACGCATAAGTGTTTGTGGTTTAACGTGTGTTCATCTTGTGATAAGGTGTGTACGCGTAAGGTTGGTGTAAAAGTAAGGTCCTACAATTGGTATCAATCGCCTAACAATGGTTTAGGAGTGTTTGGTTGAAGTTTTTTATGTAGTGGTTACGCGTAGACTCGTTCTCAAAGTTATCTTGCTTAAAGCTTTACTTTTTGCACTAAAATCTTCAAGATTCTTATGGTTTAAGGTTTTTATTGTGTTAAAGAGTCTAGTTTTGGAAAAAAGTTCGAAGCTTTACGTGTTCTTCATTAGTTTTAAACTCGTGTGTATTGGGTTGTACGTTTCTAGGCATAAGCTATCTAAGCACTTTGGGTGAAAAAGGTCAAAACTTTTGTGTTATTTGAGTGTTTTTAAGGCTGTTTGTGCAAGAGAAAGTGTTTGAATCGCTGGAAATTTTTTACGCGTAAAGGTCAAAAAGTCAAAACCCTAGTTTTCTACGCATAACTTTTTGGTGAAGAATCTTCGTGCAACAACGTTTACTCAGTGCTTCCCTCACTTGGATAAGTTTGTGGAACACTTCGAATTGTGGATATCTTTTACGCTGTGATAGTGTAAAGGATTTTTGGTTTTAAACCTAATCTTACGCATAAGCAGAAAGCTTACGAGTAAGCACTCTACGCATAAGTTAACTCTTACGCGTAAGGTACTCTACTTCTACGCTTAAAGTTTACGCATAAGACTTATGTTTAACCTTAAAGTTACGCGTAAGTTGGATTTTACGCATAAGGACTCCTACGCCTAAGCTTTTTACGCATAAGAATCCTACGCATAAGCAATCCTACGCATAAGCACTCATTTCTACGCTTAAGAACAGTTTTACGAGTAAGATTTTGAGCAAAACTTCAAACGGCTATAACTTTTGAACCGTAACTCCGTTTTCAGCGATCTACCCATCAAAACGACCGTGAGAACGAGGAGAATAGACTGCCGAATGAAGGGTCAACCTTCAAGTCCTAAAAACGCTCCGAAAAGAAGTTATTGAGGTTTTTAAGTTTTTTGAGCAAATTTTCACTCCAACAACCGAGCTTAATCTTCATCCAACACAACTCCTTTATCGTTGAATCGATCCTACATCAACTTTATCATATCATACCTTCATCAATGGCAACTCAACAAGACATTCATGCAGCCGGTGCCGAAAACCGTCCTCCTATGTTGGAAAAAGGTGGTTATCTTCAATGGACAAGTCGAATGCTTCGTTACATCAAGACAAAACCTAATGGAAAATTGATGATCAAATCCATTCAGGATGGACCCTTCATACCTCGACAAGTCCAAGACCCTGGAAATGCTGATGCAACACCTCCCGTCCCACCATTTCTTCGTCTTCAAAAAGAATCGGAATACTCTGAAGAGGATCAGAAACAAGTCGAAGCAGATGACATGGCAATTCATATTGTCCAACTGGGTTTACCAAGAGACATCTTTGCTGCTGTAGACAGTTGTGAAACTGCTTTCGATATGTGGGAACGTGTTAGACGGCTTTGTCATGGAACTGAAATTGGTCAACAAGATACGGAGAACAAGCTGCTAACTGCTTGGGAGAAGTTTACATCTACTCCAGGAGAATCCATTGAATCCTACTATGGAAGGTTCTGCACTTTAATGAATGAGCTTATCAGAAACAAGTTGACACCCAGAGCTATCGTGAGCAACATCAAGTTCTTGAATAATCTACCAGAAGAATGGGGACGATATGTCACTATTGTCAACCAAACAAAAGACTTACATCAAGTGAACTTTGATCAACTCAACGATTTTCTGAAACAAAACCAAAATGAAGTGAATGAAGTCAGGCAAGAAAGATTAGCAAAGAATCATGATCCATTGGCACTCATTGCAAAGACTCAAAATCCAGTGAATACACAACAACAAGCTTCATCATCTTCCACTAACAACAACTTGCAGCAATACATCCCTCAACAACAAAACTATCCGCCTGAACAACAACATTACCAGGAAAAAGGAATCACTGATCTTGAAATGGAACCAGAAGAAGCTTTGTCACAAGCATTTGCATTCTTGGGTAAAGCATTCAGAGGTCGCTATTCCACACCAACTAACAATAACCAAAGGATTTCATCAAACACTCGCAACAGGCAAATTGCACAGCCGGGTGTGAACATGGGTAATCAAAGACAAATGGTTGGAGTTATTGGGAATCAGCAGGGATACGCTACTGGATTTCGCATGGGTAATCAGGCGGTTCCGAATCAGGGTAATCAGTTGGGTCAGAATGTTGGGAATAGAGCAGTGGGTAATCAGAATGTTGCAGCTCCAGTCGTTGGGAATCATGGAAATGTGAATCAGGGTAATCAGGTTAAGTGTTATAACTGTCAAGGATTGGGTCACATGGCAAGGAATTGTCCTACTAAGCCGAACAAGAAGACTGCTGACTATCTTCAGAAAGCTATGTTGTTAGCACGAAAGACAGAAGCAGGATTACAGTTGAGTGCTAAGGAAAGTGACTTTTTCGCTATTATGGATGATTTGAAAGACCTCGAGGAAATCAATGCAAACTGCATCTTCATGGCAAATCTTCAGGAGACTAAGTACGACACTGATTCTGACGCACCTCCTGTCTATGACGCTAATGCAGTATATGAGGTACCAATCACTGATCCATGCTATAACAATGTCATATTTGATATGTTTACTCATGACGAACAGCATTCTGTGACATCAGCACCTACTTATGATACATACCTGGACAATCTGAGTTGTAGCAATACTAACTCTGAGACTCCAGATGTGGATCCTAATAGAGGCTGTGTGGCACAAAATACTGAGACTGATGAGGAAACACGTGCTTATTTTCAATCATTAATCAATAACTATGGCATTGAAATTGAGAAAGTTAGAACGGTCAATCGCGAAGTTAAGGCTGCGAATGCTAAATTGACCGTTGAGCTTTAGAGTTACAAGGAGAACGCAAAAGCCTTTGAATTTCATAAAAACAAAGAATCAGAATTAGAAATTGGTTATCGAAATTTGGTTTCTAAAGAACAACTTTTGCAAATCAAGTATAACACACTTGATGTGAATTTGAACTTAAAAATTAAATATCTAAACAAGGAAATTTCTGATTTAAATAACCAACTTTCTAAACAAAAAGAAATGTTTTCTAATCTTGAAAAAGAGAAGAAGCAGTTGATTACTGATTTTTCAAAACGAGAAGATTCTCTTCTTGATGAAATTCTTGATAAAAATGAAAAAATCCAAACTTTGGAAAATTTGCTTCTTAAAACGGGTCATTCTGCTCAAACAATCAAGATGCTTTCTAATCAAGTAAATCCGCGTTTTCATACTAATCATAGAATGGCACTTGGTAACGACCCTTCTTTGTTCCTCAAGAAAGCTCAGAAATCTCAGAATGTGTTAAACAATGGAAATGTTTTACATGAACCCATTATTGTTCGTGATTCTCTTGAAACGTTAGAACTATCTGAGGAGAGTAGATCAAAAATGAAACAAAAACATCCGGAAATCAAACCAATTGATTATAACAAATGGAACAAAATTAACGGAATCACTTTTGTTAATAAAAAAGAAAAGTCAAAGTTTTCCATCACACCAAGTGTTTCAACCAAAGAGTCAACACCTGTTTCAAAATCTATTTCAAAACCGGTTGTTGTCTCAAATTCTCTTTCGAACATTGAACAAATGTCTTCAAACAATCCTTTTAACACAAGTGATGCGAGAAGTATTTTAGAAAATGTGAAAACTAGAATTGCAAATCTTCAAGACACTGTTAAAACTAAAACCAATATTACAACAAACATCTGGTTTAATAGTTTTGATAATGAAAATAAAAAGTATTTTGAAACTCAAATTGCCCCTCAGCTGAATGCCATCAATGCAAGGGTAATTCATTTTGAACAAGCATTTTTGAAAGAAACAGTTGACTTTGTCAAGGATCATAAATCCCTGGTAAAGCAAGCTAATGACTGTGTTGAACAAATCAAAGTTTTGGAAAATTTAAATGACTCTCTCTTCGAAGATGTTCTGACTACTGATATTATGTCCATTATTTTACAAACATATTATGTTGAAGATCATGAAAGACTCCAGTCTGAGACCTCCAAAATTGTTTCAAAATAAGAAAAAGCACTTGAGAAACTTGAAAAAGATAATGTCTCATATTTTAAACAACTTGATCGAAAAACTGAGGAATGCAAGTATGACAAATTGTCGTATGAGCGTGCCTACAATGATATGAAAGCGAAAAATGATCTTTTGAGGGCTCAGCTGGAATGTCAAAAAGGAAAGGCAGTGGATACTAAGATTACAAAACCATTGACTGAGGAGAAAGCAAATGTTCCCAAACCAGTTTTAAAACCAAAAATGTCTGTTTCTATGCCTCCTCCAAAAGTCAATGAGAAAAATGATTTATCCAAACCAGTCAATCCGCCTGCCTTACCTAAACATAATGTTGATAAAGGAAAAGCGGTTATCGAGAAACCACAAGTTTTAGCTCCTGGCCTTTTTAAGATGAGTACCACTAATGCGTCTGCCTCCACATCTAAAACATATGGAACAAACGACATAAGTTTAGAAAAGCACTCTAAAGAGACTAGGAAAGCCGAAACCACTTCTCTAGATAAAAATGTTAATCCTAATGAGTGTGCCTTACCTTCTACAGGACTAGGAAGCACCTCTAGGAGCAGCAGACTAAAGCCTAAGAGCAATACAAGGAACAATAGAGTCTCGCTTACCTCTAAGAGTAGTCGCTTGAATAAAGAGAAGAAAGTAGAAGAACACCCTAGGAATTTACCGCTTTGTAATAAGAAATACCTTTCATCTGAATGTAATGAACCTATGAAACTTGCTAAGTCTGTTGAATCTGTTTGTTTAACTTGCAAGAAATCTTTAACTAATGTTCACGATGATTGTGTTTCTAAGAATGAGATTGTTAAGCCTGTTAAGAAGAATGTTCCCAAAAGAACTTATGCTACACGAATAGGAAGACTAGTTGCGAGACTTAGGCTTTACACTACTGATAGGGAGCATAATGTTTACTTTAGGGATGACATTTGGAAACCCACAGGTAGAACTTTCACACTCGAGAATGGTATAATGAGTGATGCACCTGTCTTACCAATAGATAACTTCTATGAGTGTGATCAGGATTTTACCTCTAACCCAAAGGAACCAAAATCAAAACGGTTTCCAAAATGTTCGTCTTCTGTTATTGGCAGGTTATCGAAATATGTCTTTGGATCGTCGACTCGGGTTGCTCCAAGCACATGACCGGGAATCTGAAGCTGCTGATCAATTTCGTCTGGCAATTCATGGGAACCGTACGTTTCGGAAATGATCATGTAGCAGCTATCATGGGTTATGGAGATCTACCTTTTGGAAATTATTTGATCACTCGGGTTTACTATGTCGAAGGGTTGGGACATAATTTGTTCTCAGTCGGGCAGTTCTGTGATGCAGATTTAGAGGTTACTTTTAGGAGAAATGCTTGCTTCGTTAGACACTTGGATGGCACTGATCTCTTAAATGGGAATCGTGATACAAACTTGTATGCTATCGACATTAACCAAATGGCCTCTTCATCACCAATATGTCTTATGACACGAGCATCTGGAACAAAGTCCTGGTTGTGGCACAGACGGTTATCCCATCTCAATTTCGACACCATCAACAAACTTGCCAAAGACAACATCGTCAACGGACTTCCAAAGTTCAAATACACCAAGGATCACTTATGTCCATCATGCGAACAAGGAAAAAGAAAAAGAGCATCATATAAACCCAAATCCGTACCTAGTTCGGAAGCAAGGTTGCATATGTTGCACATGGACTTATGTGGCCCAATGAGAGTTGAAAGCATTAACGGGAAAAAGTATATTCTTGTTATCGTCGATAATTATTCAAGATATACATGGGTTAGGTTTTTGAGATCAAAAGAGGAAGCACCAGGCATCATCATCACCTTCCTGAAACGTATTCAAGTACTTCTTCAAGCTCCAGTAAGAGTTGTAAGAACAGACAACGGCACATAATTCACAAATCAGGAGTTAAGAGCTTATTTTGAAGATGTTGGAATCACTCATCAGACATCAGTTGTTAAAACTCCACAGCAGAATGGGGTAGTTGAAAGAAGAAATCGTACTCTTGTGGAAGTTGCTCGCACAATGCTAATTTATTCTAGTGCACCATTATTTCTATGGGATGATGCTGTTGCCACTGCTTGTTTCACTCAGAACCGATCCCTAATCCATCCAAGATTCAATAAAACCCCATATGAAATAGTGAACAACAGAAAACCTGATATCTCTTACTTTCACGTGTTTGGCGCTTTGTGCTATCCGACAAACGACAGAGAAGATCTAGGGAAACTGAAATCTAAAGGTGATATTGGAATCTTCATTGGATATTCAGATAACTCGAGGGCATTCAGGGTGTATAACAGAAGAACTAGGAGGATCATGGAGACGATGAATGTGAATTTTGATGAACTTTCAAAAATGGCTTCTGAGAGACTCGCTCTAGAACCCGCACTAAACCCGCAGATTTCTGGACACATCAGTTCAGGACTCGTACATCAAAGAGCTCCATCAACTTTTGCTGACACTCCTCATGAACAAGAATGGGAGAAATTCTTTGAGTTAATGTTCGATGAATACTATGGTGGAACTTCGACAAATGCATCAAACCATCATTCCGCTGCACCCGCTCAAAATCATCTACCACCGTCACCAACAGAAGATGCATCTACAACAGTCGAAACCAATGCACCAACTCCATCAACATCATCTACATCTACTCCAGCAACTCCAATTCTTCAAACAGTTTTACCAACAGTTGATGAGCAAATTCAAAACATATCATTTCAAGAAGAACCTACTCAAAACCAGAATGATGCAACGTTAGATGAAGACTTATTTGAAAACCCGTTTGCTACGGAATCAGCTGAATCGTCTTCAAGCTTACGAGAACCATCTAACTCGCACTCGTACAATCTACGGTATCCTTCTACTCTGAAGTGGACTAAAGACCATCCAATTGAACAAGTTATTGGTGAGCCGTCAAGGCCAATTCAAACGAGACGCCAACTTGCCACCGATTGAGACTTATGCATTTACCTTTGCTCAATTAGCAACATAGAGCCAAAGAACATTCGCGAGGCAATGGCAGAACCCGCATGGATAGAAGCAATGCAGGAGGAACTTCTCCAATACCGTCTTTATGACTCTTGGGATATGGTTCCAAGACCAATTGACATTCGTGTCATTGATCTCAAATGGTTATGGAAGAACAAAAGGGATGAAGAGACGACTGTAATTCGCAACAAAGCTCGTCTTGTGGCCAAAGGATACAGACAGGAAGAAGGGATAGACTTTGAAGAGTCCTTCGCGTCGGTAGCTAGACTTGAGGCAGTCAGGATTTTCTTAGCTTATGTAGCTCACAAAAACATCACGGTTTATCAGATGGACATTAAGACCGCGTTCTTGAATGGAACTCTGAAAGAAGAAGTGTACGTGAGTCAGCCAGAAGGCTTCATAGACATGGAACATCCAGACTACGTCTACAAACTCAAAAAGGCAATCTATGGATTAAAGCAAGCTCCGAGAGCGTGGTATGACGAACTGTCTTCTTTCCTTATTCTAAACAATTTCACCAAAGGAACGGTTGATCCTACCTTGTTTACACAAAAATGCAAAAACGACATTTTGATTGTTTAGATTTACGTGGACGACATCATTTTTGGGTCCACTAATCCGAATCTTTCAAAACATTTTGAAAATCTCATGAAAAGCAAATTTGAAATGTCCATGATGGGGGAACTAAAATTCTTTCTTGGTTTACAAATACATCAGTCCCCACGTGGAATTTTTATTAATCAAGTGAAATATACATCTGAGATTTTGAAAAATCATGGTATGGATAATTGTGACTCGGTCGGAACACCAATGGTAACTTCACCAAAAATTGGAGCCGATTTATTTGGGAAACCTATTGATCTGAAGAAATATCGGAGCATGATTGGTTCTATCATGTATCTTACTGCTAGTCGACCCGATATTCATTTTGTTGTTTGCTTACTAGCACGGTTTCAGGCTAAGCCTACCGAACTGCACCTCAAAGAGGTTAAAAGGATCTTTCGGTACCTGAAGACATCCATTCATAAGGGTCTTTGGTATCCGAAGGAATCCGGATTTGATCTAATTGCTTTTTCAGATGTCACACCCCCAAATTACCTGTTTTGCAGCGGAATGGAATTCCTGGGGATTGACTGTCATAGCATCACAATCACAGTTATATTGAACGACCTAAAGTGTCGTTTGGAAAATACATCATTTGATTTAATAAAATAATCAGAGTTACAACATAGGTCCCAAAAGTTTACAAAGTTTGCGGAAATATAAATATATTACAAGTCCAAACGATGGTTTTGAAAGAATGTGCCATAATGTACAATGATGTAAGTCGACGCCGCGACTCAAAAGGTGGTTCCTTAACCATGCCATGATGATAATGCCTTAGATACCTGAGAATAAACATGCTAAAAAGGTCAACACAAAGGTTGAGTGAAATCCATAGGTTTAAGTAATTCGTTTGAACACAATAATCGTAGTGTGAGTTAAATGGTTTCACACTCATCGTTAAAAACAAAATCGTATTTATTTCACTAAGTTCATGACACCAAAGCGTAAACATCGCACCAATAAAAATTGGTAATCATCGTTTCATCGCCGCCCTAATAGGTAATTTGCCAATTTACCTTAATGATTCAAATATAGTGCGCTCGATTTCCCCTAACTGGGTCAATAGGAGCGGGAGTGTTAATTCCAATAGGCCTATTCACAATATTCGCGCTCACTCGCAAGTGACTAATGGTTCATGATGTAGGGACTTCGAACATGGCAAATACTTAGTGACAATAAAACATTCGGATATAGCATACAGTTCAAAGCATATGTGTTCGATTAAAAATGTAGCATGTATCTCCCCCAAGTGTTTGTAAAACAGTTAAAAGAGTAAAAGTGGGGCTATGAACTCACTTGGTAGACTGGTGTGATGACAAGAGTGAGTACACTGAGGTATAATGTGATGCGTCAATCTGGACCTATTACGAATGATATGATATGTAATGAGTTGCAATGTAATGTTATGCATGCATTTCGTATGTTATTTATACCATTTGCGAGTTTTGAAAATATTAATTATCGTCGAAAAATACTCTTTTGACGTCTTGACTCTTCAAAAATCACTTTACAAGTTTTTACGTCAAAATGTCATCCTACAATGGTTTTATAATGATTTATGGTGAAATTTTCACTTTTCGTCGTAAAACAATGTCGTCGGAATTTTTATGAAATTAACAAAAATGGCTCCGAAAAACTAGTCGTAAAATAGTGTACGTCGATCTTTAGAGAACGAACTCAACGGTTTTGGAAAGTTTGTATCGAAATCTAGAAGTTTCAGTTCAGGAGTTTTTGTCATAAAGGTCTCGAACATAAAGATAATAAGGGTTAAAGATGGTGATTTTGTCTAATTGTTACGTAAAAAGTGAGTTTCGGCCAAGTTTAAACATCCGTAATTTATTCATTACAACTCCGCTATACAAACGGCTTGTCGTTTTGAAAAATATGCCCGGTGATCTTGATTTTACTAGAAAACATTTCGTTACAAAAAGTTTCACATCATGGCTAAAAACAGCCTCAAACATGGTCGTTACAGCTACCGTAACACTTGTATCGTAAAAATAATATAGTTTTTCAGAAAATAATAGTTACGGCAATTTTATGAAAACGTGCATATCTTTGTCGTTTCAAATCCGTTTTCTACGTATAATATGTCCTTAGCTTCGTATCAAAGTATACTAATATATTTTTGATAAGTCGAAATAATTTGTGAAGCTTAGGACTCGTTTTTGACCCGAATAGAGTAAAAATAGTATGCTGAAATTTCAGAAAATAATATATTTCGTCGCCAAACTTTAAAAATTCATAACTTCTTCGTTATAACTCCGTTTTTATCCGTTCAAAAGGCCACGGATTCGTTTTAAAGTATATTTTCTAAATATCAAGGCCAAAATGTCGTGCCTACTGTCGGATTTTCCAGAAAATTAAAACAAGGACAGAACACATTTATACGTATCGAAAATAGTTTTTCTCGGACAAAACATATTCTAATCCCTTCAAATCAACTCCAAAACTAATCTAATCCTACCATACACCTTCTTAGGGTGTCATGGGTTCCTAATCACCATCAAGACCAATGAATACCAAGGGGATAATTATAGGATGACCAAATATATATATATATAACTCCAAAAATCAAGTAAAAATGGTATAAATCACATATGTCTTGCATGTTTGTACCAAAAATGAAAAGATACATATGAAATGAAAAGGAAACATGAAAAATGAAAGAAACATGCTTACAAGTGAATATGATGAGGTGCAAGTAACAAGGTTAAGCCTAAACACTATTGGTTTTTATTTCAAAACCTTATAAAGAGTGATAACTAGATTGTATAAACACTTGGACTTGAAAATTTTTGATCCCTTGGTGATTCCTTTGTGTGACCGGTTTTGAGAAGCAAGAAGAAGAGAGAAAAACCAATTTTACTAACACTTGTGAAATGAAGTGAATGTGAAAAATAAGTGAAGTAAGACTTATGTATATTGAGTGAAAACATAAGCAATCAAAAGCCATACATCCATTTAATGCAAGCCCTCCCCCTTGGTCGGCCAAGGGGGGAGGTATGCATAGATATTTATTTTTTTTTTATAAACTTGTATAAACTTTGTGTAATATTTGACAAAAGTGCAAGCAATTGTGTAGAAAATGTACAAGTAAAGGTAAATGGTAGATTTTTGGTACAAGTAAGTTTTTAATAGGTCAAAATAGAATGTAATGAGATAATAAAAATTGTAAAAATACATTCCTTGTGAAATTTGAGTGATAAAATAATTATCGTATGATTTTTAAGAAAAGTGTCGTAATAATTTAACTTTAACGATTTATGTACCAAATAAATTTAAAACATTAGGAAAACACAAAATATATAGTTTATATAACTAAATGTAAGTATAAAAATATGTCGGGATCATTTTTGAAAGTAATGGATTTAATATTCAAAATAATAACTCACGCGATAACGTTTATTTAATATAAAAATTACGCGTTAAATGTGAAATGAAATGTCATGAATGAACTAATATGATGCAAATGATGTGAATGAAATGTAGACTTTAGTCCATATGAAATATACGTGATGATATGATCATGAATTCGCCGCTAAACCATTCAGGTTACGCGAATTTGGAACACGTAAACCTAGTTTACGATAAATGTTGAAATAGTGAAGCATAAATTGTTTCGAGAAATGACCTAAAATTGCGAGTTGTCACATCAGATGCGGACCACGCAGGTGACCAAGTTACAGCAAAAAGTACATCAGGAGGAGCACAATTTTTGGGTGAAAAGTTAGTAAGCTGGTCTTCAAAGAAACAAGATTGCACTGCACTTTCAACCGCCGAAGCTGAGTATGTGTCTCTATCTGCGTGTTGTGCTCAAGTTCTATGGATGAGAACACAACTCACAGATTATGGCTTTACTTTCGATAAAATACCTATGTATTGTGACTCGAAAAGTGCCATAGCCATATCATGCAATCATGTTCATCACTCAAAGACTAAGCATATCAGAGTACGCTATCACTTCATAAAAGAACATGTGGAAGAAGGTAGTGTTGAATTATTTTTCGTGAAGACAGATTACCAACTCGCCGATATATTTACTAAAGCCCTTCCAAAAGAAAGGTTTAACGATTTAGTTCGACGAATTGGAATGCGAAGCCTAACCCCTGAGGAGTTAGAACGTCTTCTCGAATCTTCGTGAAAATGATTTTCCAAAAAGCTTCGCTATAAATATTTTTGAAAAACAAAATACAAAATTTGAAAAACCAACAAAAGCAAAATATAAAAATATAAATCTTTCAAAAATACAAAAACAATATAAAATCAAAAATCCAAAAATATTCTTCTCACGACATGTCTCTTGTATAATCGATATTCTGTACGTTTCTAGAAATGTCATTCAACAATGATACGGGCATGTACAGATGCTTGAGCGAGAGTTCTTTTAATGTTTTCCAAAACATGTCGTTTCTCAAAATTTCTTAAATGATGGCTTTCGTATACTTCAGTACGAAACCCGGACAAAAATGATGACTTTTGATTATTTCAAATCAAAACTCGTGTTTTTAAAGAAAAATCGAGTGTACGCTTCAGTGCACTACATTTTAAAACTGGTGAGAAATCATCATCATCTTGAGCACCTTTTTTCAAGATTGTTCAAAAAGATTTTCAAAATCTTTCAAAATATTTTTGTGCTCAAGATAACTCCCTCTAAACCCCTTTAATTGATTATGCTTTATTAAAGGGGGAGTATAAAACAAAAATGTTCCAAATTCATGCTTAAATCAAATCCGTTTGTCTCCCCAAAAGATTCTAAAATGATGTTTAATCCGTTGATATCAAAAATATCACAAATATGCTATTTTTGAGGGGGATGAGACGTGATTAAAATGTGATCAAAAAGTTTAATGTTCGTTGTTTGAATCTCAAAAGAGCTCGACTCAGTTGAAACCAATGAATTGACGAGGAATAATGTACCATCTCGAGAAACTTTCTATGGACTTGACCAGGACGGGTAATAATTTCAAGCTAGTTCTCTAGTGATGTAAACGTGTCTCGAATCGGTCTAGCTCATTTAAAGTCGATCAATTCAAAACATGCGAACTTTACCCTCTATGTGCAGATTTCTGTCAAAACTTATAAGCACATGTGAAGGGGGAGTGTTTCTGAAAATATAAAACTCTCGAAGTGTTCCAAACATGTTTTCTATCAAAAACACTTTGAGATACTTTCAAGAAAAATGGTTTTATGGCAACAATAGGATAGTCATGGAGTTATAAGGT
The DNA here is from genome assembly GCA_019973895.1 of Chrysanthemum seticuspe. Taxonomy (NCBI): domain Eukaryota; kingdom Viridiplantae; phylum Streptophyta; class Magnoliopsida; order Asterales; family Asteraceae; genus Chrysanthemum; species Chrysanthemum seticuspe. Next base: position 87,778,808 of record BPTQ01000001.1, on the reverse strand, counting down.
GACTAAGGATAGGAAATTCGTCCTATGATCCGCCAGAGCCGGAGGGATCTGCCCAAGGACATCACCAATAGTTTAGAACTAGAAGTCCTTAGGTATGATTGAAAAAAGAAGTAATGTGAGAAAGGAGAAAGAAGGGGTTGAAGAATTAAAAAGAAATGTAATGATAAAGGGTGAAAAGAAATAGCCCTCCATAATCAACCTTAGGGCAGAAACCGGGTTCAATACATATGCTACTGGTTGTCACTAGATGACACTAGTATTGAAGACAAAGACGTCATGAACCCAGTGACGCACTGCACTAAACCTCCTAGCTACTCAATTCCTCTTAAAAGGATTTGTTTCATTCTCACTGGGAACCCTACATAATCTATCGACTTTCTCTTAGAGATAGTTGATATTGAAGAAGGAGACCCTCTCCCTAGTCTCCGCTCAGGAAAACCAAAATGCACTATTGAGTCTAGAGCCACGAGATTCATCAAAAGATCTCATAGGAACACTTGACATGACATCGCTCGCTGTTCATCTATAAGGGCACAAGTGATATATTCTAGAGTCCTACGCAGATCTTAGCAATCTGCCAGAACATTTATGAGAAGTTTCACATCTGTGATCTTCAGTGATTGAATGGAAACTCCTGCCAGGGTCAACACCAAGCAGCCCTGACAGCAGGTCACTTCGGTAACTCCCCGTGGATTACGCTTAGTGTGTCTCAAACGGTCTACAGTCGTGGGGTGATGCTTCGGTGTACCTCAGCGACTCATCTGAACTGTAGATGTACTTCGGTATATCGTGTTATCTCACTTGTGGGACTCCAGTTCAGGAACGGCCTTTGTAAGAATTAGAGATGTGTTTTCACACTATGCTGTTAACACCCTCGAAATTCAAACTTGTAAGTGCCGGAATCCGCTTATTACTAACCTGTTTTTATGTTTTCTTCTTATGGAAGCTCCGGAGCGGATTGATCGTGCAGATTCTCCACATGCTCATACCAACAACACATGAAAGTTCTCATCAAAATCAAAGGCAACACAAAGTTAAAGATGATTCTTCGTCAATGTCAAAGAATCTACAAAGTATAAAGACTCGAGAACTACATCATTGGTAACCTAAAGACAAATTGAAGTGTGAGCATGGTGGAGAAAGGCGTGGAGACACCTAACCAACGAAGTTGACAACGACAGACAACCACATTAACTGATCACAAAGCATGAAGGAACAAAGAATTAAGACTATTCTATATCTACACCAAAAGTTCAAGCTCGAGAAAAGTAAAGACCTATTCAAGTGGAGCATCTTTTGAATGACCACACCTTAGGGGGAGATTGTTAGCCTTAATAGTTTTTATTAGAAGTGGTGGTCATTCACATTTAGGAACTTTGTAACGTATGTTAGATATCGTGATAGAATAGTCAACGGGCTCGTGGACTGGGCTAAGCTAATTGGTTAGAAGCTAAGTTAAGCTAGCCTTATATCAATCCATGTCCAACCCAAGCCCAAACGAGCCCATGCCAAGCCCATTAGGGCGTCTACTACTTGTACTATATAAACCCCTAAAAGTCTCATTTGAGGGGTGTGCTTGAATGTGTGTGTGTGTTTTTTTCTTTTGAAATAAACATCTATCTTGTTTTCATCTTTCTTCACATACACGGTTTGTAGAACATCAAGTCACCATCTTTCCTTTCTTTATTTCATCTTCTTATACGCATAAGTGTTTGTGGTTTAACGTGTGTTCATCTTGTGATAAGGTGTGTACGCGTAAGGTTGGTGTAAAAGTAAGGTCCTACAACCTCTTTCTTATGTTTTAAGTTATGCTTGAAATCTTTCCAAGATGGAGGGAGTTTGTCAATGACACAAGAGACTGAAATAGACTCATCCATGTGCATATTATGCTGTGTAAACCTTCCAAGTATACCAAGAAGTTTATTGTATTGTTCTATAACTGGTCTTGAATCAGTCATTTTGTAATTTGTGAAATTACTAACAAGGAACTTCTTACTTGATGCATCCTCAGCCATATATTTGGCATCCAAGGAGTCCTACAGTTCTTTGGAAGATTCAATGTTCTGATAGATATCAAATAGAGAATCAGACATACCATTGAGAATTAGACCTCTGCATATGTAGTCATCATTCTCCCATTTGCTCCTCCTCCTGATCTGCTCCACAGTGGCATCATCACCATCATCAGGAATAGGTGTAGTCAAAACATAGACCACACTCATGCTTGACAGCAAGAAGTGCATCTTCTTCTGCCACCTCCTAAAATCCACCCCTTCAAAATTATCAAGCTTGGCAAAGTTTGAAGCCATGTGTTTCATTGTAGCAGTTGCCATTGATTATCACAAAAAAGTTTACTTTGATTGTTGGTGTGTTTCTCCCAGAACAGGGTAAGATAATCAATGTCAGCAGTAACAAATAACGAATCAGCAGAAACAAATACCACTAGGTGGTTACCGGATATCACTTGGAATCGTGTGATCACTTTCCAAAGTAAACTATTCGACCCTAATGCCTGGGTTACACGAATATCTACTTGGGATAAGACCAAATGTAGTTATAGAATTAGGCACAATTCAATAACCCTTGCGCTTATAAGTGTTAATCGTTTTATGTGTGTCCATCATGCATAAACAGATCTCCTATTTATAGGAGGTTACTCTGAGCTAGTCAAATGGAATTATGAGTATTAATCGGCCCATTAATAGCCTCATAATTATCCCCATTATAGCCGTTAGTGGTTACATGACCAATTAAACGTGGTCATTATGCAGTTGTAACTGCCACTTGAATAGGTCAAAGCCCGTTACAAGCAGTACTTTCATCAGTACTTTCATAGCACCAGCAGTGGAAACATTGCTTCAGTGGAAACACTGCTTCAGTGGAAACACCACTGCTTCAGTGGAAACACTGCTTACTATTAATACAAACCACTATTAAAGTCAGGGTGTTCATGGACCTTATGGGTGTACACTACGTACCTCCTAACCCATTACAATGTGTGAACTAATCCCACAAGTGCTTTAAATTTTCCAACACAAAATAATATTATGAGTCAGAAAATAATTACATATCATGCCAAGAATAAAGCTATCGATCCCCTAGTTGAGTACCGGGGCAAAACCCCGGATGGTTTGCCCCATAATTGAACCGCTGCTACTGCTCCTTTTTTCTACTCTTTGTCGTACAGTACCAAAAGCAACAAAAAAATGAATATCTCATCCATGTGATGAGATATTTATATTAAATAAGTTTAGGACTTTTGCACATTTGGTCCTTGAGCTTTTGCAACCATTCACTTGGAGCTTTTTCTTCTTTTTCTTCTTTATTTACACAAGTAAATGTGTAAATGTTATAACAATTAAGCCCTTCGACGTTCTTGCAATTATTATCTTCAGTCCTCGAAATGGATAAAATAAATATTAATTTGCCACATTTAATTAATTACGGCGTAATTAAATTACAATTACGTCGTAGCCTTCGAAACTTTGCGCCCAAGTTATTAATTACGGCGTAACTAATTCTGATTTACGCCGTAATCCTTCGTATGCTCATGATTATCCACTCCGACATTATCTCTACGGCGTAACTAATTCCATGTCACGCCATAACCTTCACAAAAATAATTACGACGTAACCATAAGAATTGGTTACGCCGTATCCTTCAAAGCATCATATTTACGCCGTAACACAATTAATAAGTTATAGCGTAATCTTCTGACTGAATTTATAGGCCCTCGTAAATCTATCTTCAAAATATATATTTGGCCTTTTCTCACATCTTTTTCGCTTCAACGCCTCATTTATCCTGAAATGCAATTATGAACGAATTAAGTACCATATTAATACAAATGAGTCCATAAACACGGGAATTTGATATATAAAAGATCAGGCTAATTTGATGTTATCAGAGGCCGTTGTACTATTAAAGTCCGTGCGACTGATGTAGCAACTACAGGTCGTTAGTGCAGTGTATCGGACTATTAAGTTATGATGAAATTAGACAGCATGATTGCAACCGTACATGGAAGCGAAATATTAAGGTGATGATGAACATCATATCCTAATTAACTACGTATTTTGGCATGGCAATCACGTTACAAATGTGGTTGCAGCCATAGCGGAAGTTTTATAGTGCTCGTGTGACTGTGTACCTGAGCCTATGTATTTGCATGTTCATTTTCTGATGTTGTGTTTTAGGTTTGCATATGTGCTATATAACATTATGTTACATAAAGTAAATGCAGGTGACTCGCGTGGTGCTTTAGTCTGGATATATACCACCGAAGTAGCGGTTTAATATAGGTATATAATACTATATAAACCTTATATTCTAAGGCTGTGATGAATTCATATGGGTCTGTTTAAAGTTGAGATTACCCGCGTCTTGGCAAGGCAATCAACAAGGGTTGAGCCATGGTGGGTGTATCCGCTTTTTCTAACTTAGTACCCTATCTGAGCCTAAATCAAAAAACATTTTAACAAGAGTGTAATGTGAAACAACCTACGTCCGTGGTCAGTTTGAACGGATTTGGTAAAAAAAATAAGTCTGGGCATTTGCCGTGGCAACTTCTTACGGATGCAAATGTGGGTCGTCTAGATGGCTATTCGAGCCTGCTGAAAAATTGAAATGATATTCCCGATTTTCTTTTTTTATCGATGGAATGCTACCTCCAAAAAAAAAGAGTTGCTTTAACTGCCAATAAGTAGCAGTGGTTACAGCAATGTGCACCTGGATGGTCAGCAGTGTAGTTCTCTTACATTCGCAGACTCCTAATGAAGATTGATTCACAGGAATCAAGACTAATATATGTAGCAATTAAGCTTTGTTGATTGAATGACATGTCAGACGTGTTATCATCTATAAGTTAAAGCTATTAAAAGTGAACTATAGACAGATGATACCAGGTCCAACATGACAACCAATCAACAAACCTGGATTGCAACTATACAAATGGTCACCATTGGTTGTATCGGTACGCGTTGCTATTGTTGCTGCACGATAACGTTTTACAGTTCTGATGTGTATAGGCTCCGATTGAACAGTCTCAATTGTAGCCACTGTCTTATTACGGGAATTGCACAACGCGGTAATGAAGTAAGGGAGTTGTTTCTTATAATCGTCGTTGTTATCGTTGTGCATGGCTATGTTGGTTACCACTGGTAAATATATCAACGTTAGGTCCAAACAACTAACCAACAGTACAACCTGGACCATAGTAGACAGATATCAAGTGAAAATTATCGAAATTGAATATCTACTATTGTGCAGACTGTACAGTAAGTTAGTTGTTTCGAATTAACGATGTATATAATCAGAACTAAGGACACTTAGTTAGAAGCAATCCTCAGACGCTTACATTCTCTTGATGTGACGACTGGTAGGTCCACGTGTAACGACATTGGTGGCGATGAATAACCGTCAATTTCGTTGAGAAAAAAACCTCCATCGTAAGGTAGCTAATTTTTTCTTTTAACCCTTATAGTAAAGTTAAAAAGTCGTCCGAGC
>BPTQ01000001.1:87725951-87772999 GCA_019973895.1 Chrysanthemum seticuspe | reverse complement strand
ATTTCTAAATACAAATACCATCACATCACCATACACCTAGAAACTACTAAAAGGTGGCGAACCATAAGAAACTGCTACTTCATTAAACTGACACAATTTCCACAATGTTAAACCCTGGAAATTACAACGACAAAAGACGAGTAAGTCTCTCAGTAAACAAATTCTTATCACGCGCACTCAGCTCAAGCTTCCTTGCCATAAGCCGCAACTCCAGCATCTTTTCATTGTCTTTCTTTTGAACTGTCCTAAGAAACTCAACCGTTTCCTGAGGCACATTTTTGCCGAAACTCTCTAGCTCACCAATCAGAGCATCTCTTTCGCGAATTAGCTCAAGCATCTTTCCACAAATGCCGTAAATTTGGTGACCTAATTTTAGATCCTCACTTCCAGATTTACGACAGTATAAAACCATCATATCTGTCCAGCTAGAGGAATTTGCCTCAGCTTTGAGCTCATCACATTTAGGAAGTCTTACCATTCTCATATGTTATTTCTAGAAGTTAAATTGCAGCTGCAGATATGAATAACATTAGAAACAAGCAGTCCGTTAAATAGGCATACCAACAAAAAAAATCACATGCATTAGCTTTTCCATGGATGAAAATAAAGGTGCAGGGAATCAACACAAGCTGAATAGGAAAGATCTTTTTTCAGACATTGCAGAGGGTTCTAAACCTCTTATATTCACCTAACTTTGCCAACAAATAGTAAACTGATAGCCATAAAATCGCAACATTTACAGTTTATTAATTATACAAACATCTGAGACCCGTATTACTAATAAACTTAGCTCATCATTTGTTTTGCTTAATTTATGTATGCAGCCTAGTTGAAAAGTTCACAGATGCAACCTGCAAAAGCATTATGCAACGAAGCCACAAAGCATATATGAAAGTAAAGACTACAGCTGCAGCTAGGGGTGTCAGTAGGGTCAGGTTGACCCGACCCGAACCCGATAAAGCTAATCGGGTCGGGTCCAATCAGGTCAAAAAAATCTTGTCGGGTTGTTTTGACCCGAACCCGATAACCCGATAGTGTTATCGGGGTTGGGTTAAGGTTAAATAAATAATGCTATCGGGTTATCGGGTCAACCCGATAAGACCCGACAATCACTTATTGTTTTTTAATTATTAGTTTTTAGAGCCCAATGTCTCATGTCTGTAGTCTGTTTAGCATCAATTTCTCGACCCGATAAGACCTGACAATCAAATTGTTGTTTATCAGCAGGTATTGATAAAGATATAAAACTTCACTTCAGTAGGTATTGGTTGTTTATCAAATTGTTGTCTGATAAGTAATGCTGCAATATATATCAGTGAAAAAAGTAGTCCATGCACAAAGTCAAAGCTTATCATTCTTATGAGGGGGCGTTTGGTTGGGGTAATTTAAATTCAGGAATTTTAAATTCTAGAAAATTTAAATTCTTAAGAATTTGAAATTCCGAAATTTAAAATACCTTCGCATGTTTGGTTGACAGAAATTTATAATATATATTTTTTATTTTTTTAATATAAATTTCATAAATATCCTACTTAAAAGTTTATAAAAAAAGTAATAATTAAAGTTTATAAAAAATTTATAAAAAAGTTTATAAAAAAAAGTTTATAAATAATTTATGAAAAAAGTTTATAAAAAATTTATAAAAAAAGTTTACAAAAAATTTATAAGAAATTTATAAAAAAAAATATATAAAAAAAAGTTTATAAAAATTTATAAAAAAAAGTTTATAAAAAAATTATAAGAAATTTATACAAAAAAAAGTTTATAAAAAATTTATAAAAAAAAGTTAATAAAAAATTTATAAGAAATTTATAAAAAATTTATAAAAAAAAAAAAAGTTTATAAAAAATTTATAAAAAAAGTTTATAAAAAAATTATAAAAAAAGTTTATAAAAATTTTATAAAAAAAGTTAATAAAAAAAATTCATAAATATTTTATTTAAAAATTTATAAAAAAAAATAAGAAAAAAAGTTTATAAAATTTTTTTTTCAAGCAAATTAAAATTTCTCACTTTTTGGAGACATTTTGATTCTCTCCATTTTGGCAATTCGGGGAATTGTAAATTACTTCAAATGCTCACATTTGAGTTACCAAACAGGACATTTGAAGGGAATTAAAATGCAAATGCCCCCAATATTCTCCAAATTGCCCCAACCAAACGTCCCCTGAGATGTTTGCATGAATTGGATATATACTCTTTATAGTTTAGAATTTGTAATGCAGCCTTTTACTATGATTTTTTTAACAAAAGTACGTTAGTGTAACAAATGGTCATATATACTTGTTTGATTTTTAAACGCACATTCTTTGATTTTTTTGTATCTGGTCAATGAATAAATATATTACAAGAACTTAATTGGGTCACTCGATAACTCAAATCACCCGACCCGGCATAACCCGACCCGAATCCCACCCGAACCCGACAACCCGATTCTTAATCGGGTCGGGTTGCGGGTCACTTTTAAAATATTCAAAACCCGACTCAACTCGACCCGACAAACCCGATAACCCCAATAACCCGACCCGATAACACCCCTAGCTGCAGCTGTTGACATCTGAACACAGAAAGAGAATTTCATTTTGCGATCTACTTTGACAATTGTAAATATACAAGCGTTGCCCCGATGTAATATGCTAAATAAAGTATACTGTCTACCAGGGCCGTCCCGTGGTTTTTAGGGGCCCTGTGCCATAATTATAATATGAAAACGAAAAATTATATGTATACAGAATAAGCTTATAATTGTTGCAAAAAGTTAATCCAATTAACTTTTTCAAAACACTGGATACATTCAACGTCAAAAATTTCGACATTAATATTATTTTGATACCTTTCTCGACAATATATTTTATCTTCACTATCTTAAATCCATCTTAACAAGATACCATTCATAACAAATTTCTCACAAATGGGTTAAAACTGTCAATTATGTTAACTCATTTACCTAGTTTGGAAATAAAACTAAAAAACCAGGACAAAAACTGCATAAGCTATAAAGTATAGGGTATAAAGTATAGATAACCTAAAAGTATTCATCTTCTTCACCAGGTTGATATCCATCCTCAGTTGCTACGGTTTTTTCATTTGGAAAACCTATAAATGTCGATTTTCACTTAGCTTTACCTGCTATCAAGACAAGTTTTTCTAGCGTTTTAAAAGCACATACTTATTAATTTTGTGTCAATAGTTGAATTAAAATTAACACTAAGCTCTAAAATCATGGGGCCCTTACAGAATCGGAGGCCCTGAGCGGTTGATCACTCAGCACATGCTCAAATCCGGCCATGCTGTCTACGTGTGTAAATAACTCATGTAGTGCAAACATCTTATGTAAGACTAAGTTGTCCTACGCTGCTATGATTTTAATGATGAAAGAATTAGGCTATTTATACATTCATAAAATTTCAATAACAAACCCATGAAATTATGACTTCAGTAAGACAATTCAAATAACGTACAACATAAGACATTCATTAAAGAAAAAAAAACTAAGCGATAACAGTTGCTATTTGCAGCGAATATAAAAGATTTAGTGCAATGTAACTTGGAGTGATTAACATATCACAAATTCTGGTATAGTCTAGTAGCCATTAATATGTCTCAACCAAAAACCAACCAAAAGAAGAAAAAAAAACAATGAAACAGGAATACCTTTGCATCCATTTCACTAACTGTTATCGTCATAAGGACTACCGACATTGTTCAACCGATTGGTCACGAGTAAGAACGTTCAAAACCTGATTCCGTCCACAATCCACCTTGAAAAACAAAGCATTACCTAGATACACATAATACTCATCAACTGCATCAATCCTATATACATTAACCTAAATCAAAAGTAGTCATCATTACAATGTAGCCATGTACAGCAGAAGTGAAAAAGCAACTTAGACTAATCTTGCTTTATAGACAGTACTATAATAGTATATCGGTAGAGTTATTATTACTACTTTGTAGACAAGAGTACTAATATCAAATATTGCGTCATACCCACATTGACCCTTGTACGACTATAAACAGAATACTAATAAAAATCAAACCTATCATTTATATTCATAACACCGTAAACAACATACTACAAAAGATATACAAACGACATTACACATTCATTAACTACTATAAACATCCAACATACACGACGTACCATCAGTCTAACAAGCCTAGAGTTACTCCAAAACAGACTTCGCATTCACACCTTCCAACCTACAAAAGATCAAACACCGGCAATCCTATTACAAACGACTTAGCTTCTTCAACATCCTTGATTTTTCAAAAGCACGACCATGAGCCACAAGGCATCTTTCAATTAGAAACCCCAATTCGCGAAAATCTTTTTGCCCTGCAAACCTCAACGCATCCAACATCTCATTTAGCATGTCATTCCTACCAAACTTTAATAACTCCAAGATAATTGCATGCCTATGATGAACACGAGCTTCGACCTCCTTAATACGAGTATCATAATCTTTTTCATCCCACATATACGATCAAGCAACAGAAACTTGGACGACATTTTTCCCAGGTGACAGCAAACAAAGTATACTAGAAGGAGGCATTTGAACAACTAAAACAACCAAAAGCCGAAACAGAAGCCCTATTTAAACCCTAAAGTTCGCCCATAAACCTAAACATAATCACACACCTGAATGATCACACTTTTAAATCTGTCACAAAGCCGGTAGAGGTAAGAAACCGCTAAAGACCGAAAGATATGAAGAAGAAGATAAAGATACGTGTTTTGTACCTGTGTTTCTGTGGAACACGTATATACACACGTGTTGTATTTACAAGCGATGAAGCTATTGTTCACAAGATCCGGTTACATAGTTTTACGAGACTAATTGGATCGGGTTGTGTTAGTGTAATTGGATCGAGTGGGTACAGGTCGGGCCATTTGCTAAATGTTTTTTTCTTTTCTTTTTTTCGTTTTGTCTATTTTGCATTTTCCACGTAACGATAAACGTTGTTAACAGATTCATCAACTACCGGCACAAACTAAAAGCCTAAAGTATACCGACAAGTCCCGCCACAACGCGTCGAGCGTTTCCACCTCGTTCCTAACAATTAGCACATATTTGGTATTTTTATATCAATCTAAAAGAACACATATTTTGTATTTTTATTTTTCTAAAACTCGAGAAATGTAAGTAACTTCGCTAATAAGTCAAGTCAATTAATAAATGAGCTAATTCCATTTTTGCTTGAAAAATGTAAAATAATACTTCATCCGTCTTAATATAATTGTCCATATTTCCTTTCTAGAATGTCTCAAAAAAATTGTCCAGTTTCCTTTTTTAGTAAGAAAAAGAAAATTTAATGAAGGAATATTCTGTTTGAGTGGTTGAAAATTGTAGTGGTCTCACTTTTATTAATTTATGTGATTCTTGTTTTATGACAATAATTTTGAAACAGAGAGAGTAATGATCAAAGCTTTACCCTAAAAAAAAAGAGTTCCACATTTGCCTCATTCATAATTAAGCGACTTGTGCGACTCCAACTCAAAAATTGACATGTGTTCAAGTTGTTGGTGAGCTTTTTTGTGTTACTTGTCAATTTTTTAGTGGAGTCGCACAAAAAATCTCATAAAGTCGTACAAAAAATCTCACCAACCACTTAGACACGGGTGTAATTTTGAGGGGAGTCGCACAAATCACTTAATTTTGGGTGGCTTTTTTCTTGGCAAAGCTTTAATCTTTATTTTTGTATTTTATTTTTAGGGCAAAAATAGAATTTGCTCTTAATAGTTTGACTAAAAAAAGATGAGTAACCAGTCTACAAAGTACAAAAGGCCCGTAAGCCGGGCATAAGAACACGGTTGGTCTCCAAATTCTCTAATTAACCTAACATTTTTATCACCTGATTTTATCTCCAAATTCTCTAAGAATACTAGCAGGGTATCCCGCGCGTTGCGGCGACGGGTACCATGAAATAAAATTTTCTGGTAAATCATGTATTTTAGTTTATTATGTTTTTTTTTACAATAAATTTACGGATATCCAGAATTTTGTTTAGCCCGTGCTCATTCGGGCTGGAGCCTGTTTGACCCGTGCCCGTTCGGGCTCGACCCCGTTTGGCCTGTGCCCGTTCGGGCTCGACCCCGTTTGGACCGTACCCTTTCGGGCTCGGGCCCATTTGGCCCGTTGCCCGTTCGGACTTGAATATTTGTATAATGTGCTTTATTATTTGTAGACTAAAATACACCGTTGGTCCCTAAACTTGTATCGGAGGATCGCGATGGGACGAAACTGGCCATAATCATCGCCATAGGTCCAAACAGTAGCCATTAAATGCCAGATTAGTCCTTTGACCAAGTCAATGTCTGATTTTTGTTTTGTAGTCGAGGGTATTTTAGTCCATACACATTTATACTTTTATAACACATTTATATTTTACCCCTTCATCTTTCATCCTCTCCATCATTTACCCAAATCATGGATTATTATCAGTAAGACAAGTAGCATAATCATTGTAAAACCTGTTAAAAGTGCATCTCTAGGATTGTAGAGGGGATTATCAATGATAGTAATTCAGTCTTATATAGTTGTAATTTGTCGTTTGAGCTGTGAATAAGATAGACCTTTTCAGAATATGACTGGGAGTTTTATCAGTTCTGTAGACCCCTGTTTATTAGGATTCGTCTCATAGTCCCTTATGACTATTCGTTTCTGATGTTGACTTTCGTTATACTCTCATTATATCTGATTTTAGCAGATATGCATATGTTAGATCCATCAATTAATAGTTAGGCATGTAGCATGATCATCGTAGAACCTATTAAAGTGTATCTGTAGGATTGTAGAGAGTATTAGGCTATTAGCAATGATAATTAGGCAAGTATTATGGTTGAAAGTTTAATTATGACTTGTGAATAAGCTAGACCTTTTCAGTATATGATTGGGAGTTTTATGAGTTCGTATATGGTTGCAAGTATGCATGTCTCGTTGTAGACCCTGTTTATAAGGATGAAGGTTTATCTTATAGCCTATTATCTCATAGTCTATGGAACCGGGAAAATCCAGTGTTTCATTTTATTTACTTGCCACAAAGATAGTATCTTATTCGGGAGTAGTAGTAACACGTGTGGTTGTCAACATGGCTATTAAATGAAAAGGGTTGCTGCTCTGGATTTGATGATGAGCTAATGAAGGAGGTTAATAAAGGGGGGATCGAGAAGATGCTCGAAGAACCAGTGTCTATAGATGAATAGAGAGATCGACTTAGCAAGTCTATGTATGATCTTCGAGAATGCAAATCTACCATTGAACGCAACAAGTCTTGTCTGGTCAAGAACACAGAAGGGTGAAGTGCTATGATGGAGTGTTATGTAAAATGAGTTTTATGAACGCGGATCGATTTTTTTACATTATGCATCTGTCATGAACACTTCATTTTAAAAGATGATCTTAAGTCATTTGAATCCCTTCGTTATGTTGACTTCGAATAAAAATATGCAATGTGTACAAGGAAAATATATTTGATTACCAAATTAATGTAGTGTTTTGATGTTATACTGGGTTATGATAAGCAAGATATAATGACCATCAGACCATGTTAAATCAAATGCAAATTTTTATTAAACATATATTGACATTTTGGTAGCGATATTTTCAGCTTCTTGCAAAATATGCTTCAAATATAAATTTTGCATTGAATAACTAGTGTTATGGGTTGGCGTAATTGGTAGATTCTATGGTATTAGAACCCAAACAGTAGGCCATGGGTTCGATTCCAGGGATATCCCAGTACATCAACTTATAGTCTTTTTCTTTTTAATTTTTGGTTTTTGTTTTGTTTTTTCTTTCTCTTGTAAACACACTAATTTATTTATACACAAAACAAATTAAGTTTGTTGACTAACGCTGGTCAATGATGTTTTTACATCACTTGATGCATATGAATACAAAATATTTGTTGTGTTGCTTGCACTCAGAATAATTGTAATCACTCTGGTCGTATTCTCAGATGGGGATTAAGTGTGTCAATTTAGATGCTTCCGCATAACTGCTTGATAGGTATGTGATACTTCATACTTGTACGAGGTTGTGAAATAATGATACACTTGTTGACACAGGTGTGCATAGTATGATCTATGATGTAGATGCTCATCGTCTAAAACATAGGTGATCTGTATCAAGCATTTGTGTTTCGACACATCACAGAAAAGAAGTACTTCAGATTCAGGCATGTTACTCAACCCATCATACCCGCATAGTTTACAACCTATAAGGCTATACCACTTAACTATAAACCAGATGATACCAACACGAAATGGCGCAACTGAAATGCACGTTATATGTTGAAATACATGAAACCACATTGACAGTAATAACAGCATTTAGTAATTCAGCAATCAGAAGGATTCGAACTGTGAAACGATAAGCTTAATTAGAGAATGATCTTCATTAGCAACAAAGCTTAAATTGCAGTATCACTAAACCAACAGATATACAAACTAAAACCACAAATTCAACGCGCCAAAACATAAACTATCCTAACCGACAAATACCATAACAACCTTCATCACCGCACAATCATCTAATCATCATCTTCAGACGACTTTGATGGACCAGTCTTCTTGGGAAGCAATAAGTTGTGAATGTTGGGCATCACACCACCGTTAGCAATGGTGACATCACCGAGAAGCTTACTTAACTCCTCGTCGTTCCTGACGGCTAGCTGAATATGTCTCGGCACTATTCTGGTTTTCTTGTTGTCCCTTGCTGCGTTTCCAGCTAACTCAAGCACCTATCCATAACCAATTCTCACAATCGAAATACATCTAAAATTTCACACAATATATATGAAAAAAATAATACTAACAATAAAACGAGTAAGAAAAAATTAAATATAATTATTTTATTATCATGAGTGTGACATTCATATTTTATATATTTTTTGTTATAGTACTATTAAAATAATCGTCATTTCTGCATATATCGACATTAATTGCTGTACAAATGATATGACTCTGATCAAACTGAGATCACATGAATGATGAATGTTGGGGGAGATGATGATTTGGGGAGATCTTCAAGAAAATACATCCGGCTAGCTACAACTCTCTTTGAAGGTCTTGTAAGAAATCATTTGAATGATTTGGGTAGATGATGAAGAGGATGAAAGATGAAGGGGTAAAATATAAATGTGTTATAAAAGTATAAATGTGTATGGACTAAAATACCCTCGACTACAAAACAAAAATCAGACATTGACTTGGTCAAAGGACTAATCTGGCATTTAATGGCTACTGTTTGGACCTATGGCGATGATTATGGCCAGTTTCGTCCCATCGCGATCCTCCGATACAAGTTTAGGGACCAACGGTGTATTTTAGTCTTATTTGTATTAGTGACAATTGATGCAGGAATTGTGTTTAAATTAGTTGTGCAATATGCTTGATAGTTTGTATTTCTTATGTAAGGGGTGTTTTAATAACTGCATTAATTGTATTTATTAATCAGTTAATTAATTGACTACATTAAATATCTTGACACATTAATATTGCTTTATATTTTTTACATTAAGCTTTAATACTTGTAAGTCTTAAAATTAAGATTGATGAGAAAGATCATTAATAGTGCATTGTGTATTGTACAATATGCTTTGTATTTTGTAAGTCTTAATTTTAAGACCATGAGGAGAGAGATTCATTCCTCTATTATAAGTAGTATAGATTATCTCTCGTAATCAAATGATACCGGTATGTTTGGCAAAAATATATGTTGCTGAAACCGGAGATGTAGCTGTAAATGGTGGAGATGTAGTTGTAGACGGAGATGGAGCCGGAAATTAAAAATGAATATTATTTTTATAAGCTACACGAAGTCACATTTGATTTTAAGAGATTATGCTATTCTCACAAAACACAAAAGCTGACCAGTTTACATGCCCGGCCACAAGACATTAGAAGGCAATGTTGAGCTTAATTACCCTTCGAACTAACTTGGGGATGTTTGTATTAGCTTATTTATCATGATTATGGGCTTGTTAAACTTTTGAAAAGTCAGCAAGCTCTACTATTTTGTGCTTATGACCTTTTTAGCTTGAGCTTGACTTATTTGAGTTCATAACTAAGCTGAAGCTGATAAGCTCATAAGCCATTGAGCTTATTAGCCTTTTGAGATTTCAACGTAAGCTAATACTAGCGATCATGTAGAGCTTAGTATTTTGGTGAATAATTGAATAATCTATCGATGGTAAAGGACTTCAAGTAATAGTGCTGTTTTTTGTTATTTCATAATAATGGTATGTCATACTATTTTTTTGGTTGTTGTTGTTGCTGTTAATTAAGGTTTCGTTTTTTTTCCATTCATTTAATAGGTCGATTTTGAGGGTCCGTTTGTATGGTAGGAGGAGTGCAAAGGTGTGAGTGTGGCCAGGTTGAACTCATATAGAAGGAAATGAAAACCGGACCTAATGCAATTTGATGTTATTTATATGGAGTGAACACAGGTACTTGAACAATCAATCTCTTTTTTTTCTGAAAGATTACACTATATCTACAAGTTATTATGTTCGATAGATAGATATGTTCTTTGTATTGACCATACATGCTATATATGTTAATTTCTTTAGTATATCGTACACGATTTTGTTCTTTGCTTAGTCAAATTGGTTCTATACATGTTAAGGTTTACGTTTATATATGTTACGATGCTAAGCCATGTTGTGCAAAGGCTGTAAATTATAGGTTTTCTGTTTGTGTAATGTAAGTAGTGCTGCTAGGAAACAATCGACTAACACATGGCTTTCTGCTTGATTTGAGCAAAGGTTTCTCGCAATTCGCAGCCTTTATAGTGATATATGTAGTAGCAATGAATAAAAGGTTTTTGGTGACCAGAGCTGAGTAAGCACAACTTGGTTATAATAGTACAATTAGAAAGGCTTTTTTGTTACGTAAGGACCACTTTTCACGTGCATGAGCCATGAGTCTACGTTAGCATGTTCACATTTTTCCACACAACTTGGTTATAATAGACAATCTATCATTTTCTTTGAAATTGACTTGTAAGTCTACTATGTGGTCCATATAAAGCCTGATCTTCTGGATGAATAGCATGTTTTCTATCTTGGTAGAGTATGTGGGATGGGATATGTAACAATAATTGGAAGGCTTGATTTGCTTCAATTGTTATTTCTTATTGGGATGGGATATTATTTTTAGTGATTAGAGTCTAGACTAGCTTAATATGTTAGATTGATGAAAACCCCGTCCTCTCACTATTATCAAACGCCCATAATACATCATACAATCGTGTGCTATAAGAAACCTACGTGGGCTAGGCCCAAAGTAATACAAACAGAATATATGGGCTAATCAATAAATTAATCTCGGCTAATACATTCCCGCAGTTTGAGCGGGTGGTATTTGAACGTTCAAACTGGAATGAAACTCAAAAAATAGTGCAGTAGGCAACTTTTTGGTAAAAATATCCGCATAATTAAACCTTGAAGGAACATAGTCTGAAATGCTTGCGGAAGCACAATAGCTTGCGATGGATACATATTTGGAACATAATAAGCGTTCCCTGGACCGAAAGTATTAGTACCTTGCTGGGCCTGTGGACTTGTTGAAATGGGCCGTTTGTGGCCAAATGAGCCTGCTGTAATTGGGCCAAATGGTGAGCCCAGCTGGCATATTATGGGAATATGGGCTAGAATTTTCAACATTTGTATTTTGTAACAGGTTGTTGTATACTGTTAATACGAGTGTGATCAGGGGAAGAATTCCCCACTTGGTGATCAGGGAAAGAATTTCCCACTTTGGCCATTCGTCTATCAGTGGAACGAATGTGACGAATGGTAAACATCAAGTAATGGAAAAAATTACAATAGATAGCAATGGGGGAAAAAATATTGCTAGAAAAAAATTTGTAGCGGCTGGTTTGGATTTTTGAGTTTAAGCTTGTGTTTTTGGTGGTGAATTAGAGTAGGCTCTGATTATCACATTAGATTGATGAAAAACCTGTCCTCTCATTATTATCCAACGTCCATCTTTTATAAAATAAAAGAACTCGCTTTTGGTCAAATCGAGATATTCGATTAACCAATGAGAAGGCTCGATTTTTTATGCCTTTCTCATTGGCCAATTGAAAAGTCAAACCCTAAAAATAGGGTTTTATTGCAAAAAACATATGTGTAAAAAGTGTGAAAAAAAAAAAAAAAAAAAAAAAAAAAAAAAAAAAAAAAAAAAAAAACTTTGATAAGGGTAGAGGGATTATATTGCAAAATTAGTATAAACCATAGCATGACAACATAAACCATCAGAAACGCTTTTATTCTTACCCTCTCCAAAAAAAACCCTAATGTACTCATAATACTTCATTATGAGTATATGAATAATGGGTTTCTTTTATTTTGTTATAATTATGTAATCGTTTAATATAAAGCATGACAAGAAAATTATTTTTTAGTGACTTTTGTAGTGACGTCTTTAGCAACGTGTTTGAAGCCAGTGACACATTTAGCGACTTCAGATGGCAGGGTCGCTATAAACGAGTCGCAGATTTTTTGCGACTTGTCAAACTACGTCGCTAAACGTAGAGACAACTATAGTGACTTCTTATTATACATTGCTAAATAATTGCGACTTCACTATTTCAGGTCGCCATTCTTGTCGTTATTTCTAAGAGTAGTCGCATCTAAGTCACTATGCACGTCGCTATTTTCAATAGAAGTCGCTAACTCAGTCACTACTATCGTCGGCATTTAGGCTATTCTAGTTCATTAACAATATTGCTACCTAGTCAACATTCAATATTAAAATTTTAATACAATCATAATCATAGCACTAACGCTAGCATCAACAACTTGAAATATATAAATAACCATATTCTATAAAGTATATATATATCACCACAAACAACAGTATTTGGTCTAAAGATTCAAAGGTCTTTATAAACTTAA
Organism: Chrysanthemum seticuspe; assembly: GCA_019973895.1. Taxonomy (NCBI): domain Eukaryota; kingdom Viridiplantae; phylum Streptophyta; class Magnoliopsida; order Asterales; family Asteraceae; genus Chrysanthemum; species Chrysanthemum seticuspe. The sequence goes on along the minus strand of BPTQ01000001.1, from coordinate 87,760,091 downwards.
AAGAATGGCGTCAAAGTTACAATTCTTTTTCCGAATAAAAGAACAGAAAAGGGAAAAAGACAGAACGCCTTCACAAGAGTTTGATTAAGAAACACCATGCCCATGATAAAATCCCGCTCAATTCCAAATCCTGTATCTTGCCCAACTCTCAGTTTTGCCATGTAAAATGTAGTCGTCGCCCCTTAAAAAAATTCAGGTTTCAAAACGGTCAAAAGTGGTTCACTCTCGAAAACTATTCGGTTTAGAAATGAACAAAATAAATGGTCTAACACTTGCCTGCGGGAAACACGTTCCTATAACCTGGAAACCACGAGGTTGTTCTACATGAAAGACACTTGAACAAGTTCCTGTAAGCGAGAAGATCAAGACATTTTTAGAATTAAAGATGGAATACTATCAAGTTACATTAGGTTAATAAATCAAGACTAAAAGCGTGTCACCATTAGCTACAATACTTATGATACATCCGAGAAAATGAACATTTTAATCCAGCATTAAGAGGTAGCAAATCTAAGAATACTGAAACAATTTGCAACAAATTTTTAAAATAAATAAAAATTAGCAAGATCAACAAACTTGATATGTGAGCAAAAACATGCTAAATTGTGATGCCTATCAAAAGCAGAACGTTGACCAACATAATTGACATGGATGAAAGAATGATCCATTAGAAGTAACCTATTTTAAGTCCCATATCATTTTAACATTTTTCAAGTAGAACTTGCACCTATAAAGTGTCATTTGCTATCTAGCTATACAATAAAAACACTTAAAATACTTAAGAATACCTTTCAGCGTTTCAGCTACAACGCCCTCTATTGATATAAAGAGTCATTTTTTCCTGTATTTTAAGACATAAACAGCAATTAGAAAGAAATATTTTATTTTCAGAGCAATCTTATGAATTGATGGACAGCAAAGATACCTCACTCTATCAAGACACCAAGTGATGCCAAACGAGTGGAAAGTGACTCACTTTCTTGAAAACTATTCAATCTATAAGCAATAAACAATTGATAAACACTAACCGGTGGTAGACAGATTCCTTCAATTTGGACCTACAAGGAGTTAAATTTACGTGGGAAAGAGGTTCGTCAAACTGAATTAAAACTTGTAGCCTTTGATATATGTAAGCTATAAATAATAACAATAGTAAACAATCTAGAATGTAATGAAGCAAGGACCTTATTTGTTAACAAAGAATATAGCAGAGTGCATCAAATTGCATAAGACAACAATCCAAATCTCTTTCGCTTCTACTGCAAATCTAAAAACCAGAAAAGTATTATTAACACATTAGTTGTTACATATTCCAGGTTTTACGGAACATAAAAAGGTAATAATAAGCGGCGTCAAAAACTTGACGTAATTATCCAATATAACTAAAAAGCGGGGATTCTTTCTTCACAACCCATCTGTCAAAACCTGAATGGAGAAACATTAAATGAAGCATTAAATGAAGCAATAAAACCACCGACTCTTGCTTCCACCGCCTCTCTCTCTCATTAACAAAGATCCACCGCCTCTATCTCAGTCATCTTCTCCATCTGATCTCACACCCACATCTACCATCTTAACATCTTTCCCACCTCCCTCTGTTTCTTCCACATATTCACAAACCCAATAAATCAACTTCGACGCCACCAAAATCAGCACCATCGACACCGCTGCCCACTATTTGTTTAATTTTAGTTAATTTTGGTTTCTTTTTTAAAGGTATGTTCTTTCTTTCATTTTTTTTGTGTTAATTTGTTTACTGTTTTGTTTAATTGGGTTTGTTAATATTTGTTTCCTATGTTTGTGTCGATTAGATGGGACCATCGTGAACCGCACTGCCGGCGAACCACCACCACAACAGTAGCCACCACCGTCGTCAGTAGTAGCACCACCACAGGTATCTTCAAAAGTGTTATACTTCTAAAGTTCCTATTGAACATATTTTTTAGAAAGTCAGTAGTTGGTGCGATAATTTGAGCAACTTATTCCCAGGTATATGGAATTTGAGATATAAGAATATCATATTGATGCAAAAACTGGATTTATTGTGCAAGTCACACTCGAGATTCAGTAGGTTATGCATGTTTTGGTTTACATGTGTATTGGTATTAAAATGGTTAATGTATCTTGAAGCCTACAATAGTTCATAGTCATTTACTCAATATATGTTTGATTAAATAGAATAATCTTCATAAATGAATTTTTTTATTTTAGAATATAAAGTGAAAAGATACTCAATTATATATGTTCGCTGTATTTCAACTGAAACCCCAAGATGTGAAAAGATACTCAATTATAATTGTATCTACATCCACCCAAGAATAGCAAAGAGTGACGAATGTTAGAATAGCTGATGTTATAGTGCCATATCATTTCCAGTTGAAAAAGCTACTGATTTTGGGGTTTCAGTTGTAATACAGCGAACATCTTGGGTGGATGTAGATACATTTTGCTTGGTGATATAGGTGTTTTCACGTAGGTTGTTACATTTTTTGGTGGATGTAGTTCCATTTTTGGGTGGATGTAGTTCCAAGGTTTGTCTATCTCACAAGTATGACTAATGAGCTTTTACATATATGATATCTCAGCCTAAAAAGGGCAGTCACGCTAAAGCTTTAACTTCGATATGAAAGTTTTTGTGAATGTTTATCGATTTGATGATTGTAAGTTTGATTACATGAGATGGTGCTTACAGATTTATGTTCTTGCAGTCAAAGAGAACCAGAGGAACCTGAGGATGCAACTAAGGGTCGGGATATCTTCAATGAAAACCCTCCTGATGATGAACTTATGGCCGTGTCAAATATAGGGAAATCTGTAACAACATCACTTCCAGAGAATGTGGTAAGTACTCTTATTCTATTAATATTAAACTATGCGTTATTAATACTTAGGTTATATTGTTAACCATTACCTTCATTATATATGCTGTACCAGATCATGCACACAACACTTGGTGATATCCACATGAAGCTGTACCGAAGTTATCTAACGTTTTATGTTACAGACTGGAGACCCCTTGGGAGACGGGACAGGTGGCCAATCTATTTGGGGAAGCAATTTTGAAGACGAATTTCATAAAAGGTGCGTAACAGCTTACTATTAAAATCGTATCTCATTTAAAATATAATTGTCCTACCAATAAAGGACAATAATGTAGTTAAATTGAGTTGCTTTATTTAGTTCTTAGACTTTTCAAAACTTAACTGTAAATAAAAAAAATCAGAAATTAGTGGTGTTTGGCACGGTGTAAATTAAAGTGCTTAGCATAGTGTAAACTTAAAAAGTTAGATTATTATAAGAGACGTAGTTTCAGGGGTGATTGACGTAGTATAACTTTAAATGTCTGTAAGTTTAAAAGGTTGCGATATTATAAGAGTTGTAGTAATAGAGGGTGCTTGGTTGATCACAACTATGTTCCAAGACATTACTGGGCTTGATCGAGCTGGCAACTAACTTTTTATATCCAGATTCTAATAGGCGTTAATTTAGTCACATTTTGTCACAGTAAGTAGGTACCCATCACAAACTGCATTATGTTATTTTAATGATGAACATAAGTTGTTAAATTTTAGATTTTCATGAGTTCATTATCAACTGTAACACCACATTGAACCCCATGGATGGAGGCTAACCTGGAAATGGAGCAACAAAGAAGTGATTTGGGACATGAGGGGAGCTGAAGCGACCAACCCAGGGAACTGTTCCAATTAGTTAGGAAGATCACAACTCCAGCATTGTTGCGATAGGGAGCCCGCAATGTAAACAATAATTATGTTGTATTGCTGCAAATGTAAATAATAATTTGATTGTAATATAGATGATGTGTGTATTTTTATGTATTTTCTTACTTCTTGACAGGACTTTTAGCACGGCATTTTTCGCAAATTTAGCATGGCATTCCCGCCGCAACGCGCGGGTTACAACACTCGTTATTAACTGTAAATTGCATTATGTAACACATTATTTGTAAAATAGTTTGCTTGATGTTCAACTAATGATGTGTTCAATCAAGTGAGATTGAACGGATTCGGGTTGTCAAGAAATGAAATCAAATCGTGTAAGTAAACTATCTTGAGAAGAAAATAAAAACCAATAAGTTACAATTAAGTTAGGTGTTGTTATTGCTCATCAACTGCCAGCTTTAGTTTACTCTCACCTTATCCTCACATTGTCTTTCTTTCGCTCATTTCACTAAGGGCAAATTGCATAAAAAGGTATCCAAGTTAAGTCCATTTACAATTTAAGGTATCCATCTTATTTTTTCTCAGTTTAAGGTATCGAATTTTAGTTTAGTTGCAATGTGGGGAAATTAACAAGTTTCAGTCACTTTAAAAATGTTAGCCGGTTACTATCTCTTTCCTGACTTTTCCGGCGATCCCACTTTCGGTGGCTGGTTTCCGGCCATCCTCACCTTATATCTAGTAAACTCCTACAAGTCACCAAGTGCACCTTTTCTACCCGTCACAATCAAAAGCAAATGAAAGTTATATCAAACATTTATTGTGTAATTATTGATAGTAGAAGCTTCAAATTTTTATATACAGATTTTTATGTTTTAATATGGTGCAAATGAACAATATGTTGGAATTATATAACATGACAAATCATAAATATAAACAATAAACATCAAAGTAAGTGCGGAAGCGTATAGGAACATATAATGAATAATTAATTAACATAAAAGAATATGCGTACCTTTTCTTGATTCTAGCCGAACAAGAATCAAATCCACAAAACTAGCAATTGAGATGAACCCTAATTAGGGTTTGAGTGCTAGTCGACTTAATAAAGTCGAATAGTGTAAATCACCAAAATCCAAAGTAGGATTTCTCTACGATCATGTACACGCGTATTGTTAGCGATTTAATTAGAATGCTAGTTCAAGTCACGATTAAAGCTCAATAAACAAGTTTAGCTTTAATAAAATAAACCGAGTCGTACCCTTTTATTTTATATATCGTCGAACATGAATCCAAGAAGAAAGAAAAAAAGAATTAATATTAACATGCATATATCATGTCATACATACGCAATAGCATGCATATCATGCATTAGATAATTAGATAATATCTAATATTGATTTACGATACATATATCTAAAGCAAGGGTTGTATGTCGTGTTTTTCTTTTCTCTGTTCATACGAATCAATTCAAAAGACCAAAAGGGTGTGTGTATATATAGCATTAAATCTTGTCTAACAAGTTATTGCAAGCACTTCCTTAAGTTTCAAAACTCGACACTTAACCCCCTCGTTTTTCTTAGTTCGACCATATAAATATTTCGTGACTTAATATAATTAAATCTCATACGCAACGCGTGCAATCCCATAGGTCTCGAGTTCGATCCTAACTCACGACTACTAATTTATATCCATAAAACTAACAGCTCCCACTTGGATATATCTTAATAGAGTGATCACATCGGTTAGCGTCTAGCAACACTTCGATGCCTCTAGCACGACTCGAGTAAGGTCTCCTGGAAAAAACCTTTTAATGGTTTCTCATTATTATTATCCTTTTGTTTCTAATACCATGTTAAATAAATATATGGAATTAAGTCATTCTTTATTCAACCATTCTGTTTCTCGTTGTTAGTGATTGAGCAAGATTACCAAATCTTCTGAACATATTCAGGGGAGAACTTTGGGCATGGCCATGCAAACATCTTGTCAACCCTACGAGGGGCCCAGCAGTATTAAACTCCAAAATAAATTTGAAGGAACAAATTCTATCTTGACTACGAGAATAACCCACAAACTTTGCAACACTTCAGGAAACAACCCTTATGACTACCAGTTACGTATAGCGTTAAGTTGTTCCACAGAAGTGCACTACATTCATGACACTTATCTGGTATCTCAAGTCTGAGGATAACTATTCATAATTTACTTATAACAATATCCACAAAGTAAATTATGTAGTTGGGATAAGTCCTATATTCAATTCATTGAATATCATCTGAAATTGGTATGCATTCTCATCAATATACTTTCAAGTATATTCTACCATATCTCTCAGATTTGTCTTAATTTAACGATACTCCCATATCATTAATTGACAACGGATGATTTAGAATAAATAAATTTATTCACGGATTAAACATGCAAATATAGGATACAATATATTATAAAATCAAACATACCAAGTATTTGATTTATTATAACAATTGTTTAACATCCCTTATCCAAATACCAAATAGATCAACGCATGAACATTCCAGTTGATGAATTATGCCTCAAGTAATGACAATCATACTTGTTGACTAGACATAAATCAACCAACTTGATCTATCATAATTTTTGAGAATACTTATTTCAAGAATTCAATTAATGAAGTCCTTGTATATGTGCAATTCACATAATAATTCATAAAGTGTGTGACATCCTCTATCACCAATTTATGACAATTTAAACTTTCAGACATTTTTAAGTTTAAAGTATTCTTATTCTTTTAATGTATAATGCAACTGCGCTTTTAGTAGCACAACTAGTTCACATGGCCATTAACAAGGATGAAATCCTACCATGACTAGTATTGAGTGTCATCTCAATTAAACCAGCATCATTGTATACAAACAACAATGTGCTCATTAAAACTCCGTAAACTTTAATATCTTATTGTGCAATGTTTGATGCTTTCCTAACTTTCAAGTTTAAAGCTGATGACAATTTGCACAACATTTGACATATTGTTCATCCATAGAATCTAGGAGCAATTCCAGGCTGAGGATGTAATTCTTTTAGAATATTCATTACACAAGTTATCTAATAACTTTTAGTTAGATATCAATGTTGTCAAATCATCTATCATTTAAGAATGATACAACAATTTGAATACACTACATGATGTACATGATGAATCTACAGGTCAAACTTAGACTTCATTCACGTTTTATCTTGTCAAAAGATATTTATCCATTTCCCAAATGATATATCATGTTTTATTAGAATCATTTATTTTACTGCACATGTTTATTAATAATAAACATATATTCCAAGGTTGTAATTTTAATTCTTAAATCTTACAAGTGAAGTTCATTCCAACTTAAGACTTAACATTTAGCTTACAAGGAATGTTACTTCCTATATGTTATACAACATATAAGATTTAAGAAACTTAACATAATACTCCCACTAGCTTTCAGGAATACTTAAAATTTATCTTATTTTAATTATAAATCGAAAATAGGATTTAATAATTAAACATAAGAATAATTTCATAGATGCATGCATTTATCCATTCATGAATTATTTGCACTTCGTACACTTTCAAAAATTATATGAATTCAAAAAACCTTTCAATTACTTACCGTCCTCGCTCAAGTAATTTTTTTCAAGAAAGAGTTTTGATATTCCATTGTCATATTTCATATTAATGAAATCCAGTATGACAATTATCATCTTTATATATTTAATGTGTCTTGAAAAAAATATTCAATCATAATTAATTGCTTAAGTATGATTAATAATCTTGTCATAAAACATGCATTAAATATGTGTACAATATTGTCCATATGATTTCTACATAGAAATTCAAACCACTAGGGTTTTTCATCTCTTTGAAGTAACTCATTTCCATTCTCTAGTCTAACTATTAAGATAAACCAAATTTCCAAAATTGATTATCTTTATGGACAACATCTTTAACATTCATAGTATGAGTAATTTTCCCAATTCAATATTTGTAATCCATCATAATGATTATCAGGTTTACTATAATCCTGTAACTCATATTTCTCAGCATATAAGTCAAATATCTGAGATATCCTTGCAGATCTATGAATGAAAATTCCATCATCATGAGGTCTATCAATTACATGTCTAACCTCATCATGATATTTACTAGTGTGTTTTAGAAGATTATGTATCTTGTAATTTTATCTTTCAAGATAAAAAACTCCCACTTGCCTTTTGTAATATATAGACTATCTATATATACTTAGCAATTAGAGCAAAACTACATTGTTCTCTTTTTGGGACATTACAAATACACATTGATAATTCCTGACTTAAGTTTGTTAACAACCTATTCATAAGTAGTTTAACAAATTCAGAATCTTCAATTTTAAAACTTAATGTGATTCATCACATTCCATAATGAAATGGTGTTTTATTAATCTTCTAAGTTGGAGTCATATTGAGTATATTCAATCCATACTCAATATTCTAACCTTGTTACTATTTAAGAAAGAAGTTATGGTTATCATGAATCAAACAAATCAAATAGAGTTTGATTCTCCTAACTGAACATACCATCAACTTGTGGTATTCATTAGAATTTTAATATTGTAAGACAATATAACAATATATAAGATAAACATATTCCTTTTGGCTTACCTATTTACCAACTAAGTCAACTTAATGGTATAATAGACTTTCCAAGCCAATTACATGCTTTATAACACAAGTACCTTTTAACCAAGTTACTTCATATCCATGTCTCAACAAGAAACATAAACTGTTATAATCCCATTATACGTTATAAATCATTGATCAATTCAATGACTTCTTGTATATGTCTTAATTAAAAAACATAACAAGTTAACGTCTTACTTTATTATAAGTCTTAAAAGACTTTATGTTTATGTCTTTACAATGAATCATAAACATGTTTAACTAAAGTAATTATGAACACAACTCTTGGTTTCAATAGTAATTTCAAGTTAATTTATTTTACTTCACAATAATGTAGGACTACATTATTTTTCATTTATGTCATTCCAAAATACATAAATAAACAAATTTGAAGTAGTATTAGAGTACTTCATTTATGTCATTCTAATAATACATAAAATCTTAATTTGAAGTAGTCTTATATATCATTTTGACACATGTTCTAAATACTTGTCTAATTTAGAAACTGTAAATATGTCCATGCAAGATCTCACTTTACATAGAGATTTACTTTGTTGTTGCAATCTCGCCAAGTTCTCACATGACGTAAATTGTAACACCAAGTGTTTCTTGAATTAGATATGTACAAGTTATATTAGAATGTTAGTCTCTTACCTTGCAGTCAAGAGAATCCGTTAAATCATATACTTATATGTTGTACCTTGCACACAATATAGATTTCTCCCACTTGTGCATGGAACAACATCATGTAGCAGATAAACAACACGACATATGTTTGTTTATGTGACTAATATGATTGTGTCATTGATATTAGCATAACTAGTAGATGTAGAACCACTTCATTGTCTAATAAGGAAACGTACATGACTATCCTTGAAAACATAAGTGTCTACAAGTGGAAAGTAATTATCGTAAGACATTCTAGAGATAATCTGAGTTACTACCATGATGACAAGGCTTGTAACTCCCACTGAATAAGAGATCATTACATTAATTCCTTATTCAGTAATAAGAACAACATACTCCCACTGGATTTGACAACATTGTAAGTGTTTCATTAACCAGTAAAAGAAAATAGTGTTCTATTTACTTCCCTACACCTTTGAAAAAGTCCATACATAACAATTACTTATGTACTTAAAGAGTGTATTCTACTATGTAGATGATGAATTATCCATCAATGCTATTAACTTGAAAAATTGGGCATGCAATTTCTTTCTTAATAGTTCTACTATTCCAACAATTGTAAGTAGTGCTTTTAAATGGTCAAAGCACAACAACTAGATAAAATATGCTAGTTTGTCTTTTACCAATTATACAGTAATTAGTCTAGCTTCTAATTTAATAACTCAGAAATATGCAATTTTCTTAACTATTAAAATTTGCTTACGAGTTATATATTTAGAATTTAGACAATTCTAATTGTCCTATCATACCTTTCTTCATTCATGAAAAGGAATAGGGTTGAATCTCACTCTTTCGCGTGAAAAGAGGACTAGGTTTATTCTCTTAGCAAAGTTGACTCTACCAAAAACCCTTACAGGTGTAGATCAATTTACCAATACAAGAATAACCTACGTTTACGATTTAATGTTGCATTAATACATTTAAAGAATTAGCAAAATTCAATTTTAGTATTTTCGATAATTAAACTTTTCAAGAAAATAAAATACCCAAGGTAATATTCATATAACCATAGAATTTTCTCGAAAACTAGGATCCAAATTATCGTAGTTCCATTACATCAGTTGATCTGCTAGTAACAAAAGCACATAATAGGGTAATCTGTCGAACAATAATTGGCAAACAATTTCCAACTCCTAGATCATTATGGGATTTATATTTTCCAACGCTATTGCAAATATAAACATGTTTCATCCCATCTTATGCCATTGAGTCCAAGATCTCACTTCCTACTCAACTTAAGTGTCTAACTTAAAGAACTGCAAATATGTCCATGTAAGGTCTCACTTAACATAGAGATTTACCTCTCCATCACAATCTAGCCAAGTACTCTCATGACTTAAATTGCAACTTCAAGTGTTCCTTTTAATTAGATGGCATATAACTTAATTTAAAAGGGTACTAGTTTTGATTTTATGTGGTCAAATCAAATATGTACAAAGATGTCATGCATTCATCTTGTAGCATAATATTAATAAAAAAAACTTTTTATTACCAATTCATAAAAATCAAATTATCAAAGTTTTGATTGAGGTATTGGGTTCACCAATCAAGGAATTTAGTGTTAATTATCATCCATTATACCGTACTTTTGCATAAGTGTAAACACTTAGTGTTTCGGATAATTACCACCGAAGTGGCGCATGGAATTAAAACTAATTCGCCCTTAAGATGAGCTTGTACTTTTATGGCTTACTAAGTAGCTCCATTCGAACTTACAGAGGGCAGAGGACCAGGTAAGCGCAAACGCATAACCTTAGACATCCATTCAGTGTGACTGTGCGCACTTCTTAAATAACCCCTTTATAGTTCATTCGAATGGGTGAGCCGTTCAGTCATTGTACCAAAGTCACCAATCAATTAAACTATTGAAAACTTAACTCTTCCAAAACAAATCAAATTTCGCCATTGTTTAGTCCGTATTATTTTTCTATTCAAAATTACCCTTTGCTTAAAACTGTCTAACATAATAAACAAACAAGTAATACCAATAAAAAATATAAACAACTAAAAACAATGCGCACATAATAAACAATTTATACGTGTAAACAAGTAGCCACATGCAGCTTATTCGATAAAACCCTATTAATAATCAATGTCTAGGTTAAATTAACGTATATATTAATTAGGGCTTTCACTCTCTCAATTGAAAGTGAGCCACATACATCGACGAATCGATTGCGTAAACCCATAATTAATGATATACCAAATTGCACATAATTGATTCATTAATGTATATAATTGGAGTCATCCCCAATTCAAGATTTATCATAAATATACATGTGTATAAAACTTAACAATTAATCCAATTTTAACAATTAAATAATAATACAAGCAACTATCCATGACAAACATGCATGTATCATCATGGATATAACATAACAATTATTCAATTAAGTCACAAGATCGCATATAAAAATTCCATGACACATAACAAATTATTCATGAATTAATCACGTAACTATTATATTAATTCTAGGTTTCGATATTGATAACATAACAATTAATATAAACCCTAGAATAAATCATATCAAACACAATACAATATCCGTTTTTTACGTGTTTAGTAATTAATTACTCATTAAAACCAATTACTCGTGATGCCACTGTTGGAATTATATAACATGACAAATCATAAATATAAACAATAAACATCAAAGTAAGTGCGGAAGCGTATAGGAACATATAATGAATAATTAATTAACATAAAAGAATATGCGTACCTTTTCTTGATTCTAGCCGAACAAGAATCAAATCCACAAAACTAGCAATTGAGATGAACCCTAATTAGGGTTTGAGTGCTAGTCGACTTAATAAAGTCGAATAGTGTAAATCACCAAAATCCAAAGTAGGATTTCTCTACGATCATGTACACGCGTATTGTTAGCGATTTAATTAGAATGCTAGTTCAAGTCACGATTAAAGCTCAATAAACAAGTTTAGCTTTAATAAAATAAACCGAGTCGTACCCTTTTATTTTATATATCGTCGAACATGAATCCAAGAAGAAAGAAAAAAAGAATTAATATTAACATGCATATATCATGTCATACATACGCAATAGCATGCATATCATGCATTAGATAATTAGATAATATCTAATATTGATTTACGATACATATATCTAAAGCAAGGGTTGTATGTCGTGTTTTTCTTTTCTCTGTTCATACGAATCAATTCAAAAGACCAAAAGGGTGTGTGTATATATAGCATTAAATCTTGTCTAACAAGTTATTGCAAGCACCTCCTTAAGTTTCAAAACTCGACACTTAACCCCCTCGTTTTTCTTAGTTCGACCATATAAATATTTCGTGACTTAATATAATTAAATCTCATACGCAACGCGTGCAATCCCATAGGTCTCGAGTTCGATCCTAACTCACGACTACTAATTTATATCCATAAAACTAACACAATATATACCGTGTCATCTCTGCTAGGCATTTTGCATCCTCAGCCATTTGATTAAAGTTCATTGTGTTGTTGCGTTCAACATACTGCACTTCTGGTGGGTCCAGTCCGTGTAGTGTCCTTTGTGCTTGAGCCCATTTAAGCTCATGGTCTTCCTTCCCAAAGTTCCTTTTCCTGGTGAAAGAAACCTGCAGGAAAGAAAAACATATTTCAAGTATCTAATTGAACACTAGGAACTTGTATCAAACACTCGGCTAGCATTTTATGTTGGAAAATTTAGTGCACTTGTGGGATTAGTTCACACCTTGTAATGGGTTAGGAGGAACGGAGTGTACACCCATAAGGTCCATGAACACCCTGACTCTAATAGTGGTTTGTATTAATAGTAAGCAGTGTTTCCACTGAAGCATTGGTGTTTCCACTGAAGCAGTGTTTTCACTGCTTGTGCTATGAAAGTACTGATGAAAGTACTGCTTGTAACGGGCTTTGACCTATTCAAGTGGCAGTTACAACTGCATAATGACCACGTTTAATTGATCATGTAACCACTAACGGCTATAATGGGGATAATTATGAGGCTATTAATGGACCGATTAATACTCATAATTCCATTTGACTAGCTCAGAGTAACCTCCTATAAATAGGAGATCTGTTTGTGCATGATGGAGACACAGAAACGATTAACACTTATAAGCGCAAGAGTTATTGAATTGTGCCTAATTCCATAACTACATTTGGTCTTATCCCAAGTAGATATTCGTGTAACCCAAGCATTAGGGTCGAATAGTTTACTTTGGAAAGTGATCACACGATTCCAAGTGATATCCGGTAACCACCTAGTGGTATTTGTTTCTGCTGATTCGTTATTTGTTTCTGCTGACATTGATTATCTTACCGTGTTCTGGGAGTTACACACCAACATTTTACTCACCCGTTGATCAATAACCAGATCCCAAGCTTACCACTTATAGTATATCTAATGAAGAACTTGATGAGATCAAGTGGAATGTAGAATACAATGTTGTAAAGCCAAATTACTCCAGCCCAACCCCATCTGATCCCTTCAATTGCAGTAAAACTCTAGTTTGCATAAACGGCAATCAATGTTGCAATCTGAAATAAATTGAAAAGGATCATCAACCATTTAATTATTCAAATTTTAACAAGAACAATAAACTAAAAAAGATTGGTCGTAAATAATCATTCCACTTACCGGTTAAGCAATTAAGAAAGCGTTGAAAAGATAAGATCCTGGGCATTCTACAAAGGACCAACTCCTGGACTGGGTAAGAATATGAGGGCTTGACAAATAGCACTCACTTGTAGGTTTATTGCTGAGGCTAGCTTTCTAAAATCATCTCAAGCACCTTTCTGGAGGCTTGCAACTCCAAATACATGCTGGACAACACCACAATAAACAAAATCAAACCACTAAAACTCATGTCTTCTTGATTTGCAGAAGTGATGAAAAACAGATAATATGGAAATGAGGTGTAGCCGTGTAGAAAAAAGAAAGATTACTTGAGGCTTGTACACTTTCATGTTTGTAATGGCATGTAGTAATAAAGGCTTTCGGATAAGAGTTATCTATTTTGTCATACATTATATCAAACATTTGGTGAGCAAAACAGAAACGGAATCTACAAATATTGTAGAGGTATTCTGCAACAGATACCACTTTTTTCAATTGAGATACACTACATTTACCATCTTATTAATCCTTCGTAATCAGTAGCATTAAGTTTCTAAACTATAACATACCGAGATCTGAAATCAATAGAAGATATCAAAAAACGATACTTACATAAAAACACATAGTCAAACACCTAAGCATTTGTACAACACATTTACTACAACATGACTATCGACTATCGAGTACCACTAAATACCTGATTACTCAACAACTAGCAATTTATGTCTAAAGCTTTGGGATTATTTATGTCAAAATGATGGAACTCTGCATTCTATATTTTTTAACAACAAAGTTTCATTTAATTTACCAAAGTAATACTCAGTAAATAGTTACGGAGTAAATAATTTGGGTGGGCATCTAATGAATTTAAGTATTATTACTCTTATCAAATAAGTTGTTTGGTATAAGATTTATAAAAATATGTATATGCCAAGTCTCTGTATATTTTGCCCACAACACAAATGTTTTAGCAAAGTGCTTGTTAATGTCTAAAATTTAGCGACGCAATTAGCGATTTTTGGAGTGTCGCAATATCCAGCGATGTCTTTATCGACATGTCTTTATGTAGTCACAAGTTAGCGTCTCGGCTTGCGATGTGTTAAAATATGTCGCAAAAATAGCGACGCAATTAACGACACAAATTGTGGCAAGTTTATCTTATAAAGAGCTGCGACATATTGGCGACTTGATTTGCGACGTTGACAACATTGTTGTCGCTAAAAGTGTCGCTTACCCGTCGCAAAATTGCGACTTTCAATACCATGTCGCTAAAGACGTCGCTAAATGACTATTTTCTTGTAGTGAAGATTAATACTTTGTAATCTTTTTTTTTTTTTTTTTTTTTTTTTTTTTTTTTTTTTTTTTTTTTTAAGAATGTGAAAGAGCTGATGCTTTTTGAGTGATTCCAAGAATACCCCTTTGTTATTTTATCAAGATTATTATGTTTAGTCTAAGTTCTTGAATTGTATCAGGTGCTAGAATGCTTGAATGCAGCTTTCATACATGAGGTTTGTTTAAGATGTTTATTAAGTTCAAAAACAATGATATAAACTAATGAAAATTATTCACACATCTGAGTTAATGATACACTTTATGATCGGTATTGATATGTAGACATGACTACATTTAGGGAACCTCATACGTTTTGCAGTTAATGAGAGTGGATCAACATTTGTTGATGGAAAGTTGGTGAAGGTTTATTTAGACTAGAAGAGTTCAAATAAAACACCCTCATAAAGTAAAAAGTGTAGGAGACAATATCAATCATTAGATGTTTTGACTTTGACTTGATCAAAGGCTAAAAATATATGTGGCAATTCGGTAAATGAGAAGAAGTTTTGAAGCCTAGATAGTTTGGTCGAGGGTATCTTAGTAATTTTACCACCTTATGCATCTTTTGACCTTCCAATCGTTGCATAAACAACGGGATTTTTAATTATCTCTTTTGAATCTTATTTAGCAATACAAAACTAATTTCTCCATCCAAGAATGTATCCATGATAGTTTCGAATTCTTTTGCTTTAGAACAGGTCAAAAATTTTGGCATATCAAAATCAAATTATATCATGTCAAAATATTCATGGAATCTAAACTAATTTCCAAATCCATTATGAATCTGGGCTATATTGGTTTACTTCAAGTAGGTAACCCGTAATATGATAATTGTTCTTGGATTTTTGGTTTTAATAAAATTATTTTTTTCAGTTTTTGGCGTTGATCATAATTTTAAGGATGACGTGAACAAAGATTTGAAAATAGTGATGATGGGTGATGATGCAAGAATCTATGACCACTATGATGATGCAAAGACTCAACGATGATAATGATGCAAGAATCGACGACGATGATGATGCAAGATCGACGACGACGATGGCGTAAGAATCGACGACGACGATGATGCAAGATCGACGACGACGATGGCTCAAGAATCTACGACGACAATCATGCAAGAATCTACGAAGACAATGGTGATGTAAGGATCAGCGACGATGATGAAAGAATCTATGATGATGATGGGCATGCAAGGATCGATGAAGACGATGATGCAAGAATCGTCGACGACAATGGCAATGCAAGAAATATAGATGATGACAGTTTTTGCATCTTATTTTTTAAATAATAATATTTAAATTAAATATAAAAAATTGGTAGGGGTTGATTAACGAAAAAGGAGGGGGAATGAAACAAAATAAAAAGTCGTAAATTGTCACAATTCTCAATTTCCGGTCATTTCTCACATTTACTATTTCATCGTTTATCGTAAACTAGGTTTACGAGTATCAAATTCACGTAACCTTAATGGTTTAGCTGTGAATTCATCATCGCGGACATTTCATATAGACTAAGTTTAGTCTACATATCATTAACATCATTATCATCATATTAGTTCATGCATGGTTTTGCATATTACATTAAACGTATAACTTTTATTAAATAAACGTTATCGCGTAATTAATTATTTTGATCAATTGATCCGTTACTTCCAAAAATTATCCCGATATATTTTTTATACTCATATTAAGTTTATAAAAATATTATTATTAGCTTACCCAGTGTTTTAAATTTATTTTGTATATAAATTGTTATAGTTATATAATTACGACGGTTTTCTTAAATATTACACGATTATTATTATATCACTCAAATTTTGCAAGAAATGTATTTTTATAATTTTTATGACCTCAATATATTTTATCTTGACCCGTTAAAATTTATTTTTATCTAACGCTACCCTAAATGCTTAAATGTGTACACAAGTTACTAACGATCCCTAAATAAATTCACAAGTTCTCTTCATTTATTTACACTTATATTTAATAAAAAAAATATATATATACAAAGCTAATGCAAAACCCCCTTGTCGACACAAGGGGGTGAGTCACCTCAAAATCCCACAAATATCTTTACATATACATACTCATACATAATCATACAACGCATACCCTTACAAGATATCAAAAATAAAAAAATACATCATTCTCTTCTCTCTTCATCTTACAACCGACCACACCATAGAACAAGGAAGGAGACCCAAAATTTTTCAAGACAAGTTATTTTCACAATCTAGACACACTCTTAGTAAAGGTTTTGAAATAAAAACCTAGGGTGTTTTAGGATTAAACCTTTGTTCATATCACCTCATCAATTACTAGTAGGCATTTCATACATATCATTATTTTTCATATTCATTTCTATGTTCATTTTTATTATGCACAAGTAAAACATGCAAGTTATGTGATGTTTATACCACTTTTTAAGGTTTTTTTTAAGTGTTATATATATATATAAGTCATCCTATAATTACTCCTTGTTATATATTATTTTTGGTGATTTCTAGGAACCCATGACACCCTAAGAAGGTGTATGGTAGGATTAGAATAGCTTCGGAGTTGTTTTGAATGGGTTAGAATAGGTTTGGCGCGAGAAAAACTCATTTCGACAAGTTTGCAAAAGGGTATGTCCTTATTTTCAAAATCTGGAAAATCCGACAGTAGGTAAAAAATTTTGGCCCAGATATTTAGAAAATATACTTTAAAACAAAAACGTGGCCGCTTGAACGGATTAAAACGGAGCTATAACGAAGAAGTTATGAATTTTTCAATTTGGCGACTAAAACTATAAAATCCAGAAAATTTCAGCATGTATTGCTTATTTTGTACGAGTCAAAAATGAAGCTTGGGCGTTGTAAATTATGTCGACTTGTCAAAAATATGTTAGTATACTTTGATACAAAGCTAAGGACCTTTAAAACGTAGAAAACGGATTTGTAACGATTAAATTATACACGTTTACAAAAGTTGCCGTAACTTTATTATATAAGAAAAACTAAATTATTATATATATATAACTAAAAAGCGTACATGGTTTTGTAACAAATCATGCATTTATTGCAAACTTTGCCAAGTTGGCAGAAACAGCCCCTGAGGTTCAAGTGTCGTTTCAAAGTAAGTCCTTTAGCATTAATAATCTTTCGCAACTTGGCAAAAACAGCCCCTGAGGTTTAAGTATCGTTGCAAAGCACGTCCTTTAAGCAATCCCGCTGCATCGCGCGGGTTTTCCAACACTCG
The DNA here is from genome assembly GCA_019973895.1 of Chrysanthemum seticuspe. Lineage (NCBI taxonomy): Eukaryota > Viridiplantae > Streptophyta > Magnoliopsida > Asterales > Asteraceae > Chrysanthemum > Chrysanthemum seticuspe. The sequence goes on along the minus strand of BPTQ01000001.1, from coordinate 87,741,882 downwards.
TTATACATACTAATAGGCGTGCGGTGGGTGGGACAAAGCATGTATATTTGGAAGTGATTAGCATCTTAATGTGGCTTCCTATTGGTGGAGCAATTGGTATTTGGTGGAAGTGGGACAAAAGCCAACTTCTGATTGGCTCATGAAATTAATCACCCCCACCCCAATGAACAGTATGTCGGTTCCTTGGGTTAGAGTATTCTCCAGAACCTCCGAATCACTCATAGAAAAAAACACACCACCGACCTAAAAAACACACTTCCATCTCCATGGAAGATCATATATATGCATCCACAAACATGATATGCAAAAACCCCTCATTAATCCAACATCAAAATCATCTTGAATATCTTCAATTACAGGTAACTTATTATTCTACCAAAATCTTTTTTGCATTCTTTTAAAGGTAGATCAAGTTTGTAATTTTGTTAACCCTAATTGCATAGAAAAAGCAATTATGGTGCAAGAGTTACGGAAAAGTTAGGGTTTTTATTTTTCGTGGTTTCCTATTTTTGTGCTTTAGTGATTCGATTACAGTCTTACATCAGCTTCATTACTATCACTGTTTTGATTTTTATTTGTCATGTGTTTCTTTAGTTATGATATAAAAACGGATACAACAATTTTAAATGAAAGTTTTTTAAGGAAATTATGTAAATTACTTTGTCGGTTTTGTTTATTGAATGATTTGGGATAAAGGGTATAAATGATTTGCTTTATTGTATTGGCAGATTGAATGGCTTCTCGGGATTATTCGGAAGGTTTGTTCTGATGATGTTGTTTCGTTAACTAGGTATGAGCTTCATTGTGCGGTTGGTGTGCAATGATTTATTTCTAAAGGTATGTTAAGTATCTTGGCAGGGCAGCCATACAAGAACTGTGGTTGCAGCCATGGCGACTGTTTGGTATTGGAAACTAAATTTATATGCGACTATAAAACATGGTGACAAATATGATTATAAACTGTTATCACAAGCTTTGTATAGGCGGTGATCGCAGTTAGCATTGGTTATAATAGACATAGATGATTTGGTTGTTGGTTGCGTGTTTGACTTGGCTGTCATGATCCTTTACCTATGTTGTCTTGCTGCGGACAGTGGAAGGATGGTAGAGTGCGACAAACGGTCGCCTCGGCAACCTCCACGTGCGCAGCCAGAAACGACAACATTTTCTGTCGATTTGATACAAAGATACACGAGGCAATGATGAGTCTAGGGGTGAGGAGGCCTAAAGATGAGGTCGTTTGCATCTTGGCGCGGCAACTTACTAAAGTTGCAGCCATGGCAGATGTTCTATCTCATCGTTTTACTCTGCTGTTGATGTTATGTATAATGCGAGTGGTGGCAGTACTGATTATAAGAAGCTGTGATGAATCTCTGCAAATTTGACTAAAGTTGTGACCGTCTGCACGTTGGCGGGGCAAATCACTAGATTTGCAGCCATTGCGGATGTTTGCGCTTTTTTCAATTCCCACCCTGTCTGAGCCTCATAACCATTTTTGTCTGATTTTTCATGTTTTTGAAGGTGGACCTCCTATTGCAGATACCTCATAAACAGTTTTACCTGTTCATGATTAGCGCTGCACAGTTGATTGTTGTATAATAACTCAAGGTGATGTCTGTTTTATTTTATTAAATCATTAGGCACATAACACAAATTAGAGTTGCGCCTCTTATAGTTGCAAACTAAAAATTAATTCTCTCTTATTTTCTTTTATGTGCAGATAAAAAAAGGATATGTGGGTCACATTGTTATTGGATTACCAACTGATCTCTCAGCTAAGAACCGCAAAAGAAACTGTGGAGGGCATTGTCACAATTGTTAGCCGCCACAATTCTCGAGGTATGTTTGATTCATTACATTTCTGATAGTATGTTAGACTTGCAAGGACTACTTAAGTGTTCTTACACTAGCAATACATTTCTGATACTATGTTTGATTCGTTATGTTTTAGTGCATTGGTCATGATCAGTTTTAATGTTTGTCTATTAAATTTTGATTTTTGGTTTGTGTTGTAGGATTATGTGCATGGGGTATTTGATAACTTTAATGCTAATGTCGTTGTTGGAAACAATATTGTTAACCTCGGCCTTTCGGATAGTACTGGTAAGTTTGCTTCTCTTCGAAAATCATAGATTTGTTGTCATTTTCATGATTAACTGCATCTAAATATAAAAAAAAATACATCTATTTTTGGCCATTGCTCATTTACAAATTCAACATGAGATCAAACTAAATGAAACACGACTCCAATGACTATATATTTACTCATTAGAACTATTCATATGACTATTGTGTCAACTATTTGCAACTAAAATAAGTAGTTGCAACCGTTGCCTCAACCAGTTGGTGATTGATTTTTTTAAGTAGAAGATATTTATCAACCATCATTTATAATAAGGGGTTGTTTGGGTAAGTTTATTTTAAATACTGAATAGATTCATTTAGGCGTTTGGATTCGGTTATTTTGTAAATAATGCAGTTGAGACCATATTTGAATAATGATACAAGGTGGCTGCATGAGTCTCACTAGGTTCGTTTGAAGGTAAGATTATCCGCACCTTGACTGGGCAAGTCAATGAGTTTGCAGCCATGACGGCCGTATCTCATTGACGATGATATTAATTTTATGTTTAGTGCATGTGGTTTACCGAGCCCTGTATCTTGGCTAGGTAGTCACACCAACTGTGTGATTGCAGCCATGTCAGGTGTTTGGTCACGTTTCGGTACTCATTAATCTGAGCCTCATTATCCTATATGCTAAAAGAGGGGTATTAGTTTGTAACGTTGCCGCAAGACCAAAAGAAGAATCGACTACTAAACTACCTATCAGTTTATGGAACTAAAAGTTACTTGCATTAGACAGAAGGAAAAGGGCCACATAATCCAACTTCGTTATATTCGTATTTTTAGTATTTGCAAAAATGTGTTATGATATGTAGGTTTTTTGGTATTTGCATATGTTATGTGCTTGATGAGTCAAGTGTCTACCTGCAGGTGTATAGTACCAGCTTTAGATGGATTTATAGAGCCAGGACGCCTAAGCTTTATCCATTGAGGTATTAACAAACTGTTGTGTTAAGTGGTAAGATGAGAAATAGGGTTTGGAGTATTAATAGAGTGGCAGTGCAGTTAAGCAAGACGTAATATTTATTTTCGTCGCCATTCTATTATTTTTCTTTTGTATTTGAATGATCTTTAGGTAACACGAAAGTTTCAGGCATCGTACCTGGTCAAGGAATGTAGAGTTGACAATCATCATATCAAATTGGTAAGTAGATTAACCGAATGTATTTTGCTTTATGTTTTTTTTCTCACAATAATGTTAAGGGCTTATATGGGTATACAAAAAAGCTGCAATAAACCTTATTATTATTCGTTTAACCTGAGCATCAGAAGATGAAACGTTTAAGAAACATAATGACTTAATGCGTGTATGTCTATGCATGTCAAATCAAGTTGTAGTCACAGTAGAATGAACATAGGAAATATCTAGCCTGATTTCAACTGCATAATCTTATTTGAGATTGCATTACTTTGGTTTGTATATGTTTTTGTTGGTGTCAAACTGAGTATGATTGTTTGGAGGATAATGCAGCTACTTTACACAAGTTGTTACTACATGATTTATTATAAACAATTAACTTTTTGTAGGAAATGTTTTAAGGAACTTTAACTATACGAAAGATTGTAAACAAGTGTGGAAACTATAGGTTACTTTTTAAGAAAATCAATAGGGTGTTTAGATTTCTAATGTTTTATAAAGGGTGTAAAAGAGTCATGGGTTCTGTAAGAGAGTCTTGAAAATATACGTTATATTTTAGTAATTTGATTAGCCTTTATGATTAATTACTCTTTTTACAATTTTTCATATTCTTATATTGATAATCTGTAATCCCAGAATAGTTATAATGATTTGGTTTGGAAATTCGGCCAGTTTCAAATATAGAAAGTTTACATGTTATATGTTTAGTATCTGTGCAAAATTTGCGGGAAGACAAGAGAACCCATACCTACATTGACCTTCACTGTTGCTGACACTACTAAAGTCAGGTCTAACATTGTTGGTAGCATTTCCATTGTTGGTAATATTATGATGTATGTTGTTCTCTTATCTGTTATGGTATATCTATTTTGCTCTAATTCATTTCATTTCATTATTAAAGTATATTGATGTGTAGGAGTCTATAAATAGTGTTGAAAGTGTGTTTTTGAGTAAACAGTTTTATATATTACATTGTTGTTCTTTAATAATAACAGACTTTAGATCTTAAAACTCATTTTGCATAATTTAACTTCACAAATTCTATATTGAAGAAAAGTATGAACTGTTGTTTATCCTACTTTCATATGAATAATACTTCGACTTGATTGGTAGTTCTTCTTTGTCAACATTCGTACAAGTCACTTTTGATTCCTATTCTTTATTTAAAGAGTAGGATAATTAACCTCAAATATGTTGATTCCTATTCTTTTTTTAGCATGAGTTTACAGTATGTTGATTCCTATTCTTTTTTTATATGCAAGGCTACTTATGGATAATTAACCTGAAATATGAACTGATGCTGCTGGAAAGTCTTTAAAGTCGGATTTGTAGACCATAACGAGCCCAAAAGATTCAGTTATAACATATTTGGTTCTATCACATGTGGGTTAAGCTACTCTTATATGTCAGGATATCATTCTCTGTATAGCCCGCAGCAACGCGCGGGTTTACCTGCTCGTTATTTCTAATAGACAAGTTTTACGGCAAACAAAGAGACCAAGTTGAAGGTTGTTTTTAACATTGATTTAGAACTTTTTATAAAGTGATGTCTTCTAGTAAAAGTAAGTTCGCCAAGTATATTTATCAAAATGTCCGACCGTTTGATTAGCGGAGTTGTAATGAATTAATTATGGTCACTCAAACTTGGTCGAAAACCATCCTTAAACTATACTTTGGACTAAAGTACCATACTTAACCTCTATTTTTCTTTATGTTCGAGACCTCTAGGATGGAAATTCATGTACTAAAACTTTGAGATAATGATACGAGCTTCCAAAAACCGTTGAGTTTGTTTCCTAACGCACGACGTGCACCATTTTACGACTAGCTTTTAGAGGCCGTTTTAGTCACTTTCATGGAAATTTCAATGACATTATTTTACGACGAAAAGTTATATACTCTTAATAAATCACTAAATGATTATCGTCGGATATCATTTCAACATAAATACATGTAAAGTAATTTATAAATTGACAAGACGTTGTAAGATTATATTTTCGACGAGAAGTATTGTTTTCAAAAATACATAAGTGGTATAAATATCATCCGAATTGCATGCATAACATTACATCATGACTTATTACGTATCATATCATTCATAATAGGTCAGTTTCGAGATTCACGCTACTTTTTGGTGTAACCACTTTTGTCATCGCATCAATTCATCAAGTGAGTAATCACACCCCCTTTTTACCGTTTTGCTATATTTTTGGGGCGAAATGCATGAACCATACTTGAATTGAATTGATTCTTACTTTTGTGAACTCTTTTGAACTTGAAACAAATCCTTGAACTTAAATACAAACTTATGACTTGTTTGGACTTATTGAACCGTACGTGTTATGACCTTGACCTAAAGTTTCCCATGTTCGGAGCATCACTATAAAGTCTCCCTTGTTTGGAGCATCACTATAAAGTCTCCCTTGTTCGGAGCAACCTAAAGCCTCCCCAGTTCGGAGCAGAGTGTCTCACTATGTTACGGAGCGTTCTCAAAAATTCTCGCCTTATTGGTGGAGTGTGCAAATTCTCCCTTGTTCGGAGTGTTCTTAATTGTATATAATAGTTGTATGATGTACCGTTCGTACATTCGCATTGTTAGTCTCCTATTAGTAGGTAGTATGGATAGCGCTATTAGAGGTCGGCCAACCTCTCGTCCACTATGTTACGGGATGCATATTATTTATTCTAGGGGCTTTGCCTGGCATACATTATTATATACGTGGTACTATATTGTGAACTATTATGACCACTTATACTTGACTATTAGACATACTACTTTTGGCAGTGGGTTGTGAACACACAGGTTGCAAGTTTTGTATAGGTGGAACTTGGAACTGAGTGGATTTACAATGCCTTTGCTTTGTGACCTTATTTGGCAACGTGTGCATGAACATAAGCTAGACATACTATATTTTGGTGTAATGGGTTGTGAACACACAGGTTGCAAGTTTTGTATGGGCGGAACTTGGAACTGAGTGGATTTACAATGCCTTTGCTTTGTGGATTATTTATGATGACCGAAACCTTTGACTTTCTCACTTACGAGTTTTCTTATTTTACGAAACGTGTATACTCACCAACTATTTTCAAAGTCGTAAATGCCCTTCATGGCCTGAACACGTGTAAAAGATTGGTGGTATTTTAGCTATTTCAAGTTAAGATGCTCTTTTACAAGAACTCTTCCCTTATGTAGACTACATAGGAAAGGTCTCATGTGCACGTGTTTTGCCGATATTTGTCTATGTTTACCCTTCTAAAACCCTAAAACATAACCCATTCCGCAACTCTAAAACACTACACACAAACAACACACAAGTGAATATTGTGGTTTTTTTTTATTATTTTTTTCTTTTTAAGGTTTTTTTGTTGACAATTGATGTTTTTTGTGTTTGAGTTTTAGATATGTACATAGAAGAAAACGATATCGTCAGTTAAAGATGTCATTTCTTTGATAGGAACTCATTGTCATGGTGTTATTGGTCATGTAAGACATAGAGAGTTGGTTATGAGTAAGGGAAAAAGCTATAAAATAGTCACGTATTTTCGAAATTGTTCGTCTAAAACCGTTTACTTTTTTATTACCTTACGTCACCAACGAAATTTCAAACTTTGTTCCAACTTCACCAATATGACCTTAAAATGACTAATTACCCTTGTCTTCATCACTCCCTCTCATCTCTCACACTCATCTGACTAAAACCCAGATAGAAACACATACATCTTTATCCTTGTCATCAACCAATTATATACCCATCCAGCAATCATATACCCATCCCAGGACGCCCTATGTATCCCATCCCAACAATCATACACTAATCCAATATGTTCCTTCATTTTCGTTAAATCATTCTCATTTTCAAACTCCATATCATCATTCCTTAAACACAGATCATCATTTAAACCCTAATTTCACTTGTTTCATCATCCTCATTGTCTTCAAATATCTCTAAAACCGATTCCACGATACTCGTCGAAAACTTAAGATTCTTGAATTCAATTCTAACACCACTTGATCCATAACTTCCGGTATTTGTTGGTTTATGTATATATTTATATATGTGTATGTCTGGATTCGAACTCGTGAGCACGGGATTGCACACATTACGAATAAGAACTAAAGATATATAATTAATGTAAAATGATTACGATTAATCATATTACACAAAGCCGACTAACGATCGTTAAGTATTTAACGGAAAATGACTAACGGTCATTGAATGTAAAAGAGAAGAACTAATAGTGAAATTCAGTAAAAAGGAAAGTTTGGGAAACCCCTTGCGGGTTGTATTCGGCCGAGCAAAGGGTATGGGTAACCCAACCCATAACCTAATACAAAGGAGTTTTATGAATTCAAATAATCTTGAAATATGTACAAACTACAAGAATCCATGAATGGATATATATGCATGCACCTAAGAGATAATTCTTATGTTTAATATTAAATCCAAGTTTTGATTTAATAATTATAATAAGATAGCTCATAAGTATTCCGAAAAACTAGTGGGAGTATTATGTTGACTAGTTATGCTCAACTAAGAGCATAGTTGCATTATATATTAAAGAATAAAGAATACTTTAAACTTTAAAAGGTTTGAAAGTTGATTGTCATAAATTGGTGATTGAGGATGTCAAACACTTTATGAAATATTATGTGGCAATGTCAAGATATTTGAATGCGCACATACAAGAAGTTCACTTATTTAATTCTGGACATAAGTATTCTCAAAATTCCTATAGATCAAAGTTAGTTGAAATTATGCCTTGTCAATAAGTATGATTATCATGACTTGAGGCAAAATTCATTAACTAAAGTTATCATGCACTGATCTATTTAGTATTTGGATAAATGATGTTAAACAATTATTATTTATAATAAATTAAAGTACTTTATACGTTTAATTTCTTTTATTATAATGTTATCCTATATTTTCATGTTTAAATCCTTGAATAACTTAAGTTATTCTAAATAGTCCGTTGTCAATTGATAACATGGGAATGTTATTAATTAAGACAAATATGAGTTTTAGTTAGGATATACTTGAAAGTATATTGATGAGCATGACTAATTTTAGATGATATTCAATGGACTGAATATAGGACTTATCCCAACCACATGATGGTACTTTATGGATATTTGTCATTAAGTATATCATGAATATTTATCCTCAGACTTGAGACACCAGAGAAATGTCATGGATGTAGTGCATTTCTGTGAAGCAATCTAACATTATACGTAATTGGTGGTTATAAGGATTGTTTTCAGAATTGTTGCGAAATTTATGAATTCTGCTCGTAGTCAAAACAAGATTTGTTTCCTTCAAATTTGTTTTGAACCTTAATACTGCTGGACCTCTCGTAAGGTTGACAAGATGTTTGCATGGCCATGCCCAAGGTCTTCTGAAATACGTTAAGAAAAATTGGTAATCTTGATCAAACATATAAAACGAGAAACAGAATAGTTAATTAAGAAATGAGTAAGATCCATATTCTTATTAACATGGTATTAGAAACAAAAGGATGAATATGATGATGAATCATCAAAACAGTTTTTTCTCCAGAAAACCATGCACGAGTTGTATTGGGGGCATTGGCGTGTTGCTAGACGCTAACCAATGTCATTACACATTTTATAAAACATATCCAAGTGGGAGCTGTTGGGTTTTATGTATATATTTATATATGTGTATGTCCGGATTCGAACTTGTCACCACGGGATTGCACACATTAAGAATGAGAATTAAAGATATATAATTAATGTAAAATGATTACGATTAATTATATTACACAAAGCTGACTAACAATCGTTAAGTATTTAACGGAAAATGACTAATGGTCGTTAAATATTAAAAGAGAAGGACTAATAGTGAAATTCGGTAAAAAGGAAAGTTTAGGAAACCCCTTGTGGGTTGTATTTGGCCGAGAAAAGGGTATGGGTAACCCAACCCATAACCTAACTTGTTCCCAAAGTTTTCTAAGCACTATATAAGCAAAGTTAGGGTAAAGGTTTTAGGTTAACTTTTGCGCACATACACAACTAACCCTAAAACTTTCACTCTTCTCTCTTGCATAATTCGGTCGAACACCCCTAATACATTAGGGTTTCGGTTTGGTTTTAAACAAACAAAGCTTTATGTTTTTAAGATATAGTAATCTTTTTAATTTGTTGTTAGTTCGTGTGTACAAGAATGTGGTATAACACACTATTGTTACATCAATTGGTTTGAGTTATAAAACGGTAAGGGATAACTCGTTAAACCACTTTACTTGAATTGAAGAGATCTAGCCAATTGCAAGAGGTATGTTTACGCTTTATTTTTCAATTAATTAAATTACAGTTATATGTAGTCTTCCGTTGTGTACTTTGTGGTCTCTTGTGTTGTTATTTTATATGTAAAGTTTAACAATTCCAACAGTATCCACTTCATCAAAATCAAACAAATCATTAAGCTTATTATTACAAACCCTAACATCACATGATTTCCGACGTTGATTTGAAATGACACTATCGTTTTTTTCAACGGCGACGGATGTGCTTCGGCGGAGCTCCGGAGGAAGATGAGGATCCAACGTGGTGTATAGTACAACGGCTCATCGGAAATGAGATGATTTTGGAGGTTGAAGATGATGATAATGAATCCAGAGTAGTGGTGAGGCGATCAGTGAGGCATAATGCGCATAGAGCGGTGGTTGGTGATCGAGTTTGGGTGATGTGGACATGTGGTGCGACGAAGGGTGCGGGTTCGGGCTGGTGGATCCATCGTTATAAGAAGCAATGCATAATGTGGGAGTGTAGGAGTTTGTTTTTTGTGTAAATATAATGTGTATGGGTTAAATTGTTCCTATTTTATGGAAGTTTTTTCTCCAAAATAATGTTAAACTACATTTTCTGAAAGTAAGAGTAGATGTAATAAGTGTTTACTTGTTTACGTAGATTTATAACCATTTTAATTTTTGTTAAATTTGATATGATAAATTGTTTTAAATGTGTGTTTAGAGTGGAAATATGCATATTGAGAGCATCCACAATGGTGGACCTTTTAAATAGGTTTATAACATGTCAAATCATTAATTTATAAACTATAAACCTATTACCACTATGTATAAACCTTTTATAATTATATCAAATGTTCAAACATAACACATGCATTAAATTATGAAAAGGTTTAGGATCTTGGACCTCTTCATGCCACATAGATATAAACCACAAGCTCACTATGGTTAAAACAAAAGATAAACCTTTTCATAGCTTTTAGACCTTTTTATAAACCTCTTATAGTGGATGCCCTGACGTCTGATTGTTTTTGTGTGTGTTGTCGTGGTTGTGTATGCAAATTCAAAGTAAGAGTTTTTATCTGGGTTTTAAAGTAAGATGAGTGTGAGAGATGAGAGGGATTGATGAAGACAAGGGTAATATAGTCATCTCAGGGTCATATTGGTGAAATCGGAACAAAGATTAATTTTTCATTGGTGAAGCAAGGTAATAAAAAAGTTAGTGGTTCTAGACGGACCATTTCGAAAAGTACGTGACTATTTTATAGTTTTTACCCTATGAGTAATTCAAAGTTTCGTACTTTTAGGTTTAAGAGTAAATTACATCGTTCGTCCATGTGGTTTGGGCCAAATTCCTGATTAAATCCCTATCTTTTTTTTACCTTATAATCAAACTATGTAACACCGTCAATCCTTATCTCCCAATTCAGTTATCTTCTGCATTAGCTCCCATCCGTCAAGTGGCAACGTTAGTCCATTAACCAAACGATCGTTTGCAACGTTAGTCCTTTATACTAACGGCCGTTTCTAATTAACTAAAAATTTGGTTTTCTTAAAAAAAATATTTCCTACGCGATTTTATACGCGATTTTTTACACGATTTTATACGCGGCTTTTAGACACATTTTATACATGTTTTTATACACGTTTTAAACATGATTTTATACGTGGTTTCACAAGTTTTTATACATGATTTTATACACGTTTTTAAACATGGTTTTATACGCAGTTTTATACATGGTTTTATGCATGGTTTCATACACGTTTTTATATATGGTTTTAAACGCGGTTTCATACATGTTTTTATACACGTTTTGGTTTTTATACATGGTTTTATACGCGGTTTTATACACGTTTTTATACATGGTTTTATATGCGGTTTCATACACGTTTTTATACATGGTTTAATACGCGGTTTTATACACGTTTTTTATACACGATTTATACGCAGTTTTTAGACACATTTTATACACGTTTTATACATTGTTTTATACGCGATTGATGAGTGTGTACATACTCATCATTTTTTGTCAAATCTGAACTGCAAAACGTTTAAAAATGCTCAGAAATGCATCAAAATACTGAAAATATCTCAAAATTGCATTTTATATGTTTCAGATGCAAAATGTTTAAAATCAGATGAAAAATGAGCTAAATTTGCATAATTGGCAGTTTCAGTCCCCCAAGTTTCAAAAATTGTCAGAAATAGTCCCTGAGCACTTAATTTAAAAAGAAAAATCACCAAAGGTCCTTTTAAAATCATAAGTTGTCAAAATTAGTCCTTTGGTGAAAAATGTCAAAAGTTTTGAGAAATTACAAGTTTGGTCCTCCAAGTTTAAAATTTGGCAAAAATGGCCCTTGGAATTTTGAAAATGTCAAGTTTGGTCCTTGTATTATTAAAACTTGTCACTTTTGGTCCCTTGGAACAACTTTGAGATATTGGCAGGATTAGTCCCTTGATTTTCAGAAATGGCAAAACAAGCCCTTGTATTAAAAGCTTAAGCCTAAGCACCTTTTGGACCTGCCAATACCATTTGGACCCCTGCAAATTGGACCCCCCTTTAATATTTAACACAGTCAAATATCTGGTCAACTAGCCCCTTGGCGCCAATTTCTTTCTTCCCCACTTGTTGCTTCTGCAAACACCTGCATACACTCCACCTCCCATCACCCAGCTCATATCCTACCACCTTATCACTCCACCAACACCAAACTCCAAAAGGCATTTAATGCCTCCCCCCTCATCTCACTCAACCTCTCCAACAGGTCAAAAATCATTTTCCCGCCAAAATGAAATCGAGGGCCAAGATGTCCTCAAGCTATCCAATGGCTCCAATTTAAAGTGGGATCTGCTCAGAACAAGGAGGAGAGATGTTTTGCATATAAAAAGAGGAAGAAGAAAAAGAGGAGAGTAGTAGATTTTAGTTTTCAAATTTCCCTTATGTCGTTTTTTTATTAATGTTTTAGTTTAACTTAAATTCTGTAATATTTTGTTTTTATGTGTAAAACTCAAAGTGTTTGATCAATATAATCTGTGTTTAAGTATAAATTCAAAGCTCTTTTATGATTCCAAATTTTCATGTTACTGTTGCAAAGTCCAAGTTCAAACTCTTGTATTAAAGCTTCTTTTAGCTTAATTTTAAGTTCAAACAAGTTTTCTCAAGCTTATTATAGCTTTTGATAAGCTTGTCAATCAATTCCAAACAATTTGGGTCCATGGTCAACGAAAGTCAAACTGAGCTAGGAATGGGAATGGTGATGATATTTGGTTGATGCAGAAGTTGATTTGGGTTGACATAGATTAGGTTAGTGTAGAATTGGGTTTGGTTTTAGCCTGCAAACAGCTGGACACATGTGAGTGAGTATCTTAGTTTCATTTTCAATACAGTTTGCTTGTTATGCTTGTATATGTTCTTATAGTCTAGATTGGTTTTTATCTGTTAATTAAGTTGTGTTTAGGTTAATTAAACTTAGTTTGATCATTAATATTAGCTAGATAAGTGATTAGATCAGTTTTACTTACAAAACAGTTGATTAAAGGGTGTTTGGATTTTCTGCATAAACTGTATTAGAAGCCAGTGCAGTTGTTTAAAGTTGTTGCTTTAGTATTACTTAGTTGTAATAGAACCATTTTGATCATCCAAGTGCATCCTAGAATCTTAAAAGTCAAAATTACAATTCATCTGTCCTTAAATCTTAACTGTTGTGATTTTGCAAAAACAAAAACTGGTTTTGTGCTTAAACATCATAGATATAGCTTGCAGTAGGTGTAATTCATCATAACACATCATAATCTGTCCACAAATTAGCTTCAAATCTCAAATTGGTCAACTTTCAATTCTGTCAAAAAAGTCAAAACCTTGAAAAACCTGTTTTTGGCTCAACTAGGGAGATTTTTCTTGGATTCATTTCTGAGCCTAATCTTGTGAAACTTTGGATTTAAGAACTTCTACTGGTCTATTTTATTATTATCATTTTTGTCAAATTTTGTCAATTTTTTTTAAGCCTCAAATGGGCTTGTCAATTGGGACTTATTTGCCCTGTGCAACTGACTCAGTTAAAACTGAGTCTGCACAGGGGTCTTGCAGGGCCTGCCACAAGCTTAGTTTAGCTCATCTAGGTCTGAGCCTTGGTTTATAGATAGCTAGCTAGGTCTAGCTTAGGATCCAGCTTTTGGTTTTTAGTATTAGCTTATTGTGTAGCTTATTCATGTGCTGCAAAGTAGACCCCTCAACCTGTTTAAGCACATAAGCAAATCATCAAGATCATAGCAGTGCGTGCTTTAGAGGTTTAGGATAGTTATAATTGGTTGTTTTTGAGTACTTGTAGCTTATTACTGCTTCTGTTTCAGTTTGGTGGTCATTTGTGTCCTTTGGCTTATTATAAGTGCTTATTTATAAGCACTTGTGATTGCAGTTGCTTAATCCCACACACAACCACCTGTTTTTCCATTTTTCCTAGATTCAGTATATTATTTTAAGCTTATCTTGAATTTTTCAGATTTTTATAAGTCAGTTTGGTATTTTTCTTTATTTTAATTAGTTTTTAAGCATTTTTAATTAGCATTTAATACAAATAAATCAGAAAAGGTTCAAAAAAAATAAGTTTTCATTTTTCTTAAGTTAAGATAAATATAAAAAGACAAAAAAATATTTTTCCAGATTTTTCTTAGTTAAATTTGTATTTTTAAGCAATTTAAGTAGTTTTAAATAGTTTTTAATTCCTAGAAAATACAAAAATAATCAGAAAAATACAAAAATAGTTTTGAAAATTATCTTTTGTTATTTTAGATTTTTCCTAGTCAAAATTTTATTTTTCTAGCTTTATCTCATATTTTCTTGTATTTTAGGCTAATATTAAATAGTTAAAAATAGTTTTTAATTAATAATAATTAGATAAATAGTTTTAAAAATAATTTTCTTTTTCTAAAAATTTTCTTTTATCATTAGGTTTGTAAAAATGTCATTTTCATATTTTTAGGATTTATATTGTTTAAATTTCACATTTTCTTTTGTACGTCGCGTAGTTTTTAATTAAGTTTTATAAAAACATAAAATCAAAAACATCATTTTGCAAATAGTGATAGCGTTTATTTAATATTTTTTATCTTTTTAATTTCCTTTAATTTGCATTTAAGCCTTTGTAATTATAGGCTATTTCTGTAGTTATAATAATTCAAATCTCTTTTCCGTTCAAATCTCTCGATCACTATTCGTTTGGTGATTCATCGCACAGCTCGCTGGGATATAACGACCCGGGGAAACCCTATACTCTCCTGATCTTCATTGCATTTGTTTCTGAACCGTTTTAAGTTTCTTACGGTCGGCCATTCACAAGTGGCCGGCTTGTGTGAGAAAACTTGACGGTTTGGCACGGATCAAATTTTTGGCGCCGCTGCCGGGGAGCTGTGCTGATTATCGTCCGTTTAGCAGATTAGTGATTTGAATATTCACTCTTTGTTCATACCATCCATCTATATATATTTTCTTATAAAAATCCAAAAATACTCATCTTTATCCTCATGACCATTTGATTCTCTTCTTAACCCTCTATATGTTTAATTCTAATGACGACGATCATCTTCGGTGTATGGAAAAGGATCAACATCATTGTCACAAGTACGTGTGTGAGCGGTGTGGAAGGCCTAGTTCAAGCGAATTTTGCGATTTGTGCGAATTATCCATCAAAAAGTCTTTTCAAAGTTATTTCGACCCCACGCTGTTGGGAATTAAGGTAATCTACTGATTCTGCCGAAGCACAAGCCACTGATTCTGCCGAAGCCTTAGTCGAAGAGATTCTGCTGAAGAAGAAATGATGCTGCCGAAGTTATACTTCAGCAGAAGTGATAAAGCAGACAGTGTGTTGCTACTGAAAGTGGGAACCACGTAGGAGAGATAAGCTCACTTTAGAGTAAAAGTCAGTATTAGTAAAACAAATAAGACTATTCGAGATGTATTATGCCGCGGTTGGATATGTATGCCGCGACTGAAAATGAGATTTCACTCGAATAGAGAGGATGCACCAAGGGTGAAAGTCATCGTTGTGTGACAGACGAAATAGTGAAGACGACTTCATATTGAAGCCGTCGTAGTAAAGAAGAAGTCGTCTTAGAGAAGCTGATTCCGAAGCCGTCTTAGTCACCGAACACGAAGCCGTCTTAGTCATCTAATGGAATTAAGGGTTGTCGCACCCCAGCTTTATTGAAACTTTTCTGAAAAACTACCTATTAAGCGTGTTTAGCGTTTTAAGCGAACTTGATCCGGAAGGTGTGGCGAGTGTGTGCATGAACACTGTTACTACAACTAGGAAAAGGTATGTGGCTTCTACTAGCAGCAGTAATCTTAATTTGTATATCTCCCAATTCTTCTCTTAGTTTACCAGTACTCCTATTTCTACTCA
>BPTQ01000001.1:87648313-87717742 GCA_019973895.1 Chrysanthemum seticuspe | reverse complement strand
TGGGTGAGGAACTGTCAATATTGTGAATTAGACTAATGGGACTAAGTGTAAAGGTATTAAGGGTTGCTGACCTCGACGTTGTAACGGTAAGACTAATGGGTGACGAGATAAGGGTTGTAAGACAGGGTAGACTAAAGGTTGTACGACTGGGCTGACTAATGGGACTATGCCTTGGCGGACTATGTGTACGCTGACGATTTACGAAATAGGTTATTTCTTTTATGTACATCGTTTCGTAAAAGAACAAGTCAAAGTCCTAGTCACTAAGGAACAAGGACCATAACACCTATGCCAACAACTTACTGAACAACAAGACCACCTATCTTAACAACAACACCAACAACTTACATAACGACGTTCAACAACAACCTTCTACTACTTCGAACAACAACACATAAGTGACATCAAACTCAGAATCACTTATTGCTAAGACTCAAACTACAGTGAATACACAACAACAAGCTTCATCATCTTCCAACAACAACTTGCAGCAATACATTCAACAACCACAACAACAATTCTATCCACCAGAACAACAAGTCATTCAACAACCGTATCCACAATACCAGGAACAAGGAATCACTGATCCTGAAACTGAACAAGAAAATGCTTTGCTACAGGTATTTTCTTTATTGGATAAAGCATTTAGCAGTCGCATGGGTAATCAGGCGGTTCCGTATCAGGGTAATCAGTCGGGTCAGCATGTTGGAAATCAGATGGGACAGAATATTGGGAATAGAGCAGTGGGTAATCAGAATGGCAATGTTGCAGCTCCAGTCGTTGGGAATTATGGACATGTGAATCAGGGTAATCAGATTAAGTGTTATAACTGTCAAGGAGTGGGTCACATGGCAAGGAATTGTCCTACTAAGCCGAAAAAGAAGGATTTTGCGTATCTTCAGAAAGCTATGCTGTTAGCACAAAAGGCAGAATCTGGAATGCAATTGAGTGCTGAGGAACATGACTTTTTCGCTATTATGGATGATTTGGAAGACCGAGAGGACATCAATGCAAACTGCGTCTTCATGGCAAATCTTCAGGAGACTAAGTACGACACTGACTCTGACGCACCTCCTGTCTATGACGCAAATGCATTATCTAAGGTACCAATCATTGATCCATGCTATAACAATGTCATATGTGATGTGTTTACTCATGATGAACAGCATTCTGTGACATCAACACCTACTTATGATACATACATGGACAATCCGAGTTGTAGCAATACTAACTCTGAAACTCCATATGTGGATCCTAATGGAGGCTGTGTGGCACAAAATACTGAGACTGATGAGGAAACACGTGCTTATTTTGAATCATTAATCAATAAATGTGGCATTGAAATTGAAAAAGTTAGTAAGGTCAATCGTGAGGTTAAGGCCGCGAATAAAAAATTGACCGCTGAGCTTGAGAGTTACAAGGGGAACGCAAAAGCTTTTGAATTTCATACAAACAAAGTATCTGAATTAGAAATTGGTTATCGAGATTCCGTTTTAAGAGAAAATCAATTGCAACTCAAGTATGACACACTTGATGTTAATTTGAACTTGAAAATAAAATCTTTAAACAAGGAAATTTCTGATCTTAAAAACCAACTTTCTAAACAACAAGCAACTTATTCTGATCTTGAAAAAGAGAAGAAGCAGTTGATTGCTGATTTTTCAAAACGAGAAGATTCTCTTCTTGATGAAATTCTTGATAAAAATGAGATGATTAAAAAGTTGGAAAACTTGCTTGTTACAACGGGTCATTCCGCCAAATCAACTAATATGCTGATTAATCAAGTAAATCCGTATTTTCATACAACTCAAAAAATGGCTCTTGGCAACACACCTCCTTGTTTCCTCAAGAAAGATCAGAAAGAACGGAATGTGTTGAACAATGGAAAACCTTTGCATGAACCCATAATTGTTCGTGATTCTCTTGAAACGTTGGAACTATCTGAGGATAGTAGATCAAAAATGAAACAAAAGAATCCAGATCTTAAACCGATTGATTATAACAAATGGAACAAAATTAATGGAATTACTTTTGTTAATCAAAAAGAACAATCAACGTTTTCCATCACACCAAGTGTTTCAAACAAAGTGTCAACACCAGTTTCAAAATCAGTTTCAAAACCAGTTGTAGTTTCCAAATCTCTTTCGAAAATCGAACAAATGTCTTCAAACAATCCTTTTAACACAAGTGATGCCAGAAGCATTTTAGATGACGTTAAAACTAGAATTGGATATCTTCAAGAGACTGTCAAATCTAAAACCAATATTACTACTAACATCTGGTTTACTCGTCATGATGACGAAACGAAAAAGTTTTTTGAAACTCAAATTGAACCTCCGTTAACTGGCATCAGTGCGAGGGTAATTCATTTCGAACAAGCGTTTTTGAAAGAAACAGCTGACTTTGTCAAGGACCATAAATCCCTGGTAAAGCAAGCTAATGAAAGTGTTGAACACATCAAAGTTTTGGAAATTTTGAATGATTCTCTCTTCGAAGATGTTATGACTACCGATATCATGTCCATTATTTTACAAACATATTCTGTTGAAGATCATGAAAGACTCCAGTCTGAGACCTCCGCAATTGTTTCAAAGTATGAAAAAGCTCTTGAAAAACTTGAAAAAGAAAACGTGTCCTATTTTAGACAGCTTGATCGAAAAACCGAGGAATGCAAGTATGACAAACTGTTGTATGAGCGTGCCTACAAGGACATGCAAGAGCATAATGATCTTTTGAGAGCTCAGCTGGAAAGTCTAAAAGGAAAGGCTGTGGATACTAAGTTTGCAAAACCATTGACTGAGGAGAAAACAAATGTTCCCAAACCGGTTTTCAAACCAAAAATGTCTATTTCTCAGTTTCCTCCAAAAGTCAATGAGAAACATGATTTGTCAAAAACAGTCACTCCACAGTCCCTGCCCATTAAAAAGAGAATTATCAAAGCTTTTGAAAAACCTCTTTTTGAGAAAGAAAAAGTGTTTACACATGGCAATTCTAAGACTAGTTCACGAAATGTGACCAAAAATCCAGTTAAAGAATCTGTCGGTTCTAACAACATGGTCAACAATCACTATCTAGAAGAAGCTAGGAAAAAGGCACGGACTCGAAAAGATGGAATTCTAGGTGCAACATCTAGGGTGATGAATTCTACAAGATTTCAAGGCAATGCTAGTAGTAGTAAACCTTTACCTAGGAACACTCTACAAAAGACTAGGGATTGGATTGCATCTAAGAGTAGTTGCGCAAAAGAAGATACTATGCCCTTAGAAAACAACACTAGGAATTATAAGTCTTCTTCGAACAAGAATCAACTTCCAAAAGACTGTAGTGACAAAGTTAAAGCTGCTGTTTTAAACAAGAATATTGAATTTGTCTGTACTACATGTAAAAAATGTGTCTTTTCAGCTAATCATGATGCATGTGTCTCACAATATCTCATGAAAGATAATTCTCGTGCCAAGGCACAATCCACTAAGACACCAAATAGAAACAAACCCGTTGACAAAATGAACATGGAAAAGAAACCTAATAGGTGGATCTCTTCAGGACGTAGTTTTTCAAAAAATGAGTCTTCCGCTGCATTTGATAAGAAAACAACTCCTAGATCTTACCTTAGGTGGATACCCACGGGAAAAGTTTTCAACAATGTAGGTCTTAGATGGACTCCCACAGGAAAGATTTTTGATACTTGCTCCAACACAGATAATAGTGAAACTCATCAAGATAAGGAAGTCAAAACCACTACAACCGTTGATAGTGATCACCCTCACCATGAGGAATCTTGTACTTCTAACACTGTTATTTGTGAAAACTCTTCTTCTTTGGCTGCAGGTGAATCAAATATCTCTGAACCCAGCTCATCAGAGGGTTCCAATTCTGTAAAACCTTCTTCTTCATTTTCTCTATCTTCTATTTTTGATTTTCCATTTCTTTTATAAAACCAACAAAATACAAAATTTGAAAAACCATCAAAAAGAAAATACAAAAATATATAAAATTTTCAAAAAATACAAAAACATTAGAAAATTTCAAAAATCCAAAAATATTCTTCTCACGACATGTCTCTCGTATAATCG
This sequence comes from Chrysanthemum seticuspe, assembly GCA_019973895.1. Lineage (NCBI taxonomy): Eukaryota > Viridiplantae > Streptophyta > Magnoliopsida > Asterales > Asteraceae > Chrysanthemum > Chrysanthemum seticuspe. Next base: position 87,713,669 of record BPTQ01000001.1, on the reverse strand, counting down.
ATATTTTGTACGTTTCTAGAAATGTCATTCAACAATGATACGGGCATGTACAAATGCTTGAGCGAGAGTTCTTTTATTGCTTTCTAAAACATGTCGTTTCTCAATATTTCTTCAACAATGGCTTTCGTATACTTCAGTACGAAACCCGGACTTCAAAATAATGGCTTCTGGACACATCAGTTCAGGACCCGCGCTTCAAAGAAAGGAAAGTGCTAAACCAAACAAAGGTTTTAAATATTTTTCAAGCACTTTTCCTAAAAACAATGGCTTGCAGTTACTTCAGACTGTAACCCGATCTTTAAAGAAAGGAAAGTGCTACGCAAAATCAATTTTCATAAATATCGAGCACTTATCCTAAAACAAATGAAGATAATTCTTCTTCAATATCTTTAAAAGATTTTTTAAAATCTTCATCTTGCGTACCATTGATTCGAAAGTTTTCAAAAAGATTTTTCAAAATCTCTCACATTTGGTACCAAGATAACTCCCTCTAAACCCTTAAATGATTCTAAATTTTCTGTATGAAAAATATGTTTTCTTTAAGGGGGAGTATTAAACCAAAATTGTTCCAAAATTCATGCTAAATCAGTTTCTCTCCAAATGCTTTTCGAAAAACATATCTTTTAATCATTTTGTTTCAAAAACATCATGGATATGCTATTTTTGAGGGGGAGAAACATGATTAAAATTTGATCAAAAATGTTTAATGATCGTTGTTTGAATCTCAAAAGAGCTCGACTCAGTCGTAACCATTGAATTGACGAGGAATCATGTACCATCTCTAGAAACTTTCTATGGACTTGACCAGGACGGGTAATAATTTCATGCTAGTTCTCTAGTGATGTAAACGTGTCTCGAATCGGTCTTGTTCATTTAAAGTCGATCAATTCAAAAAGTGCGAACTCTACCCTCTATGTGCAGATTTCTGTTAAAAACTTATAAGCACATGTGAAGGGGGAGTGTTTCTGAAAATATAAAACTCACAGAGTGTAGCAAACATGTTTTCAATCATAAACACTCTGAGAGATTTTCAAGAAAAATGGTTTTATGGCAACAATAGGACAGTCATGGAGTTATAAGGTGACTAAGGATAGGAAATTCGTCCTATGATCCGCCAGAGCCGGAGGGATCTACCCAAGGACATCTCAAATAGTTAGTATTAGAAGTCCTTAGGAATGATTGAAAAAAGGAGTAATGTGAGAAAGGAGAAAGAAGGGGTTGAAGAATTAAAAAGAAAAGTAAAAGAAAGGGTGAAAAGAAATAGCCCTCCATATTCAACCTTAGGGCAGAAACCGGGTTCAATTCATCTGCTACTGGTTGTCACTAGATGACACTGGTATTGAAGACCAAGACGTCATGGACCCAGTGACGCACTACACTAAACCTTCTAGCCACTCAATTCCTCTCAAAAGGGATTTGTTTCAATCTCACTGGGAACCCTACATAATCTATTGACTTTCTCTTAGAGATTGTTGGTATTGAAGAAGGAGACCCTCTCCCTAGTCTCCGCTCAGGATAACCAAAATGCACTAATTGAGTCTAGAGCCACGAGATTCATCAAAAGATCTCATAGGAACACTTGACATGACATCGCTTGTTGTTCATCAATAAGAACACAAGTGATACATTCTAGAGTCCTACGCAGGTCTTAGCAATCTGCCAGAACATTTATGAGAAGATTCACAGTAGTGATCTTCAGTGATTGAATGGAAACTCCTGCCATGGTCAACATCAAGCAGCCCTGACAGCAGGTCACTTCGGTAACTCCCCATGGATTACGCTTAGTGTGTCTCAAACGGTCTACAGTCGTGAGGTGATGCTTCGGTGTACCTCAGCGACTCATCTGAACTGTAGGTGTACTTCGGTATATCGTGTTATCTCACTTGTGGGACTCCAGTTCAGGAACGGCCTTTGTGAGAATTAGAGATGTGTTTTCACACTATGTTGTTAACACCCTCGAAATTCAAACTTGTAAGTGCCGGAATCCGCTTATTACTAACCTGTTTTTATGTTTTCTTCTTATGGAAGCTCCAGAGCGGATTGATCGTGCAGATTCTCCACATGCTCATTCCAACAACACATGAAAGTTCTCATCAAAATCAAAGGCAACAAAAGTTTAAGATGATTCTTCGTCAATGTCAAGGAATCTACAAAGTTTAAAGACTCGAGAACTACATCATTGGTAATCAAAGTCAAATAGAAGTGTGAGCATGGTGGAGAAAGGCGTGGAGACACCTAACCAACGAAGTTGACAACGGCAGACAACCACATTAAATGATCACAAAGCATGAAGGAACAAAGAATCAAGACTATTATATATCTACACGCAAAGTTCAAGCTCAAGGAAAGTAAAGATCTTATCAAGTGGAGCATCTTTTGAATGACCACCCCTTAGGGGGAGATTGTTAGCCTTAATAGTTTTTATTAGAAGTGATGGTCATTCACGTTTAGGAACTTTGTAACGCGTGTTAGATATCGTGATAGAATAGTCAACGGGCTCGTGGATTGGGCTAAGCTAATTGGTTAGAAGTTATGTTAAGCTAGCCTTATATCAATCCATGTCCAATCCAATCCAAACGAGCCCATGCCAAGCCCATTAGGGCATCTTCTACTTGTACTATATAAACCCCTCAAAGTCTCATTTGAGGGGTGTGCTTGAGTGTGTGTGTGTGTGTGTGTGTTTTTCCTTGAAGCAATATTACATCTTATTGTTTTCATCTTCTTTTCTCTACCTCTCTAAACATACATACGAATTCTATCATTCAAGTCACCAAGTTCTTCATCTTTGCTTTCATTAATCTCTACGCATAAGTGTCTACTGTTTCACGTGGTATACTCGTGTGTTAGAGAAGGTTGGTATTTGTGATAAGGTTGATATATCTTTGGTCCTAACAAAACCCCCTGGAAGGATTCCAGATGCAACCACGTCAACACATACACTGGTTTGGGAGACGGGTGCCTCACCAAGCTCAACCAAAGGGTCTGTGTTACCGTCACGCGCAACATCCACACCGGTATCCAGTCGCACTCCTCCAACACCACCCACAACCCCACCAGAAACATCCGTTGGGATTCCTAAACATTCTTTTCTAGCTACAGGTTTTCTTTTTGTTTTCATATATGTAGAAGACACAATGAACAGAAAATGCAAAAAAAGCAAAAGGATAGCTAACGGTGGAACTGCACATATATTATTTTACTTTTCGAAAACGGATACCCAAAGATCATAAAACAGGTCAGTAATATCCACTTATGAGATATAAGAAAGTATACTAAACCATACCACCAATTACATGTACGTAAAAAACCTCACACGCTGAAAACATAAACACATCCAGAAAAACGGAGGAAAACCGTTGGTATAACAAACCATTCAAAAAACATGCATCAAACATACAGCGCACGTCACACACACCACATGCAACACTTAAACCCCACAGAAATCATGAAACATAAAGGACATGTTCACACAAACGGCATGCAACAGCTAAGAACCACAAACCCTAAACATAGATCTACATGCCTTACCTGCAGTAGATCTCACCAACCTCGCCAAAAGAGAGAGACGTTTCTTTGGAGGAAGGAAAATAAAACGACACATATAACCCAGGGAAAGAATACACGTGCGCAAAATGCAAGCAGGCCAACAACACCGATCAAAACAATGGGCCAGGATATATTTATTTAAAAAAGGCCCAAAAAGAGGATTAAAATATAATAGTTTGGATGTCCCGTGCGCTATAGTATTATATATAAATGAAAAGACCTAAACCTAAATTTAATAAAAAAAAACTAATTTCAAATTTTCTCAGTTAGGCCCGAAGAGCCACAGCCCATCTTTGGACCATTTAATATATATATTAATTTATATAAATTAAGCCCAATTAAGCTAAAACAAGCTTAAAATGCACCACTAAGCCCACTATTAAGGATTTGATACATTTGTTAGTCATGTCTGGAAAGGCATTAAAAATAAATAAATATTTCATTGTTCTAGCAGTGTGAGATAAGTCTTACATGTTCCAATATTATTTTAGATTAAAAAAATTAAAAGGAACAAAAATGACATAATATATATTTTGTGTTTATGAGTAGGAGGAGAAAATAAATAAATAAGTAAAGCAGTTTTACGTTTATACCTTTTATTTATGAACTCTTTATAAGTTAGAAGTGTCGTATTAACGTCGTATACGCTTTTGTGGTGTGCCAAAATGTCAAAATTCAACCCACTTATAGTGTCCTGCCATATCCTTTTTCTTCCTCCCTAACTCTTGTTCTCAAGATTTTGAAATGAAAGAAAAGAAGAAAAGAGCTAAAAATGGGCAGAAAAAAAAGAGAAGATAAATGAAATTAAAATTTTTATATCATGTTATATAAACAGATAACAAATGATTTTACCATTATACCTTTAGTAATATATAAAGGTTATATGTTTTATTAGGTCATTTAAGTAATTTTGTTTATTGAGAGCTTTCTAATATAACTTCTTTTCAAATCATCCCACTTTTGGGAAGAAAGTTTTGGAGAGAAGTTTAGCCTAAATTACTCTCTTTTTATTTTCTCTTTTGTCTTTAAAAAAACTCAAAAACACGAATTTATTTTGTTTTTTGTCCACTTCTTTTCTTTTCTTTGAAATATAAAACTTGGGAACGCAGTGTAAAAGTTCATGAGAACATGAAATACTTTTTATATCTTAGTATTCTTTTTTATTTCCTCTCAAAAACGAGCTTGAGAACATAGTGTAAGTGTTGATTTAAGGGATTTGGATAATAAACTTATTTCACTACCGGTTTTTGAGGAACTTATTTTTTGCATATTATTTTCATCTACCATATTTTTATGATATGAAGATGCAAAATAAATTTTAAGTTAAAACATAGCTAGAAAAAATATGTTTTTTTCATTACGATAAATGATTAGCATGACTGAATTTATATCTAAACTTATGCCGAAAACTATATGTAAATCATTTAGTGGTGCTAAGCTTGGTGATCCACTCTCTCACAAACGAATCAACCAAGAACATGCATATTTCAGCATAAGTTTAGGTATACATTTAGTTATGCCAATCATTTCTTTTCCGGTACATGAACCGTGCTTATTTTTTATATTGAAAAATACTAAATTTGATTACGTATAGTATGTACAACAGGTCTACTAGGCCCAATACATACTATACGCACACTCTGGGCTCAGGCCCAATGATTGCAAACCCTGAACTCAGGTCCAACGATCACAAACCCTGGGCCTATAGTAAGCCCAATGACTAAATTGGCTATGGCCCAAACCTTGAGATGCGCACAAGATACGCAGCAGGCTGAACCTTCAACCGTTAGACCTCTTACATCCGCATCCGCGATTAACACGGAACCCTTGTCCGTCAAGGGTCCGGCTCCGGCAACTAACCACTATATGCGATAATCCAGGAAGCCCCAGCGGCAAACCTCGCCTATAAAAGGGGCTCTAATCCCCATACAAGGTACAACAACTTTCTCTCTCATAATTACACACACATACTTCTACTTTCCCTCTCAAGAATGTGTACTTACTCTCACGCCGGAGTCTAATCGTGGGGTCCGTCCCCACGCTAAGACTAACGGTTTACCTTTCTTGTGCAGGAACGTCACTCTTATTACTTGGATTAGTACAAGACTAGCCCATCAAAGGCTTGCTGGCCCAGTCCGGTAAGCTACGTCCAGATCCACTATAACCCGTCCCACAAATTGTACTAACAAGTTGGCGCCATCCGTGGGACCCACTCCTGCCTTCATGTCTACGTTGCGGAGTACGGTAGAAAGAGAAAACCACACGGTATCGACGGACCTTGAGGGACCTGCGTCCGACGTAGCCCTCCGGAAGTATTGTGATAAATTTTTCGACAGGATCTTGCCTATTATGACGGAGAAAGTTCAGAAACGAGAAGAAAGAGCCAAGGCGGAAGAAATCCGGAAGGATTATCATGAAACCCAACATCACCATAGAGCGGAAACGCCAAGCGGAGACCTACGAAAACAGCCCGAGGCAGTGAAATGGCGGAATACGCAAGATGGTGGCAGTCAAAGACGTGCCCGATCTAGGTCACCCAAAAGGAAAAAAGATGTAAGGGAAACAGTGTTCAAGAGGCTGCGCGAAAGTGTGTTCCACCGACTCGGAGATAAAGAGGAAAGTGTTTCCGTATGTCCCAAAGACCGCAGGCAACAAGTCCGCCACAGTACCGGAAGGAAAGCGAGGAGCAACCGCAAGGGTTCTCAATCACGGCTGGTAGGATCAAGGTTGGGAAGTCATGAAACCGAAAAAACTCGGTCACGAAAAAGCCATTAACTGTTCAAACGATGAACCTCACGGAAGCGGATGTCGAGGGTCCGAAGTCAAAAAGCGGAAGACAAACGATTATGAATGTGACCTTGCCAGACCCTGGGTCTGCAAGGAGACTGATCCGTTCACTCCACGTATCCGCTACTTCGAAATGCCCATAAAAACGCGGATGCCAACCAACGTGAAAACATATGATGGGAGCGGAGACCCGGAGGATCATCTAAAGATTTTCCAGGCAGCAGCAAAGGTGGAACGATGGGCCATGCCAACATGGTGTCACATGTTAAACTCCACGCTCTAATCCTCATACAAGGTACAAAAACTTTCTCTCTCATAATTACACACACATACTTCTACTTTTTCTCTTAAGAATGTGTACTTACTCTCACGCCGGAGTCTAATCATGGGGTCCGTCCCCACGGTAAGACTAATGGTTTACCTTTCTTGTGCAGGAACGTCACTCTTATTATTTGGATTAGTACAAGACCGACCCCCATCAAAGGCTTGTTGGCCCAGTCCGGTAAGCTACGTCCAGACCCACTATAACCCGTCGCACAAATTGTACTAACAATATTCAACTCAAAATTATTGTTATGAGACAAAAATCACACATTGTAATAAAAGCGGGGCCACTATAATTCTCAACAAATCAAATAAGATCTTCTCTCACTAAATTATGTTTTTATTATTTAAAATAGAAATTGAACAATTATTTTGAGATCTCAAAAAAAGAAAATGGACTATAATATTAGCGAAAACCTTTAAAATTAGAAACTCTAATTCTATTTCACAACTTTTAGCTCTTACAAGCTTTCAGCTACCTATAAATCAATTTCTTCCTTCTTTATACATCTTTCACGCTAACGTTTACTCAAAACTCAAAACTCAAAAAGTGATTATAAATGTGAAATACCAGTCCGTTGGGTACAGAGTAATGGATCATATCCAATTGCAAGCATTCATATGTTATGCTTTGGGCTTAATTTCTTGATCCATGAAAGTGGGCTTTCTTGAAAGAAATTTTTTTAATTTTCATAAGTATTTGCGTCATTTATTTCTCGTTTCATAAGTAGGATGTATAACGGTACAATTTGAATTGCATTTCAGCAATACTCCACATTCGAGAATGAGTGAAGAAAATTGAGTTAGATAGTAGCAGTTTTGACTAAATCTGGAGCCGAACTATACTCTCGCTAGTTATTCAAACTATTTCTTCGCTAAAACGGCATCATTGAATTAAATAAAAGGTCGAACCGGACCATATCTTTATCTAACAAGACAGTACCAAATCGTACTATACCAAAAACCATGCTTTTTATAACCTTGATTATGTTTAAATTAGTAGGCAATAGTTTTGGCCAAAAAATGAGAAAGAACCATGATCGGTGCTAAACAGTCAAGTCTAAAAGACTAAAGACTGCTCAAACACTAATGCAATTAAGATCAGAGGAGTATAGAGTCTCCCCGGGTCGTTATGTCCCAGCGAGCTATGCAATGGATCAATCAACGTCTAGTGATCGAGAAGTTTGAACGAGAAAGAGATTATGAATTGATTATAACTACAGAAATATCAAACAAATACAAAGGCTAAAATGCAAATGAGAGGAAATTTAAAAAGATAAAATCTATTAAATAAACGCTATCACTAAAATTAAAATGATGTTTTTTTGTTTTTATGATTTTACGAAACTGAAATTAAAATCTACGTGACGTACAAAATAAAAAGTGAAACTTATTCAATATTAACCCTAAAAATATGAAAAATACATTTTTACAAACCTAATGATATGAGAAAATTTATAGAAAAGGAAAATTATTTTTATAACTAATTATCTAATTAAAAACTATTTTTAACTAATAATTAATTACCTAAAATATAAGAAAATATGAAATTAAGCTAGAAAAATAAGATTAACACTTGGAAAAGTCTAAAATATCAAAATAGACTTTTCAAAACTAATTTTGTATTTTTGTGACTATTTTTCTATTTTCTATTAATTTTAAACCATTAAAAACTAATTAAATTACTAAAAATTACCAAATGGACTATGAAAAATCTAGAAAATTACTTTTTTTTACTTTTTATATTTATCTAAGCCTGAGAAAAATGAAAACTTATTTTTTAGAACCTTTTTCTAATTTTTTGTATTAAAAGGTATTTAAAAAATGCCTAAAAACAGAATTAAATAAGGAAAAATAGAAAACAGAGCTAGAAAAATATGAAAAATTCAAGGAAATACTAAAATTAAGTTCTGAATCTATAAAAAATATAAAAACAAGGGGTTATGTGTAAAAATTTGGGACTGTGGTACAAACTGCTTATGAATAAGCTAAAGGAAATAAGCTAATAAGTGAATTAAGCTACCACATTTCTACAGAAGCTAAGATATACTAAATATGACCAAATCCAATAGAAATCAACAAGTTACAACAACTGATTTACAAGATGGAACAGATTTGGAGATTCTGATTTTAAGCTTAAAACAGATTTTGGTGTCAACTTGTAGGCAACAAATAAGCACTCAAACAAGCTACAAACTAAAAACAGATTATTGATATCTCAACTAGACCTAAGTGACTACTGTTAACCAAAATACTAGCCTCTAACAAGCTATAACAAGCTTTGTGCAAGCTTGAATAAAACTGAGAAAAACACTCAGCTGACACTGAGTTGGTGCAGGGCACCTAGGGGTCACTTTGAGCTTGTGCACAAGCTCAACCAGAGAGCTTGAGCTTAAAACAGTTATGAGGTCTTATAGACAACCTAGAACACTACTTGTAACCAAAAATTCAGAACCTTAAAAGCTTTAATGAGATCTGTGCAGAAGCTGCAAGTTCTGCACAAATCAAATTTTTTTGACCTTTTTGACTTTGAAAACCAGTTAGAACTTTGACTTTCTTGAGATTCCAATGCAAACTTAGAACTGATCTTGATGAGATATTGTGTAATGAAAGTTTATCAAGCAAGTTTAACAAGTTTTAATCCTATTTGAAGTGTTTTGTGTAACTGATCCCAACAAATAAACCAACAAGGACAGATTAATACTTATTTTGACTTTTTGCACTAACAGGTAACAAGATTATGACTCAAATGAGTTATCTAGAGCTAAAGAAACTTGAGCTAACAAACATCAACCACTGCATAAGCTTGAATGACAGTTAAACTAGTTGAGCCAAACACCCTTTTGTAAACTGATTAAGTGGTTAAATAGATCCAAACATAGGTTAAGCTTGCATTAATGATTAAACTAAACTCTCTTAACCTAATTACTACTGTTGGACAGGTTTAAACCAATTATGAGCACCAATACATTGTATGCAAGATTTGTGAAAATCACTTACACTTTGTCCAATGGCCACTATGGCCTGCCACACATGAAACAAGAACTCTAACCTAATCCAACTCAACCCACTGCTTCCATTTCAACCATTTCCAGTTCTAAATCCACCCAATTCATCCCTGCACCATTTTTACTCTTGTGTTGACTTTTGTTGACCAGGTTTCTTTTTTGCTTAAATCTTAAACACAAGTTTATGAAAGGCTATGATAAGCTAACATAAACTTGTTTCAACTCATAAATAAGCTCATTGAAGCTTGGGGTTTAGAATTTGAAAATAAAAATTTCAACAGTAGCTTAAACTGTGGCACTTGAACTTAAAACTTGAATTGATACTGAAATCAAGTTGCAATACACTTAAATGATTATCTTGATCACAAAATGAACTTAAAAATACCAGTACAAAGCTAACTTAAACTAAGGAATTGAAATTTGACATACATTTTAAAATAAAAAAAACTAACTATGTCTTCATGCTTCCACTTGGCCTTTTATAAGCTCCAAGGCACTTCTCTCATCTTTCTGGACATATCCCACCAAGAATACTGACCCTTGGATGTATAAAATCAATCTTGGCCGTTTAGAGAGTTTTGGCACCAAATCTTGGTTTAACAGCTAAGGTTTGAGTGGGGTTGGTATGGGGTGCATTTAATGCACCTTGGCTTTGAGTGTGAGGTGGAGGGTAGGTTTAGGTGAATGATGGTGGAGGAGGGGGGAGGCAAGCGTGGGTGGTTTTGCAGTCTAGGCGCAGGGGTGATGATGGGTTTGGTATCTCGTGACTGGAGGGAAGGGAGGGTCAAACCCGTTTGACCGGTTTTATTAAATACCAGGGGTTGGATTCGGGTAATAGGTATTGGGCTGGGTATTTTATTTGGGCCAAGGGATAATATAGGGTCCGTTTGGATAAGTTAACACCACAAGGACCATATTTGCATTTTCCACAAAACAAGGGACCAATCCTGTAATTTTGCAAAGGTAGTCAAAGGACTAGTTTTGCCAACTTTAATAATCCAAGGGTTAGTTTTTGACATTTTTGAAATTCCCAAGGACTAATTTGGAACATTTTGGATTTTCAGGGACTGAATTGTAATTTTCTCAAAACTTTTAGATTTTTCACCAAAGGACTAAATATGACAATTTATGATTTTAAAAAGACCTTTGGTGACTTTTCTATTGAAATTTGGGCTCAGGGACTATTTTTGACAATTTTATAAACTTGGGGGACTAAAACTGCAATTTTTGCAAATTTGATATGTTTTTCATCTGATTTTGATATTTTTGTATTTGAAACACATAAAACACTGATTTGTGATATTTTGATCATTTTGATGTGTTTCTGAGTGTTTTCAGATGATTTTGCAGTTTATTTTGTATAAAAATGATGAGTATTTACACACTCATCAAACCACTACAGTTGGCGATTAGCATATGCGTCTATTTGAGATTTTCAAGTTCCTTTTTTATATTAGCTTACACATTAAAAGGACATGTCATCATCTTAGCACTAAGGAGTAGCCGTTACCAATAGTTGTTTGCCTTATAAAAGTGTTTAGTAACGTAGTTGTAGAGTTGAGCATAGATGACTTAAAATTGAACCGGACCGACAGAATAACCGAACCGACAAAACCGACATATTCGATTCAATTTCGGTTTCATGTTTTTCTTATTTCCGGTTTCGGGTCGGTTCGGTTCGACCCAAAACCGACAAACCAAACCGAACCGATCATATTCGATTCGGTTTCGGTTCTCTTTTTTTACGAAATAGGTTCTCGGGTCGGTTCACTTTTTGTCGGGTCGGTTTGTTTTGGACCTTTTTCTCAACCCTACGTAGTTGTAGCTCTACTTATAACATGGCAAATGACGTAAAAGACATATATCCATTAAAAAAACTAGCCGGGTACCCGCGCGTTGCAGTGACGTGTACCCGTTTGATTATTTTTGTCGGTGGCGGTAAGGTCTTTTCGATGAATTGCTTTTATAGAATGAAGAAAAAATGTCCAACAGAGGTTTTTAATTAAAAGTTAGCTCGTATTCTTGCTTATGCATTTAGTAACATTATAAAAAATTCTATAGCGGGGTACCCACGCGCTGCGTTGCGGTGGCGGACACCATGCAATCAAAAATTTTGGTGAGCGATTATATGTTTTTCATGATGCTAACTTTACGCCTGACGATAACTTTAGGGAAAAACTTTATCGCACACTATTTAATAAAAAATGGCAGTGAACCCATGCATCACGATATAACGACGATACGAAAACGGTGATCACCACTATTGCTAGTTGTTTTGGACGTGCAATATTATATAACGTTTAAACATAAATGGTGTTTTAAAGTTGCGGTTTCGGCGCCATTTGGTGGTGTCTATGTTGCTAAGTTGTGGTCGTAAATGGTGGTCCATTGTGTGGTCGAAAAAAGTGGTGTCAAAAAGTTTGACTACATAAAAGATTGGTTTGTACGATATGCATAATGATTTGTAAATTTTATTTAGTGGTGTTTTAAAGAAATTAAAAAAAGATAAAATGTTTTATGCATTATTGTTTTATACCATGTGATATATTAATTGTACTTTTGAGTGAGAGGGTATATTAATAATATCATTAATGATTTGTAAATTTCATTTAGTGGGTGTTTTGAAAAAAACATATAAGATGATTTATGCATTATTGTTTTGTAACATGTGTTATATTAATTGTACTTTTGATTCACGGGGTATTTTAATAATATCATTAATAATTCATAAATTTCATTTAGTGAGTGTTTTAATGAAGAAAAAAAAAATGATTTATGCACTATTGTTTTGTACCAAGTGATATATTAATTGTACTTTACAACTTGTAATGTTTAGAAACCAACAAAATGATTCCATTAGTGGCAAGTGTGTAGGCTTAATCTTTTTAAGACTTCCTTTTATAGGAAGTCCCAAATGTTTTATATAGTAGTATAGATTAATTAAACAAACCTGAGACTATATATGTAATTTAATAAGCATACACTAGCAGCAATATTATAAGGCTTTCTCATAAAGCGTTTTAAAAATGAGCAATTATACAATATGCAAATATATCAAATAAATTTTGCATTTAAAACGCTGGTCGTTTCAAAATACTTTAAAGTGCTTGCTGACAAACATAACCTTAGAGCTAGTATATCCGATGCTCAATATTTTTTCCTCTCGGAAAGCCAAGTTGAATTAGTTGTCCGTTTTGTCAAACTTGACTCATCTTCTTCAATTTTTTGGACCAAAAACTATTAAAATAAAATGCTAAAACAATTTCATGTGGTCACCTGGATCGTTACGTTTCAATAACATGATTTACGTAACAAGTTAAAAAAATTAATCATTCTACCCATCCAATGATAATATAATAAGTTAATAACTGATTGATACTTTGACAAAAACCCATTTATTAAATATTACTTTTGTCTTGAGTGAGAATAACATTAAACGTGTCGATTTGTGGTGAGTTCTTTATGCTTTATTGACTTGGCGAATGATGCACAATCGGTTTCATATTCTAATTGATTGATTATCTCACGGACAAACGCACTTATTATCCGACAAACCTACTTTGCATCAATCAAGTCTTGTTATTGTTATGTTTTCTTTCGATCGGAATTGATTTGTACACATTTACGATTAATTGTGACATTTCAAACATTATATTAAAATACTTGTAAAGTGTTAACATCCTGTTTTATAAGTTTGTATTATAAAATGTGCAAATAATAGAGTTGAATGTGCAAATGACCCCTTCTAATAAAATATTGTTCACATAATAAGATAAATACGGTATTTATTTAAATAGTTTTTATACGACACTTAGTAAATTATACTAAAGTTTATGAGATAGGGACAACTATACAAACCTCTTCTATTAAATAACCATCACGTATATGATTCTGACTACGATATAGGATTAGAGCATGCACAATGGTAACACAATAACACCAATAACACCGTTCACGTCAGTGTCACATCATCTTTAACATTTCACCTTAACATCCCTAAAAAACACCCACAACAATAACATCCCAATAACATCAATAACATTTCATATTTTCAATTTCAACCCCTAAACTAAAACAAACACTTCATTTATTAAAAAACATATCACATTTAACATTAAAACACAAAGTACATTAAACGTTAAACACGAATTACATTAAAAATTAAAGATACAACGCATACTGATGAAAATAAAACTACTAAAACTTAAAAAAACGAATCATCTGAGTCCCAACCCTCAGAACTTGAAGGAGAATTAAACTCCCCATTATAGTACCGATGTTCCATTATGTCGAAGTAGTTGTCTTAGAGGTACTGAGCTTCCCGTGCTTCTTGCTCACGGCGAGCAGCTTCTTCACGTGCCTGATCTTCCATAATCTCCCTAACGTTTTCTTCATCTTGTTCTAGTTGCCGGAGGGAAGCCTCACTTAACCCGCTGGGGTGGTTTTGAAAATCCACATGTGGACTGTTCACAGGTAGAGTTGGAACAATTGGGAGGTACGGGATGTTTTCAAAACCCACCGGAAAGACATTTTCCGGTGGTGTTGAGTAAACTTCAAGTTCAGGTGGAAAGCTTGTTGGAGGAAACTGTGGTGAAGCTGAAAAGCTTGTTTCCGGTACCTTTTCTGGCCTTGGAAATTGCTGAGAAAAATCTTTGCGAGACATTTTTTGTGTGTGAGTTGTGTGTGTAACTTGTGTGTGTTGTGTGTTCTAAACAACTCTGGTAGAGTTGTATATATAGGCAGAGTTGATTTGAGTTTGAATAAATCCCGCTCATATTTGATTTTTAAATTTCAAATTTGAATTTGAATTTATCCCGCCCATAATTGACAAGTATAATTTAAATTTGAATTTGAATAGGTTGAGGGGGTGTAAGTGAAAAATTATTTGAAATGGTTTAGGGGGGTGAAATGAATTTTTTTTTCTCTCCTTTAACGTGCGTTGTTTGCTCAACGCCTCCCCCTCTTTTGCATGTTAACGCCGTTACCACAACGAAAATAACGGGTTCAACGCCGTTATTTCACGTTTAACGTTGTTGGGGCGTTGCCTTTGTGCATGCTCTTATAGAAAGTTTACGTAGGTCAAAATGTTAAATTATACCTATTATGTTCGCTAGCTAGCCATGCATGTGTACATACATATAATATTTGTCCTTTTATAAAGTAAAATTGTTAATTATAATTCGTCTTTTGAACAAGTTGTGTCTTGTTTGCGAAAGCAAATGATAGTTGTTTGTTTTTTTCTTTTTAATCCATGATTGATGATTCTATTCTATGTTCAATGATTTCCAAAGCACGAAAACAGAGAAACTGAGAAACATCACTGCGCATGTCAAATGAGAAAGTCGAGCCTTTTTTACACAGTTATTGCTTAATCGATATTATTTTTTGGCCGTAAATATTTATCCGACAACATTTGAGCTATGATTTCTTGTGAGTTTTTAAACACATTTTACCACTAGGAAACCTTGATTGTATGTTACATTTATATTAGAGGCGGCAATCTCCGCCCATTCTCATAGAAATGGGCTATTTGGGCAAAATTATACGGCTTTTGGTTTCTTCCGGGCATCTCATTATTTTGAAACGGGCGAGTTTGGGCGGATGATCTTTCAACTGAGATCTTAAACGGGCTGGAATGAGCACAATCTTTTATCTTCTCCGGGCAAGATGGGCGATTTGTGTTTTTTTTTCCTAATGTAATGTTAAGAGTGAAACATCGAACACTTACTTGCACATGACAAAACTAGCACCATCGTCACTACTACCTGCTGTCACCCACCGTCGTGCTGTTGCCATCGTCAACACCATTATCCGACCAACAGTACTGCCGCCACCAAACAAAATGGATAAAAAAAAAGAATTTAAACTAATTAAATCCGTAAATCCATTTAAAATATATATAGATTTAATTAGTTTGAAGGACAAAGACAGTTGATTTTTTTGAGATAGAGGCGTTGGGATATGAATCCGAGAAGAAGGGTCGACTGAATGTCTGAAAGGGGAGTATTAATAATGCTTTTATGGAAAGAATAAATATTTTTCTATATCTAATTTATTACTGTATTTTTATCCAAAGTTTATGTTTATTATCGTGTATTATATTATATCAGCAAGTTGAATATTTTGAAGTAATTTTGAAAACATTTTGTTCTCGAATACTGTGACTTCTTATAAAACATTCTGTATGTATTATAAATTTCAAAAATTAAACTTGAAAAGTCATTACACTTACTCCGAATACTGAGAATTACTTCTAATAAAATTTCTATATGTATTATAAAGCTCTAAAATAATCCGTCTTAAGCCCGTTTTGCCCGTGTCCGTTTGACCCGCGCCCGATTGGCCCGTGCCCGTTTAGCCCGAATTTTAAATTTGCCCGTTTGGCCCGTGCCCGTTTGAACCCCGCCCGTTTGACCCGTTGCCCGTGCCCGCCCGGCCCGCCCGTTTTGCCACCTCTAATTTATATAATTAAAAACAATAAATAAATAAATAAATAATACTCATCAGTCTCAAAATAGTTATTTTGTTTTGACTTTTTAAGGGGTTTTTTTTTCCCCCTTTACTTTGACATTAATTATTTTTTTATGTTTTTTTCTTCTTTAATCACGGTATTCGACCTTTTGACTGATTAATCTGCGCGGTTTAAACCCACCGTCACACATACTCAACCCAGTTAAAGCATTGCCTTTTTTATGAGGTTGACATTGCCACTTCATGGTTGTTTGTACCTAACATGAATTGAACTTGAGACTTCACACATCTTAGAGTGATAGTAACAAGTCTTTTTGCTACTAAGCCACCTCTGAGTAGTTATATAATACCTGATGCAATATATATATATGTGAATTAGATTTTAAATATATTTTCATCAAGTATTATATAACACTAATAAAAATACTTAATGTCAAAGTTAAAAAAAAATAAAAAATTGAGCTCTCATTTTTATGGGTCTGGCGCTTTCGTACTCAAAATTCCTCTATTTGGTATAGGGTTATAAAAGCTATTCAACGTGTGGATGGCAAACTTGGTTGTCGTCAAAAAGCTAGCTACTCGTCTAATTGGAACGACATTGTTCGGGATGTAACTCTTCTTCATAATAAAGGGATGGATCTTCTCGGTTTTATTAAGAAAAAACGGGTAACGGAGAGAATACTATGTTTTGGGAAGAGTCTTGGAAGGAAGAAGTTCCTTTCAAATCTCTATATCCTAAGATCTATGCCCTTGAATCCGATAAGAAAATTACGGTGGCGGCAAAGATTGTTCATCCTGGTATGTATTTTTCGTAACGGCGTATGCCGGGAGGTGGGGTAGAACAAAAGAAGTTGGTGGATTTGTGCTCAAACGTATAGGGTTTAATTCTTCCAAACATGTGTGATAGATGGTTCTAGTCTTTAGCAGGAAATGGAGAGTTTTCTGTTGTTTCGGCTCGAAACTTCATTGATGATCATATCCTTATACCGGCTGCTCCCAAAACTCGTTGGATCAAGGCCGTCTCGAAAAAGATTAACATTCATTCCTGGAGAGTTAAATGGACAACCTTTCCATGCGTTTCAATCTTTCTGCAGCGGTATGGATCTTACCTTTATCTTCTGTCCTACTTGCAATGCAGCGGCTAAAACTACTAGGCACATCTTCTTTGATTGTTCCATGGCGAAAGCGATTTAAAAGAGAATAGCTAGCTAGTGGGATATCAATATTTTGGAGGCGTCTTCTTATGAAGATTGGAGGTCTTGGTTTATGACTCTTCGTCTCCCGGCCAAGTTAAAATTGAAAGGAGTTTTCTATATTACTTGGTGGTCGATTTGGAATTTTCGGAATAACTCTATTTTTGGGTCAAAACCTCATTTCAAATCTCGTATTTTGGATGATATTGTGGCTCGCTCTTTCTCTTGGTGTAGGTCAAGATGCAATTCAAATTTTAATTTGATAGATTAGTACCCTTCGCTTATTTCTTTATAATTGTTTGTTTCTAGCTTTATCGTTGTTAACAAAAAACATATGAAAAAATCAAAACAAAATACTTATTTTAAAACAAAGAGAATGTAATATGGAATTATGGATACTTCTTTTAAATTAAAGTGAGGAAGCCCCTAACTTTTATACCTATTATAAGACTACTCACGCTACATTGAATCATTCCATATTAGACGGGTCAAAATAAAGACAATGCATGTTGTACGAAAGTATAGACAACACTAGATAAACAATAGAACCTTTATTCAGATCTAAGCTGCAATAGTCAGCTTAGATTAATAGTATTCAAATGTTACAAGATTAGATTAATGTCAATGAGACAATAATC
The DNA here is from genome assembly GCA_019973895.1 of Chrysanthemum seticuspe. Taxonomy (NCBI): domain Eukaryota; kingdom Viridiplantae; phylum Streptophyta; class Magnoliopsida; order Asterales; family Asteraceae; genus Chrysanthemum; species Chrysanthemum seticuspe. The sequence goes on along the minus strand of BPTQ01000001.1, from coordinate 87,695,702 downwards.
ATATGAATGTAAAGACAAGACAAGATCAGTGAAATGATCTGAGAGAAGAGAAGAGAGTGATACAAAAGACTGCTCACTCAAGTGTGTGTAACCCTAGATTAAGGGACTTATTAAATAGGAGATTAAGTTACACTAAGACCCCTCTAACGGCTATAAATGACTCATCAGCAGAAATGAGTAACTCTTCAGCAGAAACCATCTTCTTGGAACTTTAAACCTTTTATTCTTTGTCCATGAATAACCCCTGTAGAATCTCTGCAATGATCATAACTTGAAGGCCATTAGGAACTGATAGAATTATATGTTTGCCACAGATTAATACTCCAAATTCTAACATTCCCCCTTAATCTGATTAGCAAACATATCAAACAATATCAATTTTTCACACAAAAATTTATGCTGATAAACAGGGAGATTTTTAGTGAGAATGTCTGCAGTTTGGTTTGAAGAGCCAATCTTCTTAGCACTTATAACACCTCTTGCAATTTTCTCCCTGATGAAGTGAACATCAATTTCAAAGTGTTTTGATCTTTCATGAAAAACAGGGTTGACAGCAAGTTGTAAAGCAGATTTGTTGTCACAAAAAAGATTAACAGGAAGATTGATATCAACTTTTAGATCTTTTAGGATTTTTTGAATCCAAATGATTTCACAGGCAGCAGTAGACATAGATCTATACTCTGCTTCTGTGGAAGATTTTGAAAGAGTGTTTTGTTTTTTACTTTTCCATGAGATCAAACAATCATTGAAGAAAACACAATAACCTGTGACAGATTTTCTGGTTTTCTTGCATTTGGCCCAATCAGCATCACTATATCCTTCTAGATGATTTTCAGAGTTGCTGAAATTGTACCTTAGACCTTTTCCTGGAGCTCCTTTTAGATATCTCAGAACATTGAGGGCACATTCCAGATGAGATTTTAAGGGAGAATGCATATATTGTGCCAGACAATGAACTGAGTATGAGATGTCAGGTCTTGTATGGGTGAGATAGATAAGTTTCCCAAGTAACTTCTGATAACCAGTGATGTTGACAAGCAATGGGTCATCAGCAGTGGGAATGTATGGAAGCACAGAGTTGGGTTCCATAGGAGTGGACACAGGTTTGCACCCAAGAAGACCAAATTCTTTGAGGAGTTCAAGACAGTATTTTCTTTGAGAAAGACAAATGTCATTCCCAGTTTTTAAAACCTCAATGCCAAGGAAATATTTTAGATTTCCCAAGTCTTTGATATGAAATTTGGATTTTAGAAACTCTTTAAAAAGATTTATCTCATCAATGCAGTTTCCAGTAAGAACAATATCATCCACATAAACAAGCAGAGCAATAAACTTGTTATTCTCTGTTTTGGTGAACAGGGAGTGATCATTGACAGATTGAACAAAGTTATTTTCTTTTAAAACACTCACAAGTTTTTCATTCCATTTCCTGGGAGCTTGTTTTAGGCCATATAGGGACTTGACAAGTTTACAAACTTTATTTTTATTGTTCTCATTACAAAACCCTTTGGGGATGGTCATATAGATATCCTCATCAAGATCTCCATACAAGAAGGCATTGTTAACATCAAGTTGAAAAAGAGGCCATTTGTTTTTTACAGCTAAGGCAATAAGACATCTAACAATAGACATTTTCACAACAGGGGAAAAGGTTTCATCATAGTCTATTCCTTCCCTTTGGTTATAGCCTTTAACAACTAATCTAGCCTTGTATCTATCAACTTCGCCATTGGCTTTATATTTGATTTTAAAAATCCATTTGTAACCAATGGAGTTCTATTAGGAGGTAGATCAGTTATATCCCAAGCATGGTTTTCATTTAAGGCCTCAATTTCAGAATTCATAGCATCAACCCAATTACTATCATGGATAGCTTCTTCATAACAGGTAGGTTCAATACCTTTATTAAGACTAGATGCAAAGCAGTAATTATCTTTGTTAAGATTTGAGTAATTAACAACCTTTTCAACACCATATTTGACTTTCCCTTCTATAATAAAGTCATTAAGATTACTGGGCAACTTGGAAACTCTGGTTGACCTTCTAGCAGTAATGGCTGGCAAGCCTCTTTCTTGTTCAGCAGAATCAGGTGTTGTATCAGCAGGATCAGAAACTGCATCAGCAGAATGTGAATCATGTGATATGTTGCCCTCAGGGTGTGTATTATCATCTATAGATGTTGCAACTGGTTCGTCAATCCTAGTAGGATGACTTACCACTGTGCCATCATCATTGGATGTCACTCTCCCTTCATCATTGGGACTTATTTGTGAGTCAAAGAAATTTTTGTGATTTAAATCTTTTGGTACAGAGGTTTCAACAAAAGGTTTTGACACATAATTTTTCATTTTGAAAGGAAAAACAGTTTCATAAAATTTGACATCTCTGGAGTAAAAGATATTTTTTGTTTCAAGGCTCAAGAGTTTATAGCCTTTCTTCTCATTAGAGTAACCAATAAAGACACTTTTTTCAGACCTACTACCAAATTTATCAGAGATGTTGAGAATTGTGGCATAACATAAGCAGCCAAAGACTCTAAGGAGAGAGAGTGAAGGGTCATGCCCATACACAAGGAAGAACGGGGACTTGCCAGACAGAACTGAAGAGGGCAACCTGTTTATGACATAGGCAGCAGTTAGAACACATTCAGACCAAAGATTTAGAGGTAATTCCCCCTGAAACATGAGGGATCTAGCTACATTAAGGAGATGCCTATGTTTCCTTTCTGCTATACCGTTTTGTTGTGGTGTATAAACACAAGAGGTTTGATGTAAAATTCCGTTTTCATGGAAAAAATGTTGAAGTTTATTATTGACAAATTCTGTCCCATTATCACTTCTAAAGATCTTGACATTGTGTTCAAATTGATTTGATAGCATGTGAGTAAAGTTAACAATGGAAACATAAACATCATCCTTCCCCTTAAGCATATAAACCCACACTGCCCTGGAATAGTCATCAACAACAGTTAGAAAATATTTGTAACCATCTCTGCTAGTGACTTTATATGGTCCCCAAACATCAAGATGGACAAGTTGACCAATTTTAGTTGATTTATGTTCACTTAGAGGGAATGGTTCCCTGGTTTGTTTAGCTTTATTACAAGTGTCACAGAGATGATCAGTTTCAGATGTACTATCAAATTTAAGAGTGGGTTTAAGTATGTGTAGGACTTGGTCAGAGGGATGACCAAGTCTTTGATGCCAAAGATTTTTTTGAAACATGACAAACAGATATGCAGTTATTAGAAATAATCTTACATGAAGAATCAATATCAAACATATATAACCCATTGTGTTGTTTACCAATCCCCACAATCCTTTTTTGATGTAAATCATGTATATAGCAATTAGATTCATTAAACCCGACAAACATCTTGTTGTCTCTAGAAATTTTATGAACAGATAGCAAACTAACATTGTACTCAGGAACAACAAGTACATCAAAAAGAGTTAGATCATTATTGATCTTTAAATCACCAATTTTTGTAATTAAGGCCTGAGTACCGTTGGGATGTCCCACAGTTAAACCAAGATTTGAAATGTTAACAACATTGATTAAAAAAATTTCAGTCACAGTCATGTGCTGATTTGCACCAGAATCAACAATCCAACCAAGACTGATGTTTCCAGATAATGTCTTAGTGTTGTTGTTAAAAAACTTGTTGAAGTTTATATTAAACTTGACACTGCCAGTAAAGAAGGTTCCTGAAAAATTTTTACCTGCCAAGTTGGCATTAGCAGATGACACATTGTTGTCATTGAGAAGACTCATAAGTCTTGAGAGATGTTCATTAGACAAGGAGACAGGAGAGTTGCTGGTACTATTATCAGTGACAAGATTGGTTTCAGCAGAAACATTGTTACTGCTGAAAGGTTTACCATTAAAATTTCTCTTAGCATATCCAGGAGGATAGCCAACAAGATCATAACATCTATCAATGGTGTGACCAGGTTTTTTGCAATTAGTACATTTGAGGTTCATGTTTGGTCCTCTACTATTAGAGCTGTTACCATTATTAAAACTAGACACTTTGTTATTAAAACCTCTTTTGTTATCAAAAAAATTTCCACCATCAGAAGTTTTTGCAGCAAAAGCTGTAGCATTGGGTTTAGCAGAGCTGTTCCCAGATGAAACATTTCTGTGAGATTCTTCTCCAGAGACAACAGAGAAAGCAATTTTGACATTAGGTAAAGGATCTCTGGTTAAAATATTGCTTCTGATGGGAACATAGGAGTCATCAAGACCCATAAGAAATTGCATTAACTTGATTAGCTGACTGTGTTTTTCAAAATGTTTTGCAGCCTCACAAGTGCAGGGAGGCAAGCTAATCATACAATCAAATTGTTTCCATAAAGAGTTAAGATTGTTATAGTAATCAGCAAGAGAGGACCCACTTTGACTAAGAGAATTTATGTTTTTGTGCAAATTAAAGATAGCTGAACCATCAACTTTATCATAGGTGTCTTTAAGATCATTCCACATTTCATAAGCAGTTTTAGAATAAATAGCACCAGCAAATAATTCAGGGCTGAGAGAGTTGAGGATCCAAGTGACCACAACAGAGTTACAAGTATCCCATTGATTAGCAAGACTGGGATTTGAATCATTTCTTATGCAAGTACCATCAATAAACCCCAACTTGTTATGGTTCCTTAAGGCAAACATCATGGCCATATTCCATATTTTATAATTTTCGGTTCCAGTGAGTTTAATAGAAATAATGGGAGTACCATTGGTGTTATTGGGGTGTAAATACAAAGCATCACCAAAGGATAAGCTTTTCTCAGTGGAGCCACCACCACCAATATTATCATCACCAATAGCCATAAAACAAACAATAAGACAGAGATAATAAGACAGACAAAGAATCGCAGATAGATATAATAATAAGAGTAAATAGACAAGTAAAAAACTTTGCAATAAGAAACAACAAGCACCAAGCCTGTGGACTAGGGTAAACCAGAGCAGGTATTCGTGCCACTCAAGGTGGTAGATCAAGATGTTAGTCTAGCCGTTTGCACCCACAGAGACTTAAGTACTGTATGTTTAAAGAGAAGATAAGACTTAGACTTACAGAGAAATATGCAGCGGAAGAACAAATCACAATCACCCTAGATTCACTTAGTCTAGGGTAAATTGTAAACAGAAGATAACCAGTGATTACACCAATAGCAATAACCCCAAACCACACCTTCGTTGCCAAAGAGAATCAATGAGCCTGAAGCTCTGATACTATGTACGAAAGTATAGGCAACACTAGATAAACAATAGAACCTTTATTCAGATCTAAGCTGCAATAGTCAGCTTAGATTAATAGTATTCAAATGTTACAAGATTAGATTAATGTCAATGAGACAATAATCATATGAATGTAAAGACAAGACAAGATCAGTGAAATGATCTGAGAGAAGAGAAGAGAGTGATACAAAAGACTGCTCACTCAAGTGTGTGTAACCCTAGATTAAGGGACTTATTAAATAGGAGATTAAGTTACACTAAGACCCCTCTAACGGCTATAAATGACTCATCAGCAGAAATGAGTAACTCTTCAGCAGAAACCATCTTCTTGGAACTTTAAACCTTTTATTCTTTGTCCATGAATAACCCCTGTAGAATCTCTGCAATGATCATAACTTGAAGGCCATTAGGAACTGATAGAATGATATGTTTGCCACAGATTAATACTCCAAATTCTAACACATGTGCATCAAGCGATCAAGCTTCAAAATATAGCGAATGAGACTTGTCAATATTTGTTGATCACAAATATTAAAGATGCATAAAATTGTGGTTTTATACTTGTTTTTATGCTAAACTTGGTTCAAACACGTGTGGCGGCAAGCAAAGCTCCACTTACAAAATTTCAGATTCCATTTCTTTTTTTCATATGCCAAAGTCATAAAGTTTATGATTTTCATAATAGCATATCCACATGTTACCTTTTCTTTTTAACAACTATTAATAATCATGTTGCAACATATCTTCATATGCCAAACTCATCAAGTTTATGATTTTTATGATAACCTACCCGCATATTAACTTTTCTTTTTAACAACAACTAATTGTGTACATCATATCTTCATACATCATATCTTCATGTGCCAAACTCATCAAGTTTATGATTTTTATGATAACCTACCCACATATTAACTTTTCTTTTTAACAACAACAATTAATTATGTACAACATATCTTCATATGCCAATCTCATAAACTTCATGATTTTCATACTAGCCTATCCACATATCAACTTTTCATTTTAACAACTAATTATGTTACAACATATATATCATAAATTAATCTCATATTTTTTAAACATTAGTTGAACACACAGCCACTCACAATATTGTGAAACTTTTCGCTTTCACTTTTCACACGACATGATATTCTATTTTAGGCACAAACAAGGACAAAAGCATGATATAAATTGGCTAGGTGCATTTAAGTAAACTTAAACAAGAGTAAAGACACAATTTTTTGAACTTAGTACATTTAAAAAAAATCAATTACATGTATATATATTAAAAGTTGCATATTTGCATATATACCCAAAACAAGCTTAAACATCTTTGTATATTATGCATTAAAAACTTGTATTATAAAAAAATATGAAAATATTCATGTTTTAGTAGGTATATATATAATTCATCTTTAAAAAAATCAAAACCTTTTCGATACCTCGGTCTGCCGGTCGGAGCTAATCCTGCTTTTAAAGCAGTATGGGATCCCGTTATTGTGAGGCTTAGAGAATGTTTAGTCAAATGGAAGTCTAGATTCATTTCGAAAGCAGGTCGAATAGTTCTTATAAATTCAGTGTTTAATAGTCTTCCTCTATTTTATTTATCTTTATTTCAGGTCCCTGCGTGTGTAGTAGATGAGATAGATAAAATTAGGAGAAGTTTCTTCTGGGCAAAAGATCCAAGTGAACGAAAGCTATGTACGATAGACTGGGACACGATCACTAAAAGCAAACAAAATTGGGGCCTTGGTGTTGGAAATCTTCGAACTATAAATGAAGCGTTGTTATGTAAATGGTTATGGCGATATGGAAATAAGAAAGAGGCGTACTGGAAAAAGCTAATTGATGCGAAATATGGAAACATTGAGTCTAGTCTATCTCCTTCAAGTCCAAGGAAATATTTTGTGTCACCGGTGTGGAAGAAGATCTCTGGTCTAGTTCACTTGCAATCGTCATCAGGTGTTGTAGCGAGAAAAGGGTTGATGCACTGTGTTGGGAGAGGGAACAAATCAAGATTTTGGGAAGATCACTGGGTGGAAGGTCATGTTCTAAAAGTATCATTTCCGAGGATGTTCGTGCTGGCAGTTCACAAATCTGGTCCGGTTTGCCACTTTGGCTTTTGGGAGGACGGTCAATGGAATTGGGATGTTAAATTTAGAAGAAGACTATTTGATTGGGAGGTGGATCAGTTTGAAGCTTTTTCTTCTCTTTTAAATTCAGTGACGTTAGTGGAATCGAATGATGACAAAGTGATTTGGTCTTTTGAGTCGTCAGCTAAGTATTCACCGAAATCATTTAGTTATGTAGTGGAAAATATGAATTACCATGGCAATCCACTTCTCGCATCGATTTGGAAAATCAAGGTTCCGCTTAAGGCTCGTCTTCTTTGTTGGCAAGTATTGTTGGGTAAGTTGCCAACTAGAGATCTTTTATCACGAATTGGTGTTATTTCCGAGAACCTTATTGAATGTCCACTTTGTAACTGTAATGTGGAGTCAATTGATCACCTTTTTGTTCATTGCAAAATTTCGCTTACTATTTGGTGGGCGTTAGTTGAGGGTTGGGGTTGCAGGTGGGTAATTCCTCGAAGCATAACCGACTTGTTCGTATGGTGGAGCGATATGGCTAAAGACATCAAATGTAAAGAAGTTTGGCTTATGTCTTTCTTTTGTATTTTTGTGGAATATTTGGGAAGCTCGTAATAAGGCAGTTTTTTCAAAAAAGGAAGTCTCTTCGTCTCACATGATAGATCTAGTAAAATTTAGGACTGGGGGTTGGATTAAAGCTTTCTTTCCGGCGTGCTCGTATTCTTTATTGGATTTCTTTGTGAATATTTTCTCAATTTCAGTTGGTTTTAGTGATGTATGTAATGTCGAAAGGCATTTTCAATGGTGTCCGCCTGATGATGGATCGTTAAAGTTTAATGTAGACGGTTCGGCAAAAGGAAAACCGGGTCTGGCAGGTATCGGTGGTTTATTACGCAATAGTGAGGGTGTTGTTTTTGGTTTGTTCTCTATCCCAGTTGGTGTTATGGATTCTAATGTTGCAGAAGTGTTGGCCATAAAAGAAGCGTGCAAGATGTTAAACAAAAAGGTGGAGTTCAACTCGGTAAACATCGTTATTGAAAGTGATTTTTTGAATGCGGTTTCATGGGCTCGTACTCTAATGAAGAGACCATGGAGGTTATTATCATACTTTCAGGAGGTAGATATCTTTTTATCAAGTTGTTCAAGTCATTTGATTGTTCATGTTCATCGGGAATGCAATTCAGATGCTGATAAATTGGCAAAAGATGGGGTTTTTAGAACATTTCCTCTAGCTATATGGAAGGACGATTGAGTCATTTTAAGCCGAATTGAGAGTGCAGGCTCATCCGAGTTGGCGGGGTTCTCTTATGGGGTCACACATCTGTTGGGTTTATCTTTTAGATTTTAATTCTCTCTAAGTTGTTGTTGTAGTCTTTGGTTTGTTGGTTTTTGTTGTTTCCTCCCGCGTATGCTTGTTAGAAGGGTTGCGTGAATGACCATTCTTGGGGTTTATTTAGGTTGTGTTTGTTGTTGTACCGATGTTGTTTACGTCCTTTGTGTAATGGCTTATGGCCTATGTTCTTGTAATAAAGCCATCTTTAAAAAAAAAAAAAAAAAAAAAAAAAAAAATCAAAACCTTTTGCAAAAAGTTACACTATGCCAAAAAAATGTTCGAGTATTCCGGGACCTTCGGAGCCCCTGGGCCACATTGATAACATGTTAATTTAGACTCCTGTAGTTCTAGAGCTTCAAAAAAGTTCAACAAACAATTGGTCAATTTTAAATATAATCAATTCTATAATGTTCCACGGCCTACAATAATTCAAAAGAGTAAAACTATCAATTGGTTTCTTAGTTTTACCATAAATGAGAATTCGCTACGTTCATGGTATACCAAACAGGACATTCATCTATCTGAAAATAAATGGATCTTCTAGAGAAGCTTGAAGCTTCTCCAAAATGGAATTTGTTGCATAGAGAATATTCGTTAGGGTGAGAAATATTGAATCTATGACTAAATTGTATATGTTCCCACTTGAACGCTTATGTTTTGTAAAAATTGACTACATCGACAATGTATCAACACAATTTGTTTTGAAAGTTCGTTTTCGTACAATGGTTTTCATTTTTTCCATACTAGTCTACGAGGTTTAAGGTTATTGCTACATACTTAAATCGAATAAAGAATTCACTTTTAAGAGGTTGACGTGACAACTTTAAATTATTTCGAATCAAGCAAGATTAAACTTAACAACCAACTACAATCTAATAATGATAATCACAAGTCTTTTTAACTCAACACCCTTCGTGTTTAGTTTCAAAGCTTTGTTGTGTCAATGTAAAAATATTACATACTCTCAAGATGTACAACAAATTTACATATTACAAATTGGATATACAAAATAAAATTACAACGCCTTAATAACCCAACAACTGAGGGGTGTTATAGTTATGCTTATTTTTATTTTATTTTTTGAAAGGCAGAATTTTATTAAAAAATGGCTCAAAGGAAGAGACTAAACAACGACACAAAAAAGAAAAAGGGGAAAAAAAGCATGTTGAAAAAAAAAGTAGCAATATATATCATCTATAAATAATTCGTAAAAACGTTTATTTATATTTCTTGATTTCTATAAGTTTTGTCGATAACAATCGTAAAGTTATCTCAAGTATAAATTTAATATCACATTTTCTTTTGATAGTCATTATAATTAGTTCACTAAACTAGACATTTTTTACTAATTAGTTATACATTTGTTTTAAATTAATTAGTTAAGTAAAAATATCCATTACATCATGCATGACATCATATTGGGTACCCATGACCCATAACCCATAATCCAACACCCATGACCCAAAACCCAATACCAATGACCCAAAATCCATAACCCATGACCCAAAACCCGGAATTGTAACCCAAAATCCGGACTGGAATAACCAGTGTGCCGAATCCTTGGGTTATAACTGACCGAATCCCTTTTATAAGAATTCGTCGGGTTAGAGGCAGTTTTGCCTATAAATAGAGAGCCATGTCTTTATTGTTTCTTACCCATTCTTGTACATCTCTTCTTACATTCTTATATCTCTTTAACCTCATATCTCAGATCATTCATGTAGTTTTCTTTTAGTGATTCTCAAGGTTTTTTTGTAAAAACGAGATCACGATTTTGCATATAAGACTTGCAAACTTCAAAGAGAAGTATTGTTAGGCTTCATCATCGTTACAAGATCACTGAATTGATTCTTATATTTAATTCATCATATTGTTTTTTTTCGAAAGGCTAAGATTTTATTAGGCACAAATGGCCAAGGAAAAACAAAGAAAGCAGATTACAAGATCTCGAAGACAGAAATCATAAAAAAAAAAAAAAAAAAAAAAAAAAGCCAGAAAAAAAAAATAAATAAAAATACCTAAAAAGATCGGATAATTACATATAGCAACGCCTTGGGTCACCTATCCAGCTAGACCACGCACCCTAAACTTTTTTGAATCTATGAGAAATCCAAATAAGAGCTAACTTTTGAATCTGGGCAAAAGGGTCTGATGTGATGATGGCTTCTCTAGATTCGGGTGAGGAGAGATAAGCCGCATTCCTCCACTTCCAAATTAGCCAAAGAGCGACCGAACAAACACCTCTAAAAACCTTAGTCCATGTCTTGCAAAGCCCTGGGGTTAAAGGAGAGGACATGAGAGGAAGCACTTGACTCAAGCGATTACCAGGAAACTGAATGCCCCGCCAACTGAAAACTTTTCTCCAAACGATTACACTCCTTTGTCAATTAAAAAAAGGTGATCTATGTTTTCAGGTTCCTCGTTGCATAGATGACATAAATCTGAGTCAACAGGAACATCTCGAGCGATTAAGTTCTCGAGATGAAAGTCAATCCAAAAACAACCCTCCAAATAAAAATATTTACCTTCTTCGGGAGCTATGGATTCCATTGCATAATATGGACGTTTGACGAGGAGGCAAAAAGTTGCTTGTCAATGGATCTTGAAAGATATTTTACAGTGAATTCTCATTTTGGAGAAAGGACCCATTTCCAAGAGTCAACAGAATCGACCAGAAGCGGAGGGAGGTTTAGAGAGGATATTAGGTCATTTAAATCATATAAAGATCTCCCCCTTAGAGGTAATCCTCAGTCCCAATTCCAAACCCAAACGTTATTATCACATATCCATCGAGAGTTAAGCCTATGATATTTTTGATTCTCTAACGTATAAAGTTGGGGAAATTGATCTTTAATACACTTGTTGGATGGGGCCCATATAACATGCCAAAAAAGAATGTCATTTCCACTTGTGACCTTTTAACAAAAGATTTCGAAAAATCAATTCCAATTTTATCTATTAAGAAGCCACTACCAATGATATTTTCCCACACACCTCTCTTCAAACCGAGCCCCGGATTCAAGGAAAGACCACCATCGTCCCCATGAAAAGCTGAGATAACCTTACACCAAAAGCATCTTTCTCACTTAAGAAACGCCACCACCACTTGCCAACCAAGGCAAGGTTTTTTGATTTTCAAATGACCAATGCCCAAGCCACCCATTTGGTAGTCAGTTATAGTACTTTTCCAACTCACCCAATGAATACCTTTTTCATTCTCCTTGAAACCCCAGAAAAAACGACTTCTAATCTTTTCCAAATAAGCAATGACCTGGTCAGGGGCACTAAAGAGCGAGAAATAATAAAGGGGCAGACTACCAAGCACTGCCTTAACAAGCGTGTAACAACCACCCATTGATAAAATATTAGCTTTCCAAGAAGAGAGACGCTTTGTAAAGAACTCGGTATTTAGCTTTGTATTGAATAAAGTGTAAGTGACATTGTGAGGCTTCTCCGCCGGTTAAGAGCTTGTTGACATAGTGTTTACGAACTCTTGAGTTGGGTACTTGGGGAGTGGAGTAGGGCAAGGAAGAAGTCCTTGTAGCCGATCATCATAAATCATTGTGTCACGATTCTATCTCTTATTTACTTTACTTTATCGTATTTACTTCTTTACTTATATTCTTTCATTATCAACATCTCAGTATCCAAATGTTTTACATATACTCGATCTAAAAGTTTTTGAAACTAACTTTAAATTTGTAAAACTATTCAACCCCCATTTTAGTTTTCTACAGATTGCAAACCAAAACTAACTGCAAATAGCAACAACAAAACATAAAACCCATATCCGATCTTCTTAAACAAAAAAAGAAGAACTTTTCATTACACCCGAGTGAAAGCTCCTAATATAAACTCTTTTTCCTTTTAAAAAAGCTATTGTAATAACTGTTTCGTAAAACATATTTTATTAAGCTTATTGTGACTTGATAACACAAGTAAATCATATAACCCCCTTATAAAGTTGGCTTTCAAGATTGACCAAAATCACGAGAATGGATGCTAGTATGTCAATTTTGAACCCAATTATACATATCACTACATATGTAGCAAGATTTTAAATGAGGAGTACAAAAATATACAAAGACATGGCTAGGAATTTGAATTGAAGATGATATGTTCGGCTTTAATTGCCAAAGATAACAACTTGCCAACTAACTGATTATCTGACGCAAATTTCAAAGAATTCTCTAAGAACTTCTCTCATTGTCATATCAGGATATGGCATAAGCTAGAAGCTGTTTTCTTTTAGCAAATTATTATATGAGTAACTGAAGATCAAATATTTCTTTATTAAGAACTTCCTCTTAATTATCGACGCATTAAAAAAATGCTAAACAATTAACGAGTAGATCGAAGACTATAATGCTAATTGATCATGTTACAATTAAGTAATATACCAATAAATGTCTTGTTTGACAAAAAAAAAGGCGTTTTCAACTACATAGCATGCCCGCTTGCCCTATCCACATAATATAGAATCGTAGAAGGCTAATGATTACCAAGCTCTTAAATGATCTGTAGGTTTAGACATTTACCTATTATGTCACATAAAATAATTTACCTATTATGTCACATAAAATAACATGGATAAGTTCAAACAAAAAACCTATACAAAATAACTTGCATTACACTAGTCTTTAACAAGATAAGCACAAAGCCAACTAATCTTTAGCCTTTCCCTTTTTATTAAAGAGAATTGATTTGCACATTTAAGGTTTTTGTTAAGATTTAAGATCATTTAAGGAGAAAAACTTTTTTATATACTAAGGGATCAATCTTCACCTTCTATTTTTATTAGATCTAATGGATGTGATTAATCTAAACAATTAAAAAAACTCACTTTTATCATTTTTCTTTAAATATATATATCTTTCAAACCGTTAATCGTCAAGCGAAAAAAAAAATACCATTACGACGAGCATTTAATTATCTTTTTATAGATAGGCACTTTGATATACTTTCGACAAAAAAATTTTTTCGTGTTTTTCACGTTTTTTTTTAAGTTTTTTTCATTTTTTTACGTTACTGAAATTTGCATGAAATATATGATTTAACACTAATTTGAAGATCACATGTGATATTAGTGTTAAATCACATATGATTTGTAATATCATATGTGATACTAGTGTTATTATCATATATGATTTAACACTAGTATCACATATGATATTACATATCATATGTGATTTAACACTAATATCACATGTGATCTTCAAATTAGTGTTAAATCACATATAATATTTCATGCAAATTACAGTTTCGAAGAAAAACGAAAAAAAGACGAAAAAAGTGAAAAAAACGATTTTTTTTTTCTTTTTTCGAAAGTATATCAAAGTGACCGTCTATAAAAAGATAATTAAATGCTCGTCGCGATGGTGTAATTATTTTTGCTTAACGATTAACGGTTTAAGAGATATTTAAATTATAAAAAATAGATGAAATAATAAAATGATTTTATTCTCAACCATTGTTTTATTTTTAGATAGATGATGAAGATGAGTACCTTGGTATGTAAGAAAAGTTTGGTATTTGATTAAGATACTCTAAATTATGCATAATATAATTATATAATATTTACAACGTGTTTTGTATAATTATACAATGAATGTCCCAATTAAAATAAAAAATATGCAAATCCCTTTTACTAAAGAATAAATAAATTGTTATTAACTATAACAAATTAACAATAATTCTTTAAAAATAAAATCTTTGACAGAAACAATTAAGTCAAATATTATCAAAGGTATATTCCCTTCAACCCCAAGAAAAGCAAATCACAGACACACACACACACACTTTTTCAACACACGTGCATGTCACGTGACCCTATTTTCACCATATATAAACCCAAACCGTTTAATACCCTCCTCACATAACCAAACCAAACCCCTCTTTTTTATAACTCTCTGTGTGCTGTATTTTCTTACACAATTTTATAAAATCAAAACCCTAATTCCTTCAATCACAATAACATAAACTAAATCCACACACAGTTACACTTTCACTGTGTGTTTGTTGACCAGATCTTTGACTTTTAGACCGCTTTTTTAGCTGGTATAAATAATGAACTTGTTTAATTTTAGTTTAATTTGATTAAATTCAGTTGACAGTTGATAATATCATATTTAGGTTAAATTTTTGATTTTTGATGGTTAGTTAGTGATTTATGCATGTTTAATTTGTTTGTGTTTGGGATTATTGAGTGAAAAATTGATTTAGGGTTTGTTAATTTTAGTTAGATCTGTGATAGATTAAGTTTAAAGCCTTTTTTTTTGTTGTTATAATTAGTTTATGTAGATTGGTTAATTTGAGCACTAATTTAAGTCTAAGTACATTGTGGTTGGAAAACTATGATGAGGTTATTAGGTGTGCGTAAACTAGTATGAGTATGTATGTTGTTAATCCTAGAATCCTCGATTTTAGATGAACGGCAAAAATTGGAAGTTCGTTTTTATCCTTTTTTACTTTCCTGTGATTCTATAGATGTACGTGTTTTCCATGTATCAAATGATTCTATTTAGCTAAGTTGGTAATTATCCGTGTGGTTTATATTTTATATTGGTTAATTGATTAGTTTTGTGATTTACCATTGTGGCAGTTAAGGTTGAGACATGTTTCGTAGCAGCAATAACGTTGCTGTGCTTTTAGCAGTGTAAAGCTCGTGTTGTCTAATGGGCTGCTTTCATTCTACTGTAAAAAAACCGGTTCCTGGGCATGAAAATCCGACTTTACTTGCTTCTCAAACAGCCTGTAAGTTAATCATTGTTGCAATGTTTTATCCAACATGATTGGTACATGTTGCTTATGTTGGTCTTTTTTTATGCTCTTATGTCTCTCCAGTTAGTGTAAGTGAAGTTGAAGCTCTATTTGAGCTATTCAAGAGCATAAGTAGTTCTGTAATCGATGATGGGTTGATTAATAAGGTAATCAATTTGTTTGTTGATGTTAAGTTATCCTCAATGTCTAGAAACAAATTATGCGTGTTTATCTGTTTGGTAGTTAGGAAATTTCTGTCCGTTGCAACATTTATTGTTTAATGAATCAAACTCTCTTTAAGAAACTTGGTGATTGTGGGTCACAAGTTTCTAATGTTCTCTTCGCTAAAGGGAAATTTAATTTTTTACCTGAACTATGTATCGGCTCAATTATTGTGTCTTTCATAAAACACGAGTATTAATTGTCTCCTTGCACTTCATTTTTTTCTTCGTTTATCATTGGTTTTATTATATTGGTATCAGATCCAGTTATGATATCTGTGATTGCCTTGGATGTATCCCTGATTTTCTCTTGAACAGGAAGAGTTCCAACTAGCATTATTCAAGAACAGAAAGAAAGAGAATCTCTTTGCAAACAGGGTATGATGCTTCTTCAGTTTATTTTAAGTCACGTAAAGTTCGTTCTCTTTGTATTTTTTCTTTTGGGCATTGTCAGTATGTAGCTAATCTGAAAGATTGATTGTGTTATGTTGAAATTTACTCTGCTGGTCTTGGACTACAAGAAATTGATTTTAGCAAATTTTTGTTATTGAGAAATTTTCATGATAAGTATCACTAGTCGGCAGTTTGGTTAGAATGATGGTTGGAACCTGCATGTTAATTTATTATACTTGTCGCTAGTATTTATTTTACTTGTGACATGTCACGTACACCTTCTTTTCTTTTAGGAGTTTGCTACATTAAATATGCATATATTGATAAGAATAATTAGGTAAGAACCTGTAGGAGCCTAATAGGGTATAACATATCTGGTAAACTATAAGATTTAGTATTAAACCCTAATAATTATTGAGATTGTAACCTGCATCTCAATCATATTTCATCATTTGAAGTTACCTTTTCAAGAAGGTGAGTGATGTAACTGATCGGGTTGCGCACATATAGCTTTGCGACTTTAAAAAAAAAAGGCACGTCAATAATTGAATGAGTGTGCGTCTTTGTGCTTTAGGAGTATCATTTTGTAATGAACTAGTAATAACTCTGTAACATAATATATGTTAAGATTTAAGAATATACTAATACTTTCAGATATGGCTATGACTGATCTTTACATTAACACTTCAGATTCGATACTGGTCCAGGCATATATATACACTTTCTGAAATTATTTTACTACCTTTGTTGCAGTTTAAACTACATAAGCTGCTTCATTTTGGAGTTCATACTTTAATAATTTCAGTTTTTTGCATTTTGGGGATTACATATCCATGTTATTTCAGAGCAAGTGCATGTGAACCATGACTCATTGTATCTCCTCACCATTCAATTCAAACCCAACAGATGAAAATGATCTACAACTAAAATTTTGTTAATATTTTCATCTATTCCCTTTTCTGGCACATAATCATAAATTTATAATAACTTAAATACCTTACATCTCATGAAGTTAGCCTTTTTTTTAGTGCTCACATAATAACTAAAACGCCCTACCTTTTTCATCATATACCGTTTTTATACATAATCTTCACATAAATGAATTTGAGCACCTAATCTTAGATTTTGTTGAAACAGACCATCTGATATCATTAAGGAGTTTAGGTGCTAAAAATGCTGTGCAAGGCGCGGAAATGATAAATGCACTCGTATTAGATTTCGGATTTGGTGTGCTGTTTTTATACTTCGTTACTGCTGTTTGCAATGCACTCGTATATGTGCATTGATATGAAATGTCAATTGCATGCATATTGGATAGAGTACAAGATACATTTTGAAAAACATTGGTATCCTATCTGTTATACAGTTTTCTTAAGCTTGTAAGTTTCATATGCAGATATTTGATCTTTTCGACGTCAAGCAGAAGGGGGTTATTGATTTTGGTGACTTTGTTAGAGCACTTAACGTTTTCCATCCTAATGCTCCTCAAGAAGACAAGATCAGTTGTAAGTTGATCATGATGACCCAAACTGTAAATTTCAAGTGGCCATGAATGGTCTTGTAATACTCATTGTTCGTGTTTCAGTTTGTTTCAAGCTTTATGATATGGACGGAACAGGATTCATAGAGCGCCAGGAGGTACATTTCTGCCATTTTAATGCTCTATGCTTTTCCATGTTTGTGTCCAAATATTATTACTAAAATATAATAAGAATTGTATTAACAAGCTCGTATAAAGGAAAATAACCAAGCCACCTGAATATCGTTTTTCGTTTTCTAAAGCTATTATGGCACGTGTGTAATTATTTGTCATAAAGAAGTTTGAAATATTTACTAAAGATAATAAGAATCGTATTAACAAGCTCCTTCATATAAAGGAAATAACCAAGCCCCTACATAAACATTGTGTTTTGTTTTCTAAAGCTATTATGGCACATGTGTAATTATTTGTCATAACATCTTCATTATGTGTTATCTTTTGTAGGTTAAGCAAATGTTAATCGCACTTTTATGTGAGTCGGAGCTAAAGCTAGCTGATGACACCATTGAGACAATACTTGATAAGGTGGGTTCAATTTTATTTATTATGACCATTTTGAAACCGACACCAGCACCTAACGATATAAATAAGTTTCATTGAGAAAAAAATGAACTCTTTTAGTTTGGCCCGCGTACTATTGAATAAGATTTTTCTTTCACACTACACCTTTCTGCCCGTAAGGTCCTACTATTCGGTCAAAAAGAAACCAAATTGACCATTTTAAACTGTCTGTTATCATTTAAAGACAAAAACTATGTCGTCACGTTAACTTTTTGGCAGACAAGAGAACATGAAAAAAGTGATTAGAACATCATGTTCAGTTGCTGGATGAATAACTTTTATCGTACAGTAGGTGTTGGCATAAGGGTAGACAAACTAATATTTCATTAAAGCATGATTCATGTTTCCATTTTTGTTTGAGCAGACGTTTTCAGAAGCCGATGTAGACCAGGATGGGAAGATAGACAAATCAGAATGGCACAATTTTGTCACCCACAACCCTTCCTTGCTCAAAATAATGACTCTTCCATATCTAAGGTATCTAGTTCTACAGTTACGTTCTTCTTTGTGCGTACCCACTTTAGAGGAATACCTCATTACCTGTACTGAAAATAGAACCTTTCCACACATATTCAATGGGCGGGTTGGGTAATGAGTTACATTGGGTTCTAGCATATACAAAGGTACTTTGAATAAAATGATTCAAGAGGTATGTATCAAAACCAAATTTCCACTGTACCCCTTTTAGCTCAATTAATGAATTATAATTTTGACCCATTTGAATCCTTTAAGATAAAACTGAACCCAAATCACATCCAATTTACTTATCAAATTTATGCGAAATGCAGGGATATTACAACCACCTTCCCAAGTTTTGTGTTCAATTCTGAAGTTGAAGAAATTGCAACATAAGGAGAATATGGGCTATGCAGTAGTGTTGTTAAGTTGACTGGTCTTATTTTGTTGATCAATTCATGTATTTGAAGATTGGCTTAGGCATGTGCCTTCTTATGTTAAGCCCATTTTTGATTTGGCTTTCTTGAGGAGAAACATTATTACGTTTTTATAACGTCAGAGTGAGCTTTTCTTGTATCAAATCATGAATGGTGTTGCAGAAAATGGTTTTTCGTTAGTAATTCGATATATCTAGAATTTTTGATCCAAAGACGATATTAAGCGTTGCATTTTATTTGTATGGTTCAAGCGAGTGAGCAAAAAAGTACGAATATATTACTACGGAGTAGAAGTCAATCTATAAAAAGAAAGTCTATTAATGAAGGTTTTGACTTTTCAACTCTTTCGACGATCTATGAATTTAGGCCGTTTGGTTTTTGGGTTTATGGTGGGTTTGGGTTTTCTCTTAGTCAAATACTTAACTTGTTTGATTACATTTTTGGGATTAAAGTTTAGTTACTAATCTCAAGTAAAAGAGGGTGGGATTAAAGTTCAGTTACTAATCTCAAGTAAAAGAGGGTGTATGAAGGTGGGGGGCTTGAAGGGTTTTATGACAAATGTAAGGTCATTAGTTAATTATATGTCATTTTTAGTAATTTTACAATAATAAGCTCCAACTTAAACTAATTTGTCAAACAAGTTTATGAAAATAAAAATTCTAGTTTCGGCTTATAATAGAAGCCCCAACCCCTTACACCAAACATACCCTTAAACTCTAACAAGGGACAAGAGAATAAGAGGATTACAAAGGACTGAGGATTAATACAAGCAATTTTAGGATCATTGATCCGATCTATCTCCGATGGACGAATGGGTTACACAGAGAAATTATCTAACCTAACGTGGTTAATTAATCAAACAAACAAACGACTAAACAAATGCGTTAAATCCTAAGTGCCATCATCATGAGTTGTTCATACATAATTATGGTAATTTTGAAGAGACTAAGTGCAAGTTTTAGATGACGTTATATGGGAAGACTATCACTCATGAAAAGAAATAGTATAAGACTGATTATAAATGTGTGTCGATATAGGCTCAATAATCTAACCGGTTTAATCATTCATCTAAAAGCTTATACAGTGAATAGAATCCTCAAAAATTATCATGGCAAGTGTGACGGTACATAATTGCAAAATAAAAGATCTAACCGCTCTATGTGTTGTGAATACAAAAGCAATGGCTGCAGGATAGAACCTGCTGTGACGTCACTTTTTATTTCGAATTTAAATGTGAAAGAATCCCGCTGAGGATAGAACCTGATGAGGCTCGGTCCTGGTCCTACCCGGCCCGACCGGTCCTGGATAAAGCCCGGTTTGACCCAAATTTTAGCCTGGCCTAGTTAAACCCCAACCCTTCACACTTATAAGAGCTGATCTATCTTGTAGTTTAGTTCATTTTATCTGTCCGTTTCCTTATAATTTGAGCAGTTCTCTTCTTATTTGTTCATATTATAAACTATTGCTATAATAGGGTCCTTCAATATCTAGTTCATTTTTCAGTTTACAAATGGATCGACCTGTCCTGCCTTGATCGGGCCTGAACTTGTCTGCCAGGCAGGCAGGCATAAAAAGCCTGATAAAGAGCTTTGCTCATCTCTAATAGATGATAATCGTTTTCTCAAATGCTTTCGATTGATTCTGCACCACTTCTTAATATTTATGGTTCAGTATAGCACATCAAGTAGCGTGGCCAAAATTGGTGAGTTGAATACGGGTCAAACCGCCAAAGCAAGAAACTTTTTGGTGCTAGTAAGAATGGGTTGTGCTGTCTTGCAATATTTTTTCTTGTATGTTTAAAACATTTATATTTTGTGTGCCACATATGTGTTGAATGTTGGACGAAAAATATTTGTTTTCCCTTCTTTGTATCAATAATGATTGTTCAAGATTTTTTCTTTACATCGGGTATGTTGATATCTTCATCTAAACGAGTTCTTTTCAGTTTGCTTCCAAATCCAACCGTACATGTATCCTCTTGGGCATTGCCATTTTCTTCTTGTTGATCATCTATACTTTCATTTCACCCGAGTTCATTACATCATTTACATCCTTTCCCTCCGTCGGTGGCATCTTTTCATCGTCAGCCACAACCTCATCTATTGCAATATTAGCACTCCTCGGTTGTGCTTTGATCTGATGTGTCTGATAAAAGGTTAACATTAAATTTTTTCAAGCTGGTTATTTCTTACGGAACATGATGTTGGTTTGTGGGAGTTAAAAACACTCGATACGACTAGGAGTGTGTGAGCCTATGGGGCACACATGTTTGATAAAGTTTGGGAGGAAGGAGAACTTAGTTTGGGAGGAAGGAGAACTTTGTATTTCTGTTATCAAAAGTTATCTTACAGAATGAAAAAGAAGAGTATATATACAACATGTAGACTACTACTAACTACCTTGACAACTACTCTACATATGCTATGAATCTGGACTTATTTACATGTACAATACATTCTCACATCATGTAACATAGAACTAAACTTGTATCAAGCATAATCTTCATCTTGTGTTGACTTGTTTTGTAGCTGTGAACATTTTGTACTGAATGACTTGTAGATGAGGTGTTAGGAGCTTGAGTGTGTACTGTGGTAGTCTCTTTATCCCCCCCACAAGTTGGCATAGAGTAAGGATTACATATGCCCAACTTGGAGAGGCAATTGTAATGTAGAGCTCTGCTAAGACCTTTGGTGAAAATATCTGCCACTTGAGATTTGGAAGGGACAAATGAAGGTAGAATCTCACCAGCTTTTATCTTGTTTCTGACAAAGTGACAATCAATCTCAATGTGCTTTGTCCTAGCATGATGTACTGGATTGGAGGCTAAAGCAATTGTAGATGCATTGTCACACAAAATGGGAACAGGGGTAGGTACTTGTATTTGCAGATCTTTGAGAAGGCAAGTGACCCAACTTATTTCACATGAGTTATCTGCTAAAGCCCTATACTCTGCCTCTGTTGAGGATCTTGACACAACACCTTGTTTCTTAGATTGCCAAGAAATGAGACTAGAGCCTAGGAAAATACCATATCCTGAAACTGACTTTCTTGAGAAAGAACAACTGGCCCAATCACTATCACAGTAGGTGAGCAAGTTAAGAGAGTTGGTAGAGGAGAAGAATAAACCTTGGCCTGGAAAAAGTTTAAGATATCTGAGTACTCTGATAAGGGCTTTCATGTGAGGTGTTCTAGGATCTTTAAGGAACTAACTGAGAGAGTGTGCAGCAAAGGAGATGTCTGGTCTTGTAATTGTAAGGTAAATTAATTTACCAACTAAAGTTCTGTACAAAGATGGGTCACTAATGGGGGTGCCATCAGTGAGATTTAATTTGGTGTTGGGTTCCATGGGTGTAGCACATGGTTTAGAGTCAAGAACATCAGCAAGCTTGAGAAGATCCAAAGTATACTTCCTTTGTGTCATGGCTAAACCAGTGGAATTCCTCGGAAACTCAATGCCCAGATAGTAGTGTAGGGGTCCCAAATCCTTGATGCTAAAAGTCTGATGAAGCAACTGTTTGATGTGATCAATGTATGTTTTGTCATCTCCAGTTAGTAGGATGTCATCAACATAAATTAGGATAGAAGTTTGGGAACCATTTTTGTTGATGGTGAACAAGGAAGTGTCTCCAAAACTTTGTTTGAATCCTTGGGTGAGGAGGAAAGTAGTGAGTTTTTCAAACCACTGTCTATTAGCTTGTTTAAGACCATATAGGGATTTGGTTAGTTTGCAGACAGTGTTAGGTGGAAACTTGTGTGAGTAGCCTTGTGGAACTGACATGTACACTTCTTCATTCAAGTCCCCATGGAGAAAAGCATTATTGATATCCAACTGTTCAATGTGCCAATTAGATGTGACTGCCACAGCTAGAAGGGTTCTCACAGTAACCATCTTGGCCACAGGTGCATAAGTTTCCTTGTAGTCAATGCCTTCTTTTTGATGATACCCTTTAGCAACTAGTCTTGCCTTATATCTTTCAACTTTGCCATCTGCATGATACTTGATTCTGTATACCCATTTACTACCAATAGAAGATTTGCCAGGTGGAAGTAAAGTGGGTACCCAAATTTTATTTTGTTCAAGTGCTAGCATTTCTTTGTCCATGGCTTCAATCCATTTTGGATCTTTGGAAGCTTGGACATAAGAATGTGGTTCAACTGATCTGTCAATGCAATTAATGAAGTGTAGTGAGTTGGTTTTTAAGTTTGAATAATTAAGGAAGTTGGAGTGGTGATGTTTGGAGAGAGATGGTGGAAGTTTATAATGATAATCAGAAAGTTTGACTGGTTTGGTTTTGGTTCTTGTAGAAGTTCTGTGTGATGGAGGTGGTGGAATTGATGGTGGTGGTTCAGTAGATGGTGGTGGTTGATAAGGTTTTAAAAGGTACCATTTTGAGGGGTCGTTTAAGTCCTTATTTGATCACTTTTGTATCCGTTATTGCTTAATATCGTTCCTTTTCACTTTTTAGGTCTCGTGAAGGCAAAATGCTGGAATGGCACTTATTTGGACGAAAAGACGCGAATATATGAAGAAAATGGCCAAAGTCAGAATCGAGACACTCACAGCTGCTGAAGTTAGAGGGTGACGGCATCAGGTGCTATTGGCGACGCCGTCCCAAAAATGTTGTGACGGGCCAGAACCCAAAACTCGTATTTTCAAGTGACGACGTCTAGTTGTGGAAGAGTAGGCCGTCGCTACTCAGACGGCCTAGATGCAATCCAGACGACGTCAGAAGCTGAAGAGGACGGCGTCACGGACACAAGGTGACGTCGTCGCAAGGTTAACGTGGCCAAGACGAAACCCTAATGACGGCGACACGACGGCGTCACTAAACATAAGGTGACGCCGTCGCAAGTGTAATCTTATATATAGAATCCGAATTTTTTCAGTCTTTTGTGGAGAGTCTTTTGGAGTAAAAACCTAAAACCGAACCTAAGGTGTCTTGTACAGTATTTTAGGGTTTTAAACCCTATCTTACATCAAGATAAGTCTTTACTTCATTAATTCAATTATGTCTTTGATTATTTGTGTGTATGCTTGCATGTTCTCCATGTCCGGCTAATTTATTTGTGTTTTTGCTTAGGAAGTATGAAACTTAATTATTAAATATTGATTGGTTGTTTTCTTATCTTGGTTGATATATGATCTAGTAATGCAATAGGTCATTCGTTGTGTACTTAATGCTTGATTCATCTTTGTGAACCTTAGAATATAATTACCTGAGTAGTTGTAGGCTAAACCATCCAAAGAGCGCCTTAGAGTAGGAGTTTATCATCCCTAGTGGGTTTGTAGACAAGACCCTTTGGTAAGTTCAAAGAGTTAGGGAGAAACGCATACCCTACAACTTTAGACACACAACACAACTAAAAATAAGACGTGACAACTCAACCATCAATAGGAGATAATTAAGGAGTAATACAACTTAAGTAAACACATCTTTAAACTATCATACGAGCACACATTAATTAGACATAGACTCCCACAACCTTAGTTTAGATAATTAGATAATAGTAGAGTAATCGGTAGAAATACCAACCCCCCAAATCCAATACCCGAGATTCGTACCTTTCCATTTCATAAAATATAAAAATATAAAAAATAATCTTCCTCAACCTTAACCTTAGCGTAGTAACTCCTTACTAGCATTCCTATTCCCCTAGAGAACGATATCAATACCCGTGGCTTACCCTAATTACTACACTACAACGATTAGGTTCACTGCCTAGGGTGTTATAAAACTTGCTCGAAGAAAAGGAAGTTTCCTTGACCCCGAACGATGCGTGTAGCGTTATCAAGCTTTTGGCGCCGTTGCCGGGGAATAGAATAGCTAGTTAGTAGTCCACCTCGTTTAGGTTCTTTGCTTGATTCCTATCAAGTAAATTTTTTCTCATTTTTAGCTTTCTCTTAGTCTATCCCCTTCTTTGTGACCTTTGTTCGTAACCCCATCACTTTTCATCATGGAAGGTGATAACCCACTACCATTCATCAACCCACCACCAAATGACCCGCCAAGAGCCCGTACTCTTGGTGAATACTCGAGACCAAGCCACCTAGGCTATAGGAACACCATTGAGCTTCCCGACCAAGCCCAAACTACGGCCCTGCGATCCGACACCATCCGGTTGGTGCAAAACGGATGTGCATTCCATGGACTTCGTTCCGAAGATCCAAATAAGCATCTGAGGGATTTCCTCAAAATCGTCGATTCCATCGACCTTGATGCTACTACTCGGGAGACCACGCGCCTGCGTCTCTTCCAATTCTCTCTACGGGACCAAGCTAGTAATTGGCTTGAGCGACTTCCCGCCGGCTCCATCTCAAGTTGGGATGATCTTACTTCTCGCTTCCTTGCTCAATTTTTCCCACCGGGGAGAACCACTAAGCTTAGGCGAGACATCTTGACATTCCAGCA
This sequence comes from Chrysanthemum seticuspe, assembly GCA_019973895.1. Taxonomy (NCBI): domain Eukaryota; kingdom Viridiplantae; phylum Streptophyta; class Magnoliopsida; order Asterales; family Asteraceae; genus Chrysanthemum; species Chrysanthemum seticuspe. The sequence continues at coordinate 87,670,264 of BPTQ01000001.1, read as the reverse complement.
GCTCCAAGGTGAGTCTCTTTACAAAGCATGGACTCGATTTAAGGAACTACTCCGTAGACTTCCACACCATGGCATTGATCTTTGGCTTCAAATCCAAATCTTCTATGATCATACCGATTTCATCACTCGACGATCCATTGATCGAGTCGCCGGTGGAAGACTCAGCGACTTTAATGCAGAGAGATCATGGGATATTATAGAGGAACTTGCGGATCAAAGCTACGAAGATTGGAGTGAACCCCCCGAAACTCCGATTAACGTGGTTAATTCCATATCCACTCCGTCTGAATCCTCCAATACACTCGAAGAGCAATTGAGTGCCATCGAGAGAGGAAATGATTATCTTATGGAAAGGCAGAAAAGAGCACCTGTACAAATTCCTCGAGAAGTCGTCAAATCCGCCCACTCCACCAACCGCTCTACACCTCTTTCGGAATCCCCAAGTCGCGAGCAAAACCCAAGTTCCGAAAGGCGTTTCCGTTCTACTTCCCCAATACCACTTTCACCAAGCTTCAAGGATCAAATGAGGGAGTACATGGCAGCTCATACAGAGAGATTAGCCAGATTTGAAGAGGAGGTTTATAGGCAGAGAGAGGAAATGCAAGCAAAAATGAAAGAAATGATGGATTTGGTAATTGAATTTACCAAAACAAAGGGTCCCGAAAAAGTGCTCGTAAGAAGCAATGATTTCCCTCCCACTTCATTTGTAAACACCGTTTCCATTATGCCTGAGAATGCAAGGGCTGAGATGTGGAAAACTGAGGAAAGCACAAAGGATGAGTCCGTGCCTAATGATGAACCTGAGACCATTGAGTATTACCTTAAGCACGAAATTAACAAGAAAACCATTGCAAACCAAGTAAACAACTTTAGGTACAATGAAGTTCTTAGGGAAGCTCTTGAAGGAAAAATGACGGAGGAAGAATACGATGCCTTACCTATGGAACCTCTGTACGAGTTGGTTAAAAAAAAACCGTTAACAAGAAAACGACACTGATGAGTGTGTAAATACTCATCATTTTTGGTTAAATCTGAACTGCAAAACGTCTAAAAATGCTCAGAAATGCATCAAAATACTGAAAATATTCCAAAATTGCATTTTATATGTTTCAGATGCAAAATGTTTAAAATCAGATGAAAAATGAGCAAAGTTTGCATAATTGGCAGTTTCAGTCCCCCAAGTTTCTAAAATTGTCAAAAATAGTCCCTGAGTCAAAATTTCAAAAGAAAAGTCACCAAAGGTCCTTTTAAAATCATAAGTTGTCAAATTTAGTCCTTTGGTGAAAAATGTCAAAAGTTTGAGAAAATTACAAGAATGGTCCTTCAAGTTTGAAAATTGGCAAAATTGGCCCCTGGAAAATTGGAAAATGGCAAGATTGGTCCTTGTGCTTTTTGAGATTGTCACTTTCAGCCCTTGGATCAACTTTTCAGAATTGGCAGCCTAGGTCCTTGAATTTTCAGGATTTACACATTAGGTCCCTATAATTATTAAACCTTAAACCTTTTTGGACCTTGAACCCAATTGTGACCCTTGTCACAAGCCATTTTGAACCCTCTCTTATTAATAACTCTGGTCAAATCTTGGTCAACAACACAACACGCGCCAAAATACCTTATCTCCTTCTTCCTTCAACTGCTTTCTGCAAAACCCAGCTTTACCCATTCCCCAGCTCACTTTTTCCTCTCCTCACACTCCACCTTCATAACAATCCAAGAAACATTAAAATCTTCCCTCCCCAAACACACAAGCTCATCCAGCTGTTAAAAATTCATTTCCCGCCAAAAAACCATTCAATGGCCAAGATCATATTTCTTCATCCAATGGTGGAGATAAAAGCTGGGATTTGCAGAGAGAGTAGAAGACAAGTGGGAGTATAAAAAGGAAGGTTGAAGCAAGTTTGAGAGAGTAGTTAGTTTTTTATTTTTCCTTAATGTCGTTTTCTTTAATAAATGTTGTAGTTTAATCAAAATGTTATAATTTCAGTTTCCTTGTATCACATTCAAGTTAAAAAACCATTGTATTAAGCTTTTGAGTATTAATCCAAGTTTTCTTATAAAATTCAAATTTGTAGTTCACTGTGCACTTTTTCAGTTTCTATTTCATATGTACAAGCTTTCAGCAGCTCATTTTTAAGCTCACATAGGTTTATTCAAGCTTATTATAGCTTTGAGTAAGGCCATAGTTCAGTTTTAAGCAATCTTGTAAAATGGTCAACAAAAGTCAACGAAAGGCAATGATGAATAAAGGATACTGGATTGGGTTAAATTGCAGAACTGGTTCAGGATTGGGTTGTATCTGAGCATAATGTAGATGGGAGAATGGGTATTGGTCAGTGTGAATTGTTCTCAGTTAATTCTAGCTTAGATTGGATTCTTGTAAGTTTTTCATTTTAATCCCAATTTTAGTCTAGTAGTATGGATTAGTTGCTAGCTGTTATTTTGTGTTGATGAAATTCTATTATGTTGATTATGTAAGTAGTACGCAGTTGCATAGCTTATTTTGATTAACAGTTGTTCAAATCTGTTGAATCTGTCATCATTTAGAAATTGTTGTTTGAGGCTGTGTAGATCTGTCCTTGAGCTTTAGTTAGGTTTATTGCAGTCACTTAAATCTGTATTGAAGTTAGTTGCAACTTGTTAGTGTGATTTGGTTGTTTAAAGCTACATTGCAGTCACATTAAGGAGTGTTTGGTTTATTTTGTAAAACTGAGTTAGAGGATAAATCTGAGTAGAGATGTGTTTGTTCTAGCTCTCTTTGGCCATAAGTAACTCATTTCAAGTTTAGCTTTGCATCTCTAACCTCTCTTAGTCAAATCTTTTTAAAACTGCTTATTAACTGCTTACTTTGCTCACATAAGTTGGAGAAATTTAGCATATAGGATTAGAAATAGATAAATGAGCTTGCATTAGTCTCATTTCATTACAATTCATCATTTACAGTACTTAAATCAGTTTTGAATCTCATTTTAGTCAACATTTTAGTTTTACCATGAAAGTCAAAAGTTGCTAAATGGATTTTCACCCAACTTCAGAGATTTTTCACAGTTTCAATCTTGAATCAAAATCATTGAAATCATGGGGATCACAAGTTCAGTAGGTCTAGTTTGGTAATATGAATTTTGCTAAATTTTCTCAAGTCCTTTCAAGTTCCATGTAAGCTGTTATATAAGCTCCATTTGCCCTGTGACAGGGGATTATCACCAAAACAGTTTTTTCCAGCTTTTTGCAGAGCTTACTCAAGGTTCATAACTGCTTATCAGGGTCTCCTTTTTGGTTTACTAGGTCTCAGCCAGGTCTTGTTCAAGTTCCATTTGTTGGTTTCCTTGTTTCCAGCTTATTTTAGTGCTTATTTTTAAGCTCAAAGTAGCCCCTCAGATTCTGTTTTTAGCTTAAAGCTCATATCATCAAATCTGTGCTAGCTTGTGATTTAGAGGATTAGGATAGTTAAAACTTGTTCCATTTATGTTCTTTTAGCTTATTAGAGCTTCTGTTTTGGTTTGGTGCTTTTTAGTTTCCATTTGCTTATTCAAGTGCTTATTTCAATAAGCACTTACACATCAGTTCCATTATTCCACACATAAGCACCTGTTTTTCCATTTTTCTTATATTCCTAATATTATTTTAGACTTTTCCTGAAATTTTCAGATTTTTCCAAGCTTGTTTGCTATTTTTCTTAATTTAAATTAGTTTTTAAGCATTTTTAATTAGGATTTAATACAAATAATTAAGAAAAGTTCCAAAAAAATAATTTTTCATTTTTTTAAGTTTAGATAAATATAAAAAGCCAAAAAAATATTTTTCCATATTTTTCTTAGTTAAATTTGTATTTTTAAATAACTTAATTAGTTTTAAATAGTTTTTAATTCATAAAAAATAGAAAAATAATCAGAAAAATACAAAAATAGTTTTGAAAATTCTACTTTGATATTTTAGATTTTTCTAAGTCTTAATTTTATTTTTCAAGCCTTATTTCATATTTTCTTTCATTTTAAGTAATTGTTTAATAGTTAAAAATAGTTTTTAATTAATAATAATTAATTAATTAGTTATAAAAATAATTTTCTTTTTCTAAAATTTTCTTTTATCATTAGGTTTGTAAAAATGTCATTTTCATATTTTTAGGACTTTTATTTCTTAGATCTCACTTTTTATTTTGTACGTTTACGTAATTTTATTTTAAACGTAAGTTTTAAGTTTTAAGTTTTAAACGTTCATCAATTTTAAAAATAGTGATAGTGTTTATTTAATATATTTTATCTTTTTAACTTTCTTTAATTTGCATTTAAGCCGTTGTAATTTGTTGGCTTTTTCTGTAGTTATAACCATAATCACAATCCCTTTTTCTGTTCAAATCTCTCGATCACTATTCGTTTGGTGATTCTTCGCATAGCTCGCTGGGACATAACGACCCGGGGAAACACTATACTCCCCAGATCTTCATTGCATTCGTGCTTGAGCAGTTTTAAGCTGATTACGGTCTGCCATTCACAAGTGGCAGGCTTGAGTGATTTAGCTTGACTGTTTGGCACGCATCAAATTTTTGGCGCCGCTGCCGGGGAGCTGTGCTGATTATCTTACATCTAGCAGATTAGTGATTTGGATATTCACTCTTTGTTCATACAATCCATCTGTATATGTTTATATTTTCTTATCCAAAAATACAAAAATACTCTTCTCATTCCTCTTATTCGTATGATTCTATTTCTCTTCTTTAACCTCAAAACCATTTGATTCTATCTCTTTAACCCTCTACATGTTTAATTCTCATGGCATCATTAGATTATCCTCGTTGTTTCCACTGCAAAAGCCGTATGGAAGAGGATCAGCTCTGTTGTCAGAATCCGGACTGTTTATGCAAGCGATGTGGAAGGATGGGTGCAAGCAAATATTGTTATTGGTGCGAATTATCTGATAACTCTCTCGATGATTCTCCAAGTTTTTCCGACCATCCGCCACAACCCGATGAACCCGTTCAAGAACCAGAGACCATAACGGAAGTGGTGGAAATTGCTAGCTCTCAGAGCACACCACTTGTCCCACCTCCTGATTTTTCTGAATGTTCTTCGAGACTTGATAGTCATTCGGATCACCATGTTGGTTTTGTTGATTCTTTGAATAAACTGAGTCCTTTTCATAACTCTCAAATGCAATCGTTTATTCCTTGTGTCGGTTGTGGTGAGCCTCTTTATGGTTCACCCTGTCGTTGGTGTACGTGTGTACAATGTGGTAACGATATTCATAACGGGAGTTGTTTGTTTTGTGGTTCAAGGAATTCATTTGATTATGATCCTAATCAGAACTCATTTAACGACTCCTCAAACTTTTCCAATTACCCACCACAGCCCGACTTATATTCATATGATCAACACTTCTGCTGTGAATTTTGTGGAGGTCCTCACCAAGGATTTGAGTGTCGATCCGGAAACACGTTTGTCTATGAACAGTTTTCCAGTGATACTCAGAACTTTGGTTATGACCAGAATCCATATGATTCACCAATCCAGACTCAACAGTTTTACTGTTGTGAGTACTGTGGAGGTCCCCATTTCAGCTCTGACTGTCAAATAGGGAACCCAGTTCCTTGTAACAATCATGACTCTTACATGTTTGATAATTTCCAACCTCCACAGCACTATACGGTTCAAACTCCACCTGAGCCATTGTCTCAAGAAATCTCCCAAGATTTTGAAACCACAATGAAAACACTTGATGATATGATTCAAAACTTTAAGAATCAAGTGAGTGGTGAAAAAACCATAGGAGAATTGCTGGCCGAAGAACGAGAAGAACGAGAGGCTCGCAAATCTAGGGAAGAATTATTAATCCTAGAGCAAGCAGCTCTAAGGCGTTTCCAATTTCTCAAGGCGGCTCTATATGACGATGACGAGGAGAGTTTTTATCCTTTTAAAGATAATACTTCTCAACTCCCTCAGTCAGTTGATATCCCTGCAGTTGAGATTCCATCTCAAACAACTGCTATCACACCCGAGATTCACACTCACTCTCTTATCATGGGGGACGAGCATCTTGACACTGTTCCTGAAAAGGAATCGAACGAATTCATAAAGTCTAGTGTTGAGAACCTTGTCCCAATCCCAAGAGAGTCACAGGGAATTCTTGATCATGTGTGTGACATCCCTCCTCCTCTTGTCTTCCAAAATGATCATGTTGAGATGTTCTCCGATTCTGATAATGATGATTCGTTATCTTGTGGAGACATCATTTATGTGGAAGATTCACCTTCTGAGCTTGTTAGCTTAGAAGAAGAGAATGATGAAGTTACTGACACTGAAATCAAAGATGAAGCTCTTCGAGCAACATTATTGAATGTCAGTCTTCTCATTTCTAAAATCGAGGCTTTCAAAGAGAAACCTATTTCATCTCCTATCCCCATTAAGGATAGTGACATTCTTTCCGATGATTCTATTCCGGAAATGAAAGCCTTCTGTTTTGATAATATGGGAGAGAAGATTAGTGGCAGTACCACTTCTCATTCTCATAATTCTCTCCTCGATCATGAATCATTTACTTTTGAGGAGTTCACCAGTGAACCCACTCATATCAATTCTGAATATGATTCATTCACCTTCATGGAGTTCTCAGATGAACTCACTCATATCATATCTCCGCCGGAGTATGATAATTTCTACTTTGATCTAGACACTCCCATAATATGTCTTGATCAAGCAAGCTTAACTGAGGAGATTCATGAAACTATGAATTCTCCTATTGAGGATGAAGAGTTAGTCATGATTTCTATCATGATTTTCTTTCTTTTCTTCATATATTCTGTCACTTCTCCTGTTCTTCACTCCTTCGGGAATGAAGACATTATCTTTGATCCCGGCATTTTCATTTATCATTCTTGAGCCGGTTCTATGTATATCTCATCGGTGTGGAACTTTCACGTGCTTCAAATGTTTGTCCAAACATCTTGAATGAAAGTCCGATGGAGACTGTTTCTTCCACTTTGCTTCCCCATGAACCAATGAATTCGGGGTCGAGTCAAGCTAGCGACTCGGTAATCAAAAACAGTAGCTAAACATGGGTTTTCACCCGTGTGTACCACCCTAGTGTGGGGGAGTTGCCCCACATGTTATATATATATATAAGTTTCATGAAAAAAAAAAAAAAAAAAAAAAAAAAAAAAAAAAAAAAAAAAAATCATCATCTTTCTAAATAATGGCCGTAGTATTTCCCTTTTACGTTCTCAGTTTCGGCATAACCGCCGGTACTTTGAATATTGAGGGAAATATTCATTTCTAAGTGTGGGGGGGAATTCTCACGAATTTTATCATATAATTATACCAATTCCCCCGTTTTTGGCCAAAAAAAATTTTTTTTTTTGGAGTAAGTGTTTTGCACTTACTCAATTGGTTATCAGTCCGCCTTGTCTAATAAACAAAAGGATTGGCTAATCCAGGAGCAAACGGCTCTTGGTAAAGATATCTCAAATCCGTTGACGGCTTGCAATTTGCCCAAAATTGTATGGTATTCAGCTCACCATATCCTAAAAAGTTAAGAGTTGGCTAGCCCGCAAGTTTATGGCTTGTGGTAAAGGCAGTGGAAAAACCATAATTGGTAATCGACTCACCAAAGATAATGTTGATAATTTATCTAAGAGTTGGCTAGTCCAGAAGCAAACGGCTTCTGGTAAAGACAAATCAAATCCGTTGGAAGCTGGTGGTTTGCTCAAAATCACATGGTTATCGGTGTACCATGGTTCTTACTTGAACTGAAACATTTGGCTACTCCAGAAGTAATGGCTTTTGGTAAAGAGTTTCAAATCCATTATGTTTTCTCAAAAGATTGCTAGGGACTAGCAATAGTTTAGTGTGGGGGATTGATGAGTGTGTAAATACTCATCATTTTTGGTTAAATCTGAACTGCAAAACGTCTAAAAATGCTCAGAAATGCATCAAAATACTGAAAATATTCCAAAATTGCATTTTATATGTTTCAGATGCAAAATGTTTAAAATCAGATGAAAAATGAGCAAAGTTTGCATAATTGGCAGTTTCAGTCCCCCAAGTTTCTAAAATTGTCAAAAATAGTCCCTGAGTCAAAATTTCAAAAGAAAAGTCACCAAAGGTCCTTTTAAAATCATAAGTTGTCAAATTTAGTCCTTTGGTGAAAAATGTCAAAAGTTTGAGAAAATTACAAGAATGGTCCTTCAAGTTTGAAAATTGGCAAAATTGGCCCCTGGAAAATTGGAAAATGGCAAGATTGGTCCTTGTGCTTTTTGAGATTGTCACTTTCAGCCCTTGGATCAACTTTTCAGAATTGGCAGCCTAGGTCCTTGAATTTTCAGGATTTACACATTAGGTCCCTATAATTATTAAACCTTAAACCTTAAACCTTTTTGGACCTTGAACCCAATTGTGACCCTTGTCACAAGCCATTTTGAACCCTCTCTTATTAATAACTCTGGTCAAATCCTGGTCAACAACACAACACGCGCCAAAATACCTTATCTCCTTCTTCCTTCAACTGCTTTCTGCAAAACCCAGCTTTACCCATTCCCCAGCTCACTTTTTCCTCTCCTCACACTCCACCTTCATAACAATCCAAGAAACATTAAAATCTTCCCTCCCCAAACACACAAGCTCATCCAGCTGTTAAAAACTCATTTCCCGCCAAAAAACCATTCAATGGCCAAGATCATATTTCTTCATCCAATGGTGGAGATAAAAGCTGGGATTTGCAGAGAGAGAGAGTAGAAGACAAGTGGGAGTATAAAAAGGAAGGTTGAAGCAAGTTTGAGAGAGTAGTTAGTTTTTTATTTTTCCTTAATGTCGTTTTCTTTAATAAATGTTGTAGTTTAATCAAAATGTTATAATTTCAGTTTCCTTGTATCACATTCAAGTTAAAAAACCATTGTATTAAGCTTTTGAGTATTAATCCAAGTTTTCTTATAAAATTCAAGTTTGTAGTTCACTGTGCACTTTTTCAGTTTCTATTTCATATGTACAAGCTTTCAGCAGCTCATTTTTAAGCTCACATAGGTTTATTCAAGCTTATTATAGCTTTGAGTAAGGCCATAGTTCAGTTTTAAGCAATCTTGTAAAATGGTCAACAAAAGTCAACGAAAGGCAATGATGAATAAAGGATACTGGATTAGGTTAAATTGCAGAACTGGTTCAGGATTGGGTTGTATCTGAGCATAATGTAGATGGGAGAATGGGTATTGGTCAGTGTGAATTGTTCTTAGTTAATTCTAGCTTAGCTTGGATTCTTGTAAGTTTTTCATTTTAATCCCAATTTTAGTCTAGTAGTATGGATTAGTTGCTAGCTGTTATTTTGTGTTGATGAAATTCTATTATGTTGATTATGTAAGTAGTAAGCAGTTGCATAGCTTATTTTTATTAACAGTTGTTCAAATCTGTTGAATCTGTCATCATTTAGAAATTGTTGTTTGAGGCTGTGTAGATCTGTCCTTGAGCTTTAGTTAGGTTTATTGCAGTCACTTAAATCTGTATTGAAGTTAGTTGCAACTTGTTAGTGTGATTTGGTTGTTTAAAGCTACATTGCAGTCACATTAAGGAGTGTTTGGTTTATTTTGTAAAACTGAGTTAGAGGATAAATCTGAGTAGAGATGTGTTTGTTCTAGCTCTCTTTGGCCATAAGTAACTCATTTCAAGTTTAGCTTTGCATCTCTAACCTCTCATAGTCAAATCTTTTTAAAACTGCTTATTAACTGCTTACTTTGCTCACATAAGTTGGAGAAATTTAGCATATAGGATTAGAAATAGATAAATGAGCTTGCATTAGTCTCATTTCATTACAATTCATCATTTACAGTACTTAAATCAGTTTTGAATCTCATTTTAGTCAACATTTTAGTTTTACCATGAAAGTCAAAAGTTGCTAAATGGATTTTCACCCAACTTCAGAGATTTTTCACAGTTTCAATCTTGAATCAAAATCATTGAAATCATGGGGATCACAAGTTCAGTAGGTCTAGTTTGGTAATATGAATTTTGCTAAATTTTCTCAAGTCCTTTCAAGTTCCATGTAAGCTGTTATATAAGCTCCATTTGCCCTGTGACAGGGGATTATCACCAAAACAGTTTTTTCCAGCTTTTTGCAGAGCTTACTCAAGGTTCATAACTGCTTATCAGGGTCTCCTTTTTGGTTTACTAGGTCTCAGCCAGGTCTTGTTCAAGTTCCATTTGTTGGTTTCCTTGTTTCCAGCTTATTTTAGTGCTTATTTTTAAGCTCAAAGTAGCCCCTCAGATTCTGTTTTTAGCTTAAAGCTCATATCATCAAATCTGTGCTAGCTTGTGATTTAGAGGATTAGGATAGTTAAAACTTGTTCCATTTATGTTCTTTTAGCTTATTAGAGCTTCTGTTTTGGTTTGGTGCTTTTTAGTTTCCATTTGCTTATTCAAGTGCTTATTTCAATAAGCACTTACACATCAGTTCCATTATTCCACACATAAGCACCTGTTTTTCCATTTTTCTTATATTCCTAATATTATTTTAGACTTTTCCTGAAATTTTCAGATTTTTCCAAGCTTGTTTGCTATTTTTCTTAATTTAAATTAGTTTTTAAGCATTTTTAATTAGGATTTAATACAAATAATTAAGAAAAGTTCCAAAAAAATAATTTTTCATTTTTTTAAGTTTAGATAAATATAAAAAGCCAAAAAATATTTTTCCATATTTTTCTTAGTTAAATTTGTATTTTTAAATAACTTAATTAGTTTTAAATAGTTTTTAATTCATAAAAAATAGAAAAATAATCAGAAAAATACAAAAATAGTTTTGAAAATTCTACTTTGATATTTTAGATTTTTCTAAGTCTTAATTTTATTTTTCAAGCCTTATTTCATATTTTCTTTCATTTTAGGTAATTGTTTAATAGTTAAAAATAGTTTTTAATTAATAATAATTAATTAATTAGTTATAAAAATAATTTTCCTTTTCTAAAATTTTCTTTTATCATTAGGTTTGTAAAAATGTCATTTTCATATTTTTAGGACTTTTATTTCTTAGATCTCACTTTTTATTTTGTACGTTTACGTAATTTTATTTTAAACGTAAGTTTTAAGTTTTAAGTTTTAAACGTTCATCAATTTTAAAAATAGTGATAGTGTTTATTTAATATATTTTATCTTTTTAACTTTCTTTAATTTGCATTTAAGCCGTTGTAATTTGTTGGCTTTTTCTGTAGTTATAACCATAATCACAATCCCTTTTTCTGTTCAAATCTCTCGATCACTATTCGTTTGGTGATTCTTCGCATAGCTCGCTGGGACATAACGACCCGGGGAAACACTATACTCCCCAGATCTTCATTGCATTCGTGCTTGAGCAGTTTTAAGCTGATTACGGTCTGCCATTCACAAGTGGCAGGCTTGAGTGATTTAGCTTGACTGTTTGGCACGCATCAGACACACCACAGGGAATTTCGTGATACCAGTTAGTGTCGGTGACATGGACAATATAAATGCCTTGGCCGATCAAGGGACCGATGTGAACATAATGCCATTGTCAATCTATAATAAGTTAACTACAGAGAAACCAGCCAAGACCGACCTTAGACTTTCCTTAGCTAATCATACTTATGTCCACCCCGTAGGAATCGTTGTTGATGTTCTAATTGAGGTGGCTAACATCGTTTATCCAGTGGATTTCGTGATCATTGATGTTGAGGAAGATAAAAACGTACCCCTCATTCTTGGGACACCATTCTTGGGACACCATTCTTGGCCACCGCCAAGGCAACCATCAAATGCGGAGAAGGCATCATGATACTTAAAAGCGGGAAGGGGTACGCTAGGATACCCATCATCCCAAGATACCCTCTTAAGATCATGGAAATGATTACGGGTGGAAATCGAAAAGCCCCGGGCAACAATATTAAGAAAAAGATGAATGACTGGGAAAAAGGGCTTAGAGACTTTATGGTTCAAGGATTGTATGCGACATTGTGGAAACCCGATAAAAAGTTAGGAAGCAATCCCACCTCAATACCTAAGGTACAAAAGAACCCTAAGGAATTTCTAAAGGGAGAAAAAGTGCTCTTGTATAGATCTCGGATAAGGGCATTACGAGGAAGAAACAAACCAAGATGGTTTGGGCCTTTCACAGTTAAGGAGACCAATTTAAAAGATAAAACCGTCGCCATAATTGACAGCGTTGGCAAAGAATCCACAGTGAGCATACAGCGTCTACACCCTTTCGATGAAGGGAAAATAAAGGGTCAAGTGGGCGGTAATGAGAAAACGTAGGAGCACAACTATGAGTCTAGCTACAAGACTCTTAAATAAAGAAAAACGCTTCATGGGAGGCAACCCATGTTTAATTGTTTGCTTGTTAGTATCATATATCTTTTATTAATTGTTTATCCTCATGTTTAAATTTGTAAAAATGCTTTATTTTGTTTTTAACTTCGTCTTAATTGCATATAAAGGTATTTTACATAAGGGATAAGTGTAGGGAGGATTACACACGTTTTCAAAAAAAAACGTAAACATGAGAATAACAATTAACTAAAAGATATTTATGTTTGTTTGTTCGAGTCAAATGCTTGTATCGAGTCATAATGGATGTTTTGCAGAAATTTTTCCAGATTCTAAAGATGTAAATTTTCCAGAATTTTTTCCAGAAAATCGCAGACCAGTTTTTGTCAGGATAACCTGACGGCGTCAGGATTGCAACCTGACGGCGTCAGGAAGGAGTAAAAACATCAGATTACTTTTTCTCGTTTTCTGAGCTACTTATAAATTTTTGGATTTTTTTTTCAGGTCTTAATTTTCTTAGAAATTCTGTAAACATCCATTCCACAAGCATTATATCTTAGTTTAAATCGAGTCTTATATATATTATTACCGCCGATTTTACGCGAAGGTTTCGTTTGTTTTCTTCAAGTGTGCAGGTTTAGTTTGTCAAGAAGAAGTTACATAAGATTGGAAGGAGCTTTTCACGCAATAATTCTTCTTGAAAAGAATTTAACCACTTTACACAGATCCTACCGAGCTAATCAGGGGAGTATTAGTTTCTTTCGTTTTTGATTACCTTCTATTATCATAACTTTGATACTTTCGGGGAACATTGGGGACAATGTTCAGTTTAAGTGTAGGGAGGGAAAATAAAACGGGAACTTTGAAACTATGCTTATCCTTGATTATTTGCTTTGTCCAATTGCACTTTTGTAATAAACCATGAGAAAATGTCGGTTAGGGTAATTTTGGCACCAAATTTAAAATTTTTCATGACATATAGGAGTGGGCCATTAGTCTTAACAAAAGCGTCTCATGGATAGGAAGTTATATGACTAGCACAAAACCCTTTACCACCCAAATTCCACCAAAATGTGAGGATCGCCCTTAGATTAGTAGGAATTAAAGCATTCATCTTCAATGCTTAGAGTGTGAACCGGTAGTATATTAGATTCTAGAACTTGTTTTGTGATGCATTCCGAGATCGCAAGTGAGGCTACACTTGTGTAGTTAGGAATAACTAAATGATAAGAGGCATTAGGATAACCCTTGTTTGATACCTGTAATATAATTACTTCTTCCACATCGGTTGAGTAATTCCCCCACACCCTTTGCGTTGTACTCATTTTTAGTACACGATACCCCTAGTTAACCCCTCAGAGCCTATCCTTTTCGCGGTTCTCGTGATGTTTCGGTTTTTCCGGAATATCAATGAAGAGCATTGTTTACACCCCAACCCCAATTATACACCCAAATCGCCTTAGCCTACCCCTTATGCACTCACTTTTAGTGCAATTGTTTGTTATCACCCTAAACCCTTTGTTCAATTATCTAGTTGCTTGCATAAGTTGCTAAGTCGAGTCATATCCTTTGTATACAGTTTTGGGACGATTGGGATTCATGGGAAAAGTTAAAGTTTATGAAATGACGGGAAGGGAACGTAAAAAATTCAAATTCCCTTTGTTTGCGTAATAATGTACCCCAAGTGTTTTGATCTTTTCAAATCGGGTCAAATTAGTGTTAGAGTAATAAAAACTCAAGTTTAGGGATATGCCTATAAATCCCTAGTATTTTGATGTTATCGTAGAGGATGGTAGAGTAAAAGTGTATGAAAAAAAAAAAAAAAAAAATCGAAAAAAAAATAGAAAAAAAAAAGAGAAAAGAAAAAAATAGAGTGTAAAAAAAAAATACGGGCTACCATCCTACATCTATCTTTAAATTTATATTTATTTATTTCAGTGATGTAGAGTTTAGAGTGTCGAGTCTTGCCTTAGCAAAGCCATTCTTCATATGCAGTTAACATAGAGATTTTTGACTTGCCACCACTATATAGCCTATCCCACCAAACCCTTATTTCCCTACCGTAAGCCTAACATTACAACCCTTTAAAGACCTCTTTGATAGTCTTTCCTAGGTGCTTACGCCAAAGCAATGGAGGTTTGATCAATTCTCAAGCCTATGGTAATCTATGTACTAGGACCGGTTAATGAGTGTTTATCTTCCATTTCCTATTTGTTATATTTCATATATACACCCGAGAGAGATGTGAGTATCCAAACACCCCATGTGAGGTGCTAGTATGTAATATCCGTGCTTGTTATGACTTTTGCGGGGCTTATATGTGTTGTGGACCGTTTTGAATTAATGCTTCATGACCCCTAACTTATAAATTAATTGGCTAAAAGCACATTTGCTTGAGGACAAGCAAATAACAAGTGTAGGGATATTTGATAAGGTTTTAAAATGTACCATTTTGAGGGGTCGTTTAAGTCCTTATTTGATCACTTTTGTATCCGTTATTGCTTAATATCGTTCCTTTTCACTTTTTAGGTCTCGTGAAGGCAAAATGCTGGAATGGCACTTATTTGGACGAAAAGACGCGAATATATGAAGAAAATGGCCAAAGTCAGAATCGAGACACTCACAGCTGCTGAAGTTAGAGGGTGACGGCGTCAGGTGCTATTGGCGACGCCGTCCCAAAAATGTTGTGACGGGCCAGAACCCAAAACTCGTATTTTCAAGTGACGACGTCTAGTTGTGGAAGAGTAGGCCGTCGCTACTCAGACGGCCTAGATGCAATCCAGACGACGTCAGAAGCTAAAGAGGACGGCGTCACGGACACAAGGTGACACCGTCGCAAGGTTAACGTGGCCAAGACGAAACCCTAATGACGGCGACACGACGGCGTCACTAAACATAAGGTGACGCCGTCGCAAGTGTAATCTTATATATAGAATCCGAATTTTTCAGTCTTTTGTGGAGAGTCTTTTGGAGTAAAAACCTAAAACCGAACCTAAGGTGTCTTGTACAGTATTTTAGGGTTTTAAACCCTATCTTACATCAAGATAAGTCTTTACTTCATTAATTCAATTATGTCTTTGATTATTTGTGTGTATGCTTGCATGTTCTCCATGTCCGGCTAATTTATTTGTGTGTTTGTGTCACACCCCCAATTTACCTGTTTTGCAGCGGAATGGAATTCCTGGGGATTGACTGTCATAGCATCACAATCACAGTTATATTGAACGACCTAAAGTGTCGTTTGGAAAACACATCGTTTGATTTAATAAAATAATCAGAGTTTACAAAGTAGGTCCCAAATGAAAATCAACTTGTGCGGAAATAAGTTTGTTACAATACAAACGATGTTTTAAAGTAAGTAAAACCCAAGTGAGACGCGTCGTCATCACGACTCCATGATGTGTCCCAATGCGTGCCATGAAGTGAATGCCTTAGATACCTGAGATTAAAACATGCTAAAAGTGTCAACACAAAGGTTGAGTGAGTTCATAGAGTTTATGAAGAAATGTAAAGTCTTTCAAAATCGTTTATGCCGTAAAGGCATTGTAAATCGTTGAAATGTAAAGACTTTCAAAATCGCTTATGTAGCAAAGGCATCGTGAATTCACAAAAATAGTGCATGACTCAATGTGTCGAAATCGTTTATGCAGCAAAGGCATTGTAAATCCACTCAGTTCCAAGTCCCGCCCATACAAAACTTGCAACCTGTGTGTTCACAACCCACTGCCGGAATGTCTATAGTTTTATGTTCTAAACATATGATGTCAAATGAATTCACACTAGTACCTAACTCGACGTAGAACAATAGCACATAATCAATAGCACTTATCTCGACGTAGAACAATAGCACATAATCAATAGCACTTAACTCAATTTATCAGTAGTCAACTGATTTAGAACGTTATACGACGTAGTACCGTAGCACGCAAACAAGAACAATTTATATAGTATAACCTTTGAAATGGTAATCATGATAGAGTTTAGCCTTAAAAATCTAAAGTACTTGTGAAAAATATTTAAGCATGCATCTCCCCCAAAACAGTTATGAAAACAAGTAAAAGCAGGGGCTACGAAACTCACTTGATAAACTGACGAGATGACAAGAGTGAGTACACTGAGGTATGATGTGATGCGCTATCCGGGATCTAGTACCAATGATATGATATGTAATGAGTTGCAATGTAATGTTATGCATGCACTTCGTATGTTATTTATACCATTTATGGGTTTTGAAAATATTACTCGTCGTCGAAAAATACTCGTTTGACGTCTTGACCCTTCAAAAATGACTTTACATGTTTTTACGTCAAAATGTCATCCTACAATGGTTTTATAATGATTTTTGGTGAAATAATCACTTTTCGTCGCAAAACAATGTCGTCGGAAAAATCATGAAATTAACAAAAATGGCTCCGGAAAAGTAGTCGTAAAACGGTGTTCGTCGATCGTTAGAGAACGAACTCGACGGTTTTGGAAAGTTTGTATCGATATCTAAAAGTTTCAGTTCAGGAGTTTTCATCCAAAAGGTCTCGATCATAAAGATATTAAAGGCTAAAGATGGTGGTTTTTGTTAATTGTGTGCAGAAAATAAGTTTCGGCCAATGTTTGAACATCCGTAATTTATTTACTAAAACTCCGCTTGACAAACGGCTTTTTGTTTTGAAAAATATGACCGATGAACTTGATTTTACTAGAAGACATTTCGTTATAAAAAGTTTCACAACATGGTTAAAAACTGCCGCAAACATAGCCCTTACAGCTAATAAAATACTTGTAACGTAAAAATAATATAGTTTTTCAGAAAATAATATTTACGGCAACTTTATAAAAACGTGCATATATTTGTCGTTTTAAATCCGTTTTCTACGAAATATATGTCCTTAGCTTCGTATCGAAGTAAACTAATATATTTTTGACTAGTCGAAATAATTTGTGAAGCTTAAGGCTCGTTTTTGACCCGAAATATGTAAAAACTGCATGCTGAATTTTTCAGAAAAATAAACATTTCGTCGTCAAACTTTAAAAATTCACCACGGCTTCGTTATAACTCCGTTTTTATCCGTTCAAAAGGCCACGGATTCGTTTTAAAGTATATTTTCTAAATATCAAGGCCAAAATGTCGTACCAACTGTAGGTTTTTCCAGAAATTCGAAACAAGGACAGAACCTAAAATATAGTTATCGGAAATAGTTTTTCTCGGACAAAACCTATTCTAATCCCTTCAAATCAACTCCAAAGCTAATATAATCCTACCATACACCTTCTTAGGGTGTCATGGGTTCCTAATCACCATCAAGACCAAAGAATACCATGGGAATATTTATAGGATGACCAATATGTATATATAACTCACTAAATCATGAAAAATGGTATAAATCACATATCATGCATACTATCTCCAAAAATGAAAAGATGAATATGAAATGAAAGAGGAAACATGAAAATGAAAGAAACAAGCTTACTAGTGAAAATGATGAGGTGCTAGTAACAAGGATTAGCCTAAACACTCTTGGTTTTTATTTCAAATCCTTAATAAAGAGTGAGACTAGAGTATAAATCTTGTCTTGTAAAATATTTGATGATCCCTCTCTTGGTCCTTGGCTGCCGAATATGTAGAGAGAAAGAGATGAAATTTTTGGTCTTGTATTGTGAAATGAAAGAAAATGAAGTGAAATGGTTTTTGGATAATATTATAATACTTATACTAGGCAAGATATTTTGCAAAGACCAAGTGATTCACCTCCCTTGAGTCGGTCAAGGGAGTGTTAGTCATCCCTTGATATTTTTTTTTTTTTTTTATTATATAAGTGTAGGATTTTGTAAGATATTTGTGAATAATTGTGATAAGTTGTAGCATTTGTAAATATTTAGGGTAGCGTTGAATAAAAATAAATTTTCACAGGTCAAGTTAAAATATTTTTAGGTCATAAAAATTATAAAAATACATTCCTTGCAAAATTTGAGTGATATAATAATAATCGTATAATTTTTAAGAAAAACGACGTAATAATATAATTTTAACGATTTATATACGAAATAAATTCAAAACACTAGGAAATCTCAAAATATAGTTTTTATAAACTAAATGTAAGTTTAAAAATACATCGGGATCATTTTTGAAAGTAACGGATTAAATATTCAAAATAATAACTCACGCGATAACGTTTATTAAATATAAAAATTACGCGTATAAAGTGAAATGAAATGTCATGAATGAATTAATGAGATGCAAATGATGTCAATGGAATGTAGACTAATCTTAGTCCATATGAAATGTACGTGATGTTATGATCATGAATTCGCCGCTAAACCTTCAAGGTTACGCGAATTTGGAACAAGTAAACCAAGTTTACTATAAATGTTGAAATAATGAGACATGAATTGTGTCGAGAAATGACCTGAAAGTACGGGTTGTCACAGTTTGCTTAGGAAGTATGAAACTTAATTATTAAATATTGATTGGTTGTTTTCTTATCTTGGTTGATATATGATCTTGTAATGCGATAGGTCATTCGTTGTGTACTTAATGCTTGATTCATCTTTGTGAACCTTAGAATATAATTACCTGAGTAGTTGTAGGCTAAACCATCCAAAGAGCGCCTTAGAGTAGGAGTTTATCATCCCTAGTGGGTTTGTAGACAAGACCCTTTGGTAAGTTCAAAGAGTTGGGGAGAAACGCATACCCTACAACTTTAGACACACAACGCAACTAAAAATAAGACGTGACAACTCAACCATCAATAGGAGATAATTAAGGAGTAATACAACTTAAGTAAACACATCTTTAAACTATCATACGAGCACACATTAATTAGACATAGACTCCCACAACCTTAGTTTAGATAATTAGATAATAGTAGAGTAATCGGTAGAAATACCAACCCCCCAAATCCAATACCCGAGATTCGTACCTTTCCATTTCATAAAATATAAAAATATAAAAAATAATCTTCCTCAACCTTAACCTTAGCGTAGTAACTCCTTACTAGCATTCCTATTCCCCTAGAGAACGATATCAATACCCGTGGCTTACCCTAATTACTACACTACAACGATTAGGTTCACTGCCTAGGGTGTTATAAAACTTGCTCGAAGAAAAGGAAGTTTCCTTGACCCCGAACGACGCGTGTAGCGTTATCAGTGGTTCAGGTGGTACTGAGTTAAGTTGTATTGGGGATCGTGGTTCAGTGTGTGTTGAGTGTGTTGGTTCAGTGGGTGTTGGTGGTATTGGTTGAGTGTGTGTTGGTGATATTGGTTCAGTGTGTGTTGGTGATATTGGTTCAGTGTGTGTTGAGGATGTTGGTTCACTGTGTGTAGATGATGATGTAGTTGGTATTGTAGGGATATGGTGAGGTGTGAGGACTGGTTGGTTAATGATGAATGGTGAAGGTTGGGTGATGGTGTTTGGAGATGGTGCAGGGGAAGTTAAGTTGTGAAATGGATAAGAGTTTTCATCAAATGTTACATGTCTGCTGGTAATAATTTTGGTGGTAGAGGGATCATAAAGCAAGTAACCTTTTTGATTTTGAGGATAGCCCAATAAGATAGTAGGAATTGATCTTGGATGAAATTTGTCGGGTGTGTGGTGATGAGCATAAGCTCTGCAGCCAATGGTTCTGAGATGATCAAGTGGGGGTGGTGTGTTGTAAATGAACTCATAGGGGCTTTTGTTTTGTAGAATGGGTGAGGGGATTCTGTTAATGAGATAGGTTGCAGTGAGAATACAGTAACCCCATAGATGTTTTAGGAAATTGGCCTGAAATTGGAGAGATCTAGCAACCTCTAAGAGATGTTTGTGTTTCCTTTCAACTCTGGAGTTTTGTTGTGGTGTGTATGGGCAAGAGGTTTGGTGAATGATACCATTATCATTGAAAAATTCAGTGAGAGTTGAATTAACAAATTCTGTGCCATTGTCACTTCTGAGTGTTTGAATTGAAGTATGAAACTGTGTTTTGACATAAGCATGAAAGTGTTTTATAGTTGAGATAACATGATGTTTGGTTGGAATTAAATATGTCCATGTGGCTCTTGAAAAGTCATCAACAATTGTGAGAAATAGTTTGCATTTATTCATTGTACAATGGTGGTAAGGACCCCATACATCAACATGAATGAGTTTGAACATTGAATCAGCATGTGATGAACTAGAATTAAAAGGTAAAGCATGGTGCTTTGATAATGGACAAATTGTACAATTGTGATCTGAGGTTGCTTTACTGAAAGACAATTGCTTGATGGTCTTGAGAACTTGAGAAGATGGGTGTCCCAATCTAGTATGCCAAAGTGAAAAATTGTTTGTATGTACAAAGGAAAATGCTTTTGATACAGGTTGAGTGGTGGTATTCACAAGTGTAGAAGAAGGTAGAACATAGAGATCACCACTGAGTAATCCATGAGTTTGAGATCCATCATGGCCCTGGAAAACACAAGTGTTGTAAGTAAATGTGATTGATTTGAGGGTGTGTTGAAGTATCTTGCTGACTGAGATGAGGTTGTTTGTGAAGGTGGGTATGTAAAAGACATTGTGCAAGATGATGTTTGGTTGTAAGGTGACTGAACCAATCTTTGTGACTTGAGCTGTTTGACCATTGGGTAAGTGAACAATAATAGGTGTTATGCAAGTGATTATGTTGTGCATGAGTGTGAGTGAAATGCATATGTGATCAGTTGCCCCACTATCTATTATCCAAATTTCCTTAGAACCAGAAATGTAATGAGCAATGATTCTTTTGGGTTTACCTGCCATGAAGTTGTGAGATCCAGAAGTAGAGGTCTCTGCATTATTCTGCATCATCAACAGCACCTGATTAAGTTGATTCTGTAACTGATCCATCCTTGCAGTCACTGAGTACTCTGGTGGCAGGTTCATGAGGTTTTGAGTGTCAACTGAGGTAGTCTCAACTGGAGTGTTTTCATTTGTCATTGCCATGTTGACTGTCCTTGGCTTGTATTGTGACTGGTTTGGTTGTCTCCTTTGTGGTGGTTGATACTTATTGTATAGGGGATGGCCAATTGGATAACCCACAAGTTTGTAACATTCTTCTTTGGTATGACCCTCTTTTCCACAATTTCCACAGATAACTCCAGTTTTGAAAGTGCTTTTCCTTGTTTATGGTTGGGTATGAGATTGTGAGTTTTGATTTCTGGTGTTTCTTGTTGGATCATAATTGTTGCCTTTGTAAGTGTTCAGGGCAAAAGAGACTGGTGTAGTGGTCTGTTTTGGGGCTTCTCTTTGCTTTTCTTCCTGTCTAAGCATACTATAAGCTTTGGCCACTAAGGGTAAGGGTTGTAGTAATAGGATTTGACCTCTGATGTTAGTGTAACTTTCATCTAATCCCATTAGAAACTGAATGAGTCTCTTTCTTTGATCCCTTTCTCCATTTGTTTTACCATTTTCACAAACACACTTGCATGTACAGTTATAGGGAGCCTCTAAAGCATCTAATTCATCCCATAGACCTTTGAGTTTATGATAGTACACTTCAACTGAACTATTCATTTGTTTCAAGTGAACTATTTCAGTGGTGAGTTGATAAATTCTGTGTCCATCTATCTGTGAGTAGTGATCATGCAGTTGATGCCATAGTGAATGTGCAGAGTGTACAAAGTTGAGATTATTACCAATTTGATCTGAAACTGTGTTAAGTACCCAAGAAATGATCATATCATTAGCTCTTTCCCAGTTAGGCCTTATTGGAGATGT
>BPTQ01000001.1:87544348-87648213 GCA_019973895.1 Chrysanthemum seticuspe | reverse complement strand
ATTTCTGCACCAATTCTGCTTATGTTGACTTTCTTTGACCAAATTTCTAATATACTTGAAAATTGATTCTGGGCTTACAAAAAGCTATTGAGAGCTTATATAAGCTTAGATGAGATGGAAATTTAGCTGCTTAAAGCTTTAACACATGGTTTGAAACTTAAAATTTCAACAGTTGGTATAAAATAATGAAACTGATCATTACTTCTAATTCAAACTTGAAATGAGTTGCACACACTTAAATACTGTTATTGGATACAAAATAAGCTTGAAAATACAGATTGAAGGTATTTAAAACAAAATTACACTACAAACGACATACATGTTGAAAAAAATAAAATCTAACTATATCTTCATTGCTTCCCTTGGCCTTTTATACACCCAAGTCTCCTTTTCTCTCTCTCTTGGACAAATCCCAGCAATAAAAATGACCATTGGATCACTCAAAATGATCTTGGCCGTTTAAACCATTTTTTGGCGCCAATTTTGGATTTAACAGCTAAGGTGGGCAGGGTAGGTATGGGGAGCATTAAATGCATCCTTGGCTCTTAGTGTTTGGAGGGGGGGGGATAGGGATGATAATGGTGGAGGTTGAGTGTGATCAGGAGGTATGCAGGCAATGGAATGATGGAAATGGTGATCATGTGAATGAGAGAGGGAATGGGATGGGTCAAACCCATTTTGACCGGGTTTTAATAATAGGGTGTGGGTTGGATTCGGGTATAAAACCGGGTAAAGGGTGGATTGGGCCAACAGTTGGGCCAAGGTGATAAAAAAGGGTCCAATTGGAATGGTTTGTAATATTAAAAACACAAGGACCAAAATGTAACATTTGAAATTCAAGGGACCAATCATGTAACTTATGAAAAGTGGTCAAAGGACTAGTCTTTCCAAGTTTAATAATCCAAGGGTTGATTTTGACATTTTTGAAATTTCCAAGGACTAGTTTTGACCAATTTTGGATTTTCAGGGACTAAATTGTAATTTTCTCAAAACTTTTAGATTTCCCACCAAAGGACTAAATATGACAATTTTTGATTTTAAAAAGACCTTTGGTGACTTTTCTTTTGAAATTTTGGCTCAGGGACTATTTTTGACAATTTTATAAACTTGGGGGGCTAAAACTGCAATTTTTGCAAATTTGATATGTTTTTCATCTGATTTTGATATTTTTGCATTTAAAACACATAAAACACTGATTTGTGATATTTTGATCATTTTGATGTGTTTCTGAGTGTTTTCAGATGATTTTGCAGTTTATTTTGTACAAAAATGATGAGTATTTAGACACTCATCA
The DNA here is from genome assembly GCA_019973895.1 of Chrysanthemum seticuspe. NCBI lineage: Eukaryota > Viridiplantae > Streptophyta > Magnoliopsida > Asterales > Asteraceae > Chrysanthemum > Chrysanthemum seticuspe. The sequence continues at coordinate 87,646,919 of BPTQ01000001.1, read as the reverse complement.
TATCTATAGAATAATAATCCACAATTCCTTATTAAAGGTTATGGTTCTAAAACTACTTATGATATCTATGACATTATCATATCGTTTGAACAATCAATCACGTGTTGTTTGTTTTCATAATATGATGTTGTACCTTACACAAGTGGGAGAAATCTCAAAGTGTGTACAAGGAACAACAATATTATTGGTATCTCTTGACCGCAAGGTAAAGGAAACTAATAATTCTACTAGGACTTAAACACATTAGATGTTTAATGCCCTACTTCATGTAAATAAGAATTCTACTAGGACTTAAACACGTGAGATGTTTATTGTCCTACTACATTCTAAAAATGATTCTACTAGGACTTGAACACGTTAGATGTTTGTTGCCCTACTACATTCAAATGTCATGATATTGAGTATATATACTTCAACATTAGACTACATATTTTAGTCAAACATAATTATGGTTATAAGATAATGATCATAATTCTGAAGTATAAAATTAACTTGAAATTACTATAGAACTCAATAGTTTGCGTTCATGATTACTTTTGTTAGTATAATTATGCTTACATGTTAAGACATAATTATAAAGTCCTTGAATTAATCAATGACTTATAGCATAAAGTATATATAGTAAATGTGTTATGTCTTATCGTTAACACATAAACATGAGGCTTTGAATTATTCAAAGACTGATAATGCATTATTGAAATGTTCTGTTTTCTTGTAAACACATGAACATATAATACTTGAACAGTTCTGTCTTCTTGTGAACACATGAACGTAAGGTTCTTGTATTGTTTAATGAATATACATTATTGCATGCACTTGGTTCGTAAATACTTTATATGCAATTTGGCTCGACCCAATTGACAAGTATTTGGTCCAAAGAGAATTAAGTTATCTATAGAATTTTGATATAGTTTCACAATTCTAAAAACTCATAGGATACCACTTCATTATGGTATTTTAATGTGTTGGATCAAACCTTATTCATATTGTTTGGTTTATGATAGCTTTAATTGCTCTACCTCCAAAACATATCAAGGTTAGAAATTGTGTGTGTCATGGATACACTCAATATAGTTCAAACCTAGAAGGTATTCAAGACAACCCATAACTGAAAACCCTAATTCATTAGGAATTTGAGGTTTTACCACTCAAACCAATTGAATCATAACCCCTTTTGGATTTTTTATTTTTTTACACTTCCTAGCTTGAAGATTGTAGTTTCGGTGTTCTTCCTAGCTTGACGAAACACAAAACTGTTGCTAGAAATTTTGGCTATAGAGTGATCATAAATTAGAGTTTTTCTATAAACCCTAATTTGAGTTGTTGGAAGGAATTCCATTATGTCTTGATTTAAGTTCGGAGTTTGTTAAAATCTTATGAAGCATTTTATTAACAAATCTTGAGATGAGAACTTAAAACGTATTTTGTGGTTCTCCATAAAGAACAATTTATTGTTTCTTAAATACTTAGTATTTAGATAATTGTCTCTACTTACAAAAGTAAGTGGGAGTATATACATATCTCAAAGTTTTTGAGAACAAAATACTTAACCTTCTAAAATTCACTTATTAATGTTATACTAAGGTTAAACATGAAAATGTTAACTGAAGTATAATGATTACTCTCATTCATAAATCCGCAAGGATGCCTCATCACCTGAAGTGATATTTTTAATATCAATGCTGAGGGATATAAGTTAGGAGATTATTGTAAATTAACTAACTACTAAAATACATTATCACATCTTGAATCTGATAAATATTTTAGAATTATGAATGACAAGATGCAGTCCTTAAAAGGCAATTCGAGTTTTGATCTTGATTGTTATTTCGCCTAACAGTTAACCTATGAGGTTGGAATGCGTTTCTTTTGAAGAATGACTCACAAGGACAAAATTGTATACATATTAATGTTTGACATTTAATAAGAAGTTTTTAATCATACTTAAGCAATTGACTGTGATTAAATTTTCTTATATAATACATGCATTAATTATATAAAGATATCTAATTGTCATACATGTGATTTGTATGTTAAATATGACAATTAGATTTTGTAACTCTTTGTTTATGATTACCTTTTACGAGGACGGTGTGTAATCAAAAATGGTTATGAATCTATATAATCTTTATGTAGTATACAATATTTATGCAATCCAAGTTTGGATTGAATCATGTATCTAAAAGCTGAGATCTTGAATTTAATTACAATATGATTCTGGTTGAATTAAGATAACTCTTGAGTATACCTAACATTGAGTGGGAGCATTGTGTTTTTCTTTAAAATTTACATGTTGAAGATATTATTCTATTTAAGCTAGATATTGATCCTTAAACTTGGAATGAAACTTCACTTAGAATTTAGGGAATAAAACAAACAACCTTGGAATAAATGTTTTTCTGGAATAAACAAATGCGGAAAATAAGTCTGACACAAATGCAATATATCATTTGAGCAAGTCTTCAAATGATATATTTCACTTGGAATAATTTACATGCAATATATCATTTGTGCTCAACATAAAGCATTGTTGCATTACACATTAATGAATGAGAATACTTTACACTTTTAGAAACTGTAAAGATGACTTTCAGTATGTCATTGATTTCTAATACCTCATGCAAGGTAGGACGACATTTCCATACTATAAATCTTGCAATAGTATGAGCATATGAGATAAGACACTCATCTTATATTTCAAATCACTCACTATATGTGAAATTTGAAACAAGTATTCGGGAAGTTTACTCAGATGACTATTTAGTTTTTCTTTTAAAGAAAGGTTGAAAATGTTGGAAACATTAGGGTTCAACTTACTAAATGAGTTTCATGCATATCTGTTTTAGTATTTGGATAATTGGGATTGAAAGACAATTTTTACTTTATGATGAATAAAGATACTTGGTATTTGTTATTCATTCATATAATAATTGTTATCCTCTATTTGCATGTTTAATCCTTGAATGATTTTATTGTTCTAAACATGTCCATTGTCGGTTAACAATATGGGAATATTGTTATGATAAGGCAAATGTGAGTGTTGGTTATATTCTAACGAGAATGTGGATTGTTCCCGCCAAACTCATATGTATTCACTAGAGATGCATATTGGATTCCCCAACTTTCAAACATTTACTTTTGGATCCTTGTCATAAGTAAAATATTGAAAATGGTTTGTTATCTTCGTCCTTAGACTTGAGATGCAAGTAAGTTCTGTTATGTGTGGATATCATTTTTTGTAAGTATACGCAAAACGCTATCTGAAAAAGGTAGTTATGAAGGCTATATTTCGGAGTGATGTGAAGCAGCATCCACAACACTTGTAGTCAATAAAGGATTTGTTACTCCACTTGATATGTGCAGAAAGATACCATGGCGCCTCTCCATATTTAACCAGATAATTGTTTGGCCAAACCCAAAGGGTAATGCAAGATGATTCTTAATTACATTTGGTATATCTGAATTAAAATCTATAACGAGATTCTAAATGGTTAAACTATATGGAATGAGTTAGGATCCATATCCATGGTTTGACCGTATCTATAACAAAGGATGATTAAAAGCAAGACATTAATAACCATGCTACTGAGAAGATTTTATGAAACTATCATCTCAAACACTTTTAGTTAAAAAGCGAGTGAGAGCGTTGCTAGGCGTTTCCGTCGTTAGTTTTGTGTGCTATTCGACACTCCAACTCCCAAGTGGGAGCTGTTGGTTTGTGGCAGTTAAAAACACTCGAAACGACTAGGAGTGTGTGAGCCTATGGGGGCACACACGTTAAACACGAGAGTACGTGATGATTGTTTAATACTTGAATATACTTGACCCGTTTCTTGCATGCATGCAACCCGACTATACTACACGACTCGTTGGTTCTTTTTCTGTCAACTTGGGTCGAATCATGTTAAGCCTTGGGCCTAGACAACATGTAATTGGGTAGTGTTTGGATTTGTAACTTGGAGCTCAAGTTTGAGTCCAAGAAGGATTAGGTTTTTAATCCTATAAATAAAAAATTTACAGTGCATTAAATTGTTAATATTCTGTATCCCTAAATTCACGACAATACTTGCACTAAGACTTCTTGAAAGTCGATTCAACCTTTTGACCTCCATGATCGGAATTATTACATATTCCATTAAGGTTATTGATTGGTTATTCTAAACTCCTAACTTGCATTGATTACTTTATCCAAGTAGTTTTAGAGTTTTGAGGTATTGGTATTCTTGTTATAAAAGTTCCTGGTTGAATTGTTTTAATAGCAAGAATTGGTATTTAATGTTCGTAGTATATATCGGACAAAGGGGTATAATTAATCGGACACGTTTGTCCGATATCGGGTAATACATGGGACAGTTTTTCGGACAGTTTTAGTGGTTCTCGGGCAGAATAAAGAGAAGGTGTTCTTGGTTTTATTTGTTCGTGGTATTCAAGTAATTCAAGGGGTTGATTGGTAAACGTTCTCGACTAGCGTTTATTCGAACGTACTTGGTTTAAGTGTTTGTGTGTGATACTCGTAGAGGCATTTATTTTAGATGCTTAATTTCGTATTGGTTTTATTGCCCGTTACACTTGCGTTCAAATAGCCACGAAATGTTAGATTTTCTTTTATCCCTTTTATTAATTAATTGTTTATTAATACGTGTTAACCTAATTGCGAGTAAGGATTTTTACAAATAAGATATTATCTTACGAGTAAGGATTTTTACAACTAAATCTTGGGTTTACGAATAAGATTACGTTTAAGGCACAATAGTTTACGAGTAAGATCACTTTACGAATAAGAGGAAGTTTACGACTAAGAAGCAGTTTACGAGTAAGCACCATCATCTTTACGACTAAGGAATTTACGAATAAGACCAACTTTCAACAACAAATCACGTTTCAATCATCTACTAAGATCCATCATCAACACAAGTTTTAAGATGTCTCAACCACCATATTTCAACTACTTTCCTCACTAATATCCTCAGCAACAACAACAATATCCTCAACAACAATTCCCGCAACAACCACAACAACAAGTTTATCAACAACAACAATCATTTGCACAACCACAACAACAACAATTCCCTCAACAACCATACCCTCAAAAATAACAATGGTTTCCACCTCAATATGCTATGCAATCTACTACTAGTACACAGAAGGAACCTCATTGGTTTGCAAAGATGTGTGAGGCTATCAACAATCAACAATCAATTGATGAAGTTGGATTTCTTGATAGACCTCCAATGCTCACTCCCGGAAACTATGTTCAATGGGTCAGTCGGTTCTTTAGGTTCTGCGACCTTAAGAAACCTCATGGAAAATATTTGAAGAAGGTCATCCTTGAAGGTCCTTTTCAAATGCCAACTGTGACGATTCCTGGCGATCCAACGGCTAATCCACCAAGACTTGACACTACTTCCATTGTCCTTGAAACTCAACTAACTGCAGAACATCAACTTCACCTTGAAAAGCTTCACAAACATACAAAACGGATGAAAACGGACGAGCATGGATGAAAAAGTATAAATACGTGTAAAAACATATAAAAACGGATGAAAACGTATAAAAATAGATAAAAACGAATGAAAACGTATAAAAAAGGAAAAAATGGATGGAAACGTATAAAACATTACAAAAGCGTACAAAAACGGATAAAAACGTACAAAGATCCAATATGAAAAAAATGATTATAAAAAGAAAAATGCTTTTGAAAAAAGCTTCATCTAAACATCTTTTTATTTTCTTTTTAAAAAGGAAAAATATAATCCATCTAAACGGGTTTTTAAAATTCTCAACTCTTCTCTAGAGAAGAAAAACTAATCATTTCTCTAGGAATTTAAAAACGAAAAAAAAAGGAAAAAATTTCACCAAGTAAACGGCCCCTAAGTTTCACTAGTTTGACTATTCGGAGTGACTTTTAACTTAATATTTGCTGACTAATCAATCATATAAAGTCTTATAACACCTAATATATCGGTCAAACTAATTTTAAGGTATTTTTAAATAAATATACCTTATCGGGTTTCGGAGTGTAGCAATTGTTGGAGAACATCTGTCATTGTGTAGATATGTTTGTTGTAGTTTCTGGCTTTCTGCTTCTTTCTTGTTCTGTATAACATTGTGAGTTTAAAATCTGTTGTGCCACGTAGTTGGTAAAGAAAAATGTAGATTGTAAGTTCGCGGTACTTTCAGGCTTAGGATGTTTTCTTGTTTTCAGTAATAGACAAGTATAAAAGCATTATGAGGATATGCAACAAAGAATAGTTGCAGTAATAAATGTATTTTTTTGTTTGCTGTAGTTTCTGCTTGGTTCCGGTTGTTATTAACATCAGATTGGGTCAAATGGGTATTTTCAGTGGTCAAAGAGGGTCAGACCAACCCGCAAATATCAGAAACAACTAATGCTTTAAACATAAAAACCAGACTAGATTATTGAAATGCTGATCTACAGGCTGAGATAAAACTACAGGATGTTTAATGCATGCCTTTTAGTATGCTTTAGTGGCCAATTGGTGTGCTCAACCCGTTTTCATTCCTGATGATTATTTTTAATCTTCACCTATTTGATCCGTTTAGAAGGTTTGGTTGCGTTACAAATCATAATTGGGTACCTTTTTAAGTGGGTTTAAAGAGGGTCAGACCAACCCGCAAACAGTATTTGTTTGGTTTTCTTCTTAAATTTTCATAATAATTAATGTTTAATTTCACTACTTGATGAATACCCGCGCAATGCGACAGTGTATAACGGCATATAATTATACATGCGAACTTGTGGTTTTGGCGTGACCCTTAATGCAACACTTACGGGTTCAATTTGTAGTCGTTGCGAGAAAAAAAGTTTATGAGTTATAAACAAAAAATGATAAAAGTTTGAGGATTTGATGATTAAACAATATTTAAAAGTTTGAGGATTTTGAATTTTGTTATCATTTTTTTATTTTTCAAGTTTCAAGATTTCACGTTTCAAGACTTCATGTTTCAAGATTTTACGTTTCAAGATTTCACGTTTCAAGATTTCAAGATTCAAGAAAAGTCATCCACCCTTTATATATAGAAGAGATAGAGATTAAGCAGGACACGCTATTAAAAAGAAAATATTATATTAGTGGTGATAAAGTGATGCAGGAGGTTGTTTAATGCATTTTTAGTATGCATTACGTGCCGATTGGTCTGCTCACGCCGTTTTCATTCCAACTGTTTTCTTCTGAAAACTTGACCCATTTGATCCGTTTACCTGTTAGGCATTGACTCAATGGGAAGTAGTACTAATGCCATCCACATCATTAATTGAATTTATATGGGACACAAATCTATTTCAGTCTCTACCTTATGCCTATCTGATGCCAAACAAGACTAGTATTCAATGGATAGTGATAACCTATAAGTCTTCAGTTCTTTTAACCGTTGCTCACTGAAGTACCAAATACTGATGATAACCTATAATGTGGATAATTAGCTTTTGGTATTGCCGCAACACCACTGAGATGTGGGCATGACACTGAAGTATTAAATATCATATTAAATGCGGACTTTGTGCTGGTGCTTCCAGTCCATACCGATAATGTCCTGTTATAGAATCCCGGGACTCACAGTATTGGGGTCTCTGGAAGAGAATGAAGTGACAGCCGGAGCTAAAGGTTCTCCATTTACTGTTCACAATGCTTCTACTGGTGTACCTGTCGAGTTAACGTAAGCTTTAATCTTGAGTCATGCAGCATAGCTAACATATGTTGCAGGGAGAACATGTGCGTCTGCAGCTAGGCTGAATCCATCTGCTTCTCAGTTCATCTATATCATTGACACATAACTTGGAATTTGGTTTGTCATTAGTACCTGCATACGTGTGGCATCAGTGTTGGAGGGAAATCTTTTGGCTGAAATAAAAAGGGTTAATGGTTTGGAAAATATACAAACTTTCCACTTTTTACTATTGTGACAAATTTGTAGCAGTTCTGTTTATCGGACCTGCGTTCCCTGTTGCATAGCTAAAAAATTTTCCTTTTTGTAATGCAGCAAACGAGGCTACTGCAATGTTTTCCTGGAAAAAAGCGGCACGTTATGATCTATCCCAAGAGATATTGAAATCACGTCAAATCCATGCAGCATCGACCCCAGCTAGTATGTCACTATCTGGGCAGTCAGAACCGACACATACTTTGTAAATTGCCAAACGACCATAGGGTGCCATCCCGACTGCTGTACCTGCAGCAGCACCGCCAAACGCTTGTGCATCCTTCACAAACACTCCAGCTGCAGTGCTTGCAGTATGTGTCCCACGTCCGAAATTATTTAGTGGTGACTCTATCCAAGTCTTTTTACATACCGCAGTGGGTACTTATTATCATCACAGTAACCATCCTTCAAAAGAGAAGCATCATAATCACAAACCTCCAAACAGGACTTGCTGCAATCCTCTTTGTTGTCAGTTATAGCCTGATAGTAAGGATGGTCTTCCTGGCCTAACTGCTCTTTGGCAACCCATGTTTACTTCCCCGCTTTTACACCATGCATTTTGTGGAATTCATCTTGCAGTCAATATAATCCTGATCCGAATCCATAAAAATCAGAACCTGGTAGGCAAACAAAATAAGGCTATAGCGCAGTATCTGTTAAATCGACAAAAGTTCTTCATATCACAAGAATGATCTGGGCTTTTCCATACTAAGTAAGGGAAGGAGTTAGTACGGTTGTAAGAATGTAGCCAAAACATTCCGTCATCACCAAGTGTCGCGCGATATATGACGGGATAAGGCTGTTTAGTATAGATATCTAGGATGATGGCTAGAAACTATTAACATTGATAAGCATTAATCTGGTATCATTGAGGTAAGGGTACTTATGCGATGCTGCTCCAATGGTATCAGTAGCCTAGTAAGAATTTAAACCCACTTACTCGGTTTTTATTGGTTAGATAACAAGATTACCATCAATTTGCATTTGCATCTTCAAACGAAAACGTCTACTTGAGTTACTGGTTTTAAATACGATCGAAACCAATTTTACTCCCACCAATCACACACAGGCTTTGTAAAAGTTTGCTATCGTTAAAGAGTATGAAATTTCCGTTGTCAGTCATCACAGCGGATGAAATATTGGTTGGAATGGTCATCCTGACACCTCTCTGCTTGGAGTAGACTTGATTCCCCTTTATGGGTTAGTTCCAGTATGGCATTTATTTTGGTGATACGGGTGGATCATCTCGATTAGCATTGCACACAAGTGTGTTTTCATCATAAATTATTAACCAGATAGCGATCACATAGAACTTTCCTTGGTGGTAAAACCCAAATGCAAACAGCTTAGACCCAGAGAACCACGTATCTGGAGATTGTCCTCCAGCAACAAGCCTAGATCCCAATTTTATTGAGTGTTTGGATCCTCCGTCAGCCCTGATCTGGACGGATGTGAAAAAGAGAATGGCAAGTAGTAGTAGAGCCATGATCAGAATATGCAACAAAAAAGGTGTTAGTATTAGTGTCTAAGCCTAGTTAGTATTGGTCGATTAGGTTAAACGTAGTTTCCTTAATGTAATACTTGCTTTGCAAGGAAAGTTAGCTTGTATTAGTATGGTAAGGTGTTTGTGTCGGTTTAGGTTTGGCTGAGGGATGTCTTGGCCAACCTATGAGAGTTAGTCGACCACCTCTCCTCTATAAAAAGGGGAGAGGGGGTGATGCAAACACATCCCATCTCATTGTTCTTTCCTTGTAACCGATTCGTGGTTTAATAAACATAATCGTTCAGTTAGATGTTGTAGTATTTTTGTTCGGCTTGTTTATTCGTTCTTCAACGGGTTCACGTTTGAAGTCAAACCTTCGATCTAGTGTTTCCGCAAATCGAACTTTAGGTTTGTGTCGTAATTGTCCAACAAAGATAAATCCCAATTACCATCAAACAAGGATGTTGATGTCCAGAAATTATCCTAGAACCTCACCCGTGGACTTCCAACTTCTTACCACTTGGGCAAAGAAACATGACTTACAAGAATATGGAAAACGAAGTTGGACACCAACACATGGCTTTGAAGAGGACAGCTTCAGGAGAGCCAACACCAGGAATATAAACCCCAATTACTGTCAAACAAGGACGTTAATGTTGAGACTTGATCCTAATACCTCACCCATGCATTTCCAACTTCTTGCCGCTTGGGCACAAAAACAGTATCTACAAGAAAATGGAAAACAAAGTTTAACACAAACACATGTCGTTAAAGAGGGCAGTTTTAGGAAGGCCTACACCATGAAGATAAATCCCAATTACCCTCAAACATTAGCGTTGGTGTCAAGACATGATCTTAGAACCTCACCCGTGGATTTCCAACTTCTTACTGCCTTGGCACAAAAACAGCACCTATAAAAAAATGGAATACCAAGTTTGACATGCCAAACACTCATCAACTACAACTATACTAGACAAACAATACAGAAACTAGTACATAGACCAATCTTCTTCTGCTTCATTCTCTATTCACCAATTTAGCTTCCTATGGCTTCATTTCCTTGACTGTAGGAAAACAAGCAATCCATTAATGTAGAACACCAAACCTCACATTTACAAACCACAGGCTGCCAAAACAGTAACGCATCATCATAGGTAGAAGTCACACAAGATAGCTACATTTCCTCAACTAACCATACACATTTCATAAACCATAAAGTGCAGAGCTCCCTCACTCACACTTATGATCATAAAAAATAGACAGTTATCAAGGCCTCACCATCTAGAGGACTCCTAACCTCCTATCCCAAACACTCCAGTACAAGTGATTTTACTGTACCTGCAGCATACAGTATTGCACTGAAGTTACCAACAGAGTAATTTGACATTTTAAGTAGAATGCCAAAACCTGTATTCTCATCAATAACAACAAGAGGAATACGCAAAGAATCAGATAACTACATTTCCTTTGACTAAGCCAACCTCCATGTACTCATTTGCATCCACCTATTCTCACAAACGAGTCATGCATCCAACTCAGAAAAGCTTCATTAGACTGACCTGTGTATCCTCCAGCTTCAATACACCAAAAATTGCAGTTGATCCTTTCACTTATGTTTTCTGTGAGAATCCTTAAACTCTTGTTAGAGGGAAATTGTTTTTTTTTTCATGACATGCTCCAAAATTCCTAGAGTTTGCAACCAAGATACATAATAAGTCACCTCGTCAATTAACTCAGGGTAGTCCCATCTTTCATGACTCACCCTAGTTAATTCAATGATTGACCTATTCCCAAACCACATTAAACCAATATTATTCCAACTGTTCTTGTAATTTTCCTAAACTTCACTTCCCACGTTTTTTCAACTTGCTTGACTGCTTCAGAATTCTTAACACATAAGTCTCAACTTAATAGTTTCCAAAATTGCTTTTTTCAGTTCCTCCATTGTTCTAATCTCATTTCTGAATAACTTGCATTTCTTTCCTGCCAAACAAAGTATACCATTGCTCTAAGACACAGTCTTCTAATAATACTCCAAACAGAGTTTTTGAAAGGGAGTTTTACCGGCTCATGAACAAATTCATTCCAATCATCTGGCATTCTTTTTACATTCATCATATCCTAAACTGTCTTCCATATTTCTTTTGAATACTCGCATTTAAAGAAGAGATGTTTGTGTGAGTCATGGGTTACTATACACAATGAACATTTCATATCAGCTTTAAACTTCCATTTCAACATCCTGTCTTAGGTATTCAACCTTCCTTGTATTGCAACCGATAGAATGAAAGCAAGCTAAGGAATACACTGGGTGAACCAAACCAGAGAGAACCATTGCACTTTTGCTTCCATAACACTGATATCCTCTAAGACATGCTTAACTGAAAATTTGACCACTTATCCATTTGCATTCTTCCATCTAACTTTGTCACATTCGTAGTTTTTTATCAAAGGGGACGGAATATTCACCTCATTAGGATACATTCTTCTCCAACTTTTGCTCCCACAATTCTTATTATCGAGCTAATAACATAAATAGTCCTGTTTGCAATTGTAAAAGTGATATTATGTTAATGCTCCTTACAGGCTACTGTGCCAGTATCTCCGGGTATATGTCTTGGTTTAGCTGCCTAGCTAGTAAGACCATGACGAAAACCTATTTTGATCATGAAGAGAATTTGCAATGGACAATAAACAAAATATAGTTGAGTTCTGCAACTGATTTACTTGACGAATATTGGAGACAAGAAGTGTTTTCTCTTGTTTAGACGTATGTGTTGTTTACGTGCATGATCTATTTTCTACTTAGATTAGTCTTTAAAACATTCAGTTATTTTTTCATGTCTTGATGATAAATGTTTCCCGAAGTGCCAAATAGCTGATACTTTTATCAGTTTCCATCCAGCCGAAGAGATTGAGACTGAATCTGGTTTAAAGAGCTGTAGAAGCAGCATGTAATATCGGTTTGAAGAGATTCTATACTTAAAAGAATCATCAAGGTCGAGTGAGAATGGGAAGCATATATGATATGTGCTGCTCAATTATGGAGGCATGCTCGTTGTATTACTGCCACATTAATCATCCTGACTCGATAGCCACCCAATAGTTATGTCTGATATATATGATCTCCTCATTTGGATATTTTAGGAGTTGAAGCTATGTGATACTTGTAAAGATGCACATATAATTTCAAAGTGTACGTTTAGTTGAATTTGTACTGGTAACACTTTATGGAGTCTAGAATCACAACCTCATGTATTTTTCTTGATAACATGAACAACGTTGGTGTTAGCTAGTTGGATCGTGCAAAAAAAGGTACTCAACACTCACCAACTATATTGAAATTTTATTTATCACTATTTTTATTTTTTGTTAGATTGTATGTACACATTATCTTCATGATTAGGGGGGGAGGGAGTGGTCTCCCTCTCTTCTCCCCATCTTTCAGTTTGTCTCTCTTCCACATCACCATTTTTTCACCCATCTTTTCTTTAGAGGGAATGGGCATCTTTCAGACCCTTCACATCTTTCAATTTCTCTCTCCTCCACATCACTATTTTTTTTTCTTTCAATTAACTTCAATATTTCATTAAAAATAAAAATACAAAATACATTAAAAACTAAAAACAAAATACAATAAATACTTAAACCAACTAGGAAATTTAAAAAAAAAATACAAGACACATTGAAAAACAAAACAACTACTAGCCATCTAAATTTGGAATGTATGCGTGCTCAATATGGTCGATGAGATCCATTCGTAGATCATCGTGAGTGTCCTCATCTCGGATCTCCAATAACACGTATTCGTTAAGTGGTGAATTCACCGGAGGATCTGGGATCCAATCAGGTTATAAAGCAAGCCCCTCTTCCTTTAAAATCATGTTGTGCAAAATAATATAAGCATACATGATTTTTCTTATTCTCAATTATTCGGTTGGTCGTGCTGGTACTCGAAGTATACCCCATCTCTCTTTAAGCATACCGAAAGCTCGCTCCACATCTTTTCTTGTGCCTTCATGTGCCGCACTAAATCGTATTCACTTATCACCAGTTGGATAAGGAATAGTTTTCACAAACACCCCCCATTTCGGGTAAATCCCATCTACAAGATAATATCCGTGCTTGTATTCGGTTCCATTTATAGTAAATGGAACAACTGGTGCGGTGCTGTTAACATGACCATTGAATAATGGAGATTGATTCAACACGTTCAAATCGTTGTTTGAACCGGCGACATCAAAAAATGCATGCCAAAACCAGCCATCTTGGGACGCCACGGCTTCAAGCATGATAGTCAGCCCTGGGTGGTCACCTCTCGTGAATTGTCTACGCCAAGCCATCGGACAATTCCGCCACAGCCAATGTGTACAATCAGCACTTCCTAAAATTTACAAAAAATTTAAATAAACATTAGAATATAAAATAAAATTTATATAACTTATATAATTTATACGTACCTAACATGTCAGGAAAATCATGATAGTTTGCATGACGGGCATATAAACGTTGCACGTCATTCTTGGTGGGTCTACGAAAATATTCTCTCCCGTATAATTGAATGACACCACTGCAAAAATTTTGAAGGCTTTCACGTGACGTTCTTGCTGACATTTGTAAGTATTCGTCTAACGAGTCAGGAACACTTCCATAGGCTAATTGACGGATTGCGGATGTGCATTTTTGCAAAACCGAAAAGCTTCTTACGTTTCTTGCATCGTATCTCGTTCGAAAATACGAAAAGTTGTTTTCCATATCGACTACTATTCTCTCAAAGAGTGGCCTTTCATCCGAAACCGATCCTCAAAGTAAACTTCAAACCTCGCATTCTCACAAAAATAATCTCGAACAAGACGGTTATGAGATATTTCACGTTTAGCTCTTTTTATAGACTTCCTTGTCGACGATGCAGTGTCAAGAACACCGGAAGGCATCACAAAGTTGGCGACAGAAAGCATAAACGCTAAATGCATCTGACCCGTCTGAGACGACTCATCACTTGACGAAGACGAATCTGAGGTTGAATCTTCAAGAAATAAAGGATTCATCATTTTTTGATATAGAAGAGATTTTTTTTTAATGTATACGTTTTTTGTATGTTTTTTTTAATGTGTATGTTTATGTGTATATACATGAGTTTTTTTTCCTCCCAAACTAGCCTTTACACTATTTTTTTTCTTTGTTTTTTGGACCTTTGGAGCGGGGCTTGCAAGCCGATTTGGGATGGAATTTGGGGTGGAATTTGCGGTACCGCAAGGGAAGGAATGGTGCTCCCGAGCGGCACCGAAACAATCCCTCGGCCCCGATCCCTTACCGCATCGACTCCCTCCCCCTTTAGCTATGTGCATTGATTCAGGTTCCTCTAAATGGTGTTTGTATGAAGTACTTTATTTCGGAAAAGGCACTTTTGTTATCGACTATATGTCAATATCTGGGTTATAGGTGAGTCTCACTTGATTTGATGAGATCAGTTACAAGATCCTACTGCCATATTTTGTACATTCAGGGAAAAATGGTCTTCGCTCTAGTTTGATGTGATCCTTTTAACCACCATAATTAGTTGGTAACGGTACTACCAACACCTTCGTAAGTTTATCGGAAGAACTGCCAAAGCTAATACAAATAATACCGGATATTTTATACAGTATATTTAAGAGATAAATAATATACACTCTAGCAAAAATAAAATAAAATAAATAAATAAATAAATAAATAAAAGGCGTGCTTACATTTAAGAGCAAATTCCCAAACTAGGCCAAAAAGTCAACCCTTGTCCCTTTTTTGGTCACTTCCATTTGCCTTTTCCCATTTTGGTCATGCTCGACTGCTCAACTGCTCGACTCCACCCAAATTTTGACACGTGTCATTCTTTTGTACTTTTTTTTTCAGAAAAGTACATAAGAATGACACTTGTCAAAATTTGGATGGAGTCGAGCAGTTGAGCAGTCAAAGTCGAGCAGTTGACCAGCCAAAAGAATGACACGTGTCAAAATTTTGACTGAAGTCGAGCAGTTGAGCAGTCGAGCATGACCAAAATGGGAAAAGCCTAAAAATATGACGACCATGGAAGACTTTTTGGCTTATTTTGAGAATTTTCTCTACATTTAAATATAGATGAACTGTTGCAGCTATGATTATCTATCTTTATTGATTACGTATGTGGTCAAGTTTGTACTACGTAGCTCAATTGCCTGTCCTTCACTACCATTCATTCAACAACTTGTAGATTGTTCAGAAGAAGACAAACCATTCATTCAACAACTTGTAGATTCATTCAACAACTTCAAGATTTACAATTTTCTTCCAGTTCATTTCATTCAAAACACCTACCATTCATTCAGATTCAAAGAACTCCCAGTTTACCCAATCACCATTAACAATGGCTGAAGGCATGGCTTCCGACCTCGTCAAAGTTGTTTTACAGAAACTGGCGAGTGAAGCCATAAAGCAAGTTGTTCGCGCAAAGGAAATTCGTTCCGAGCTGAAGAGCTTGGGGAAGACATTAACCGATATCCAAGATCTCCTTCTCACTGCTGCTGACAAGGAAATAAAAGAAGTTCCTGTTCAAAAGTGGCTCAACAGTCTCCAACACTTAGCATATGACATAGAAGACATTCTTGATGACTTGGCAACTGAGGCTATGCATCGTGAGTTGACCGAGAATTCTGGAGGCAGCACTAGCATGGTACGAAAGCTTATCCCATCTTGTTGCACAAATTTCTCACTAAGTAGAGAGATGCGTCCCAAGTTAGACGCTATTAACCATAAGTTGCAAGAACTAGAGAAGGAAAAAGTTACTCTTGGTTTGACGATGAAGAGTGGAAGTTTAGAAGTGAAGGATGATAGGTCAAAAGATGAATATAGACAATCCCAGACCTCGTTAGTAGATCCATCTGGGGTTGTTGGCCGACAAGGTGATAAGGATGCATTGGTTCTTAAGCTGCTAGGTGATGAACCATGCAAAGAAAACTTTAGCATCGTGCCCATAGTTGGTATGGGTGGTTTGGGTAAAACCACTCTAGCTAAATTATTGTATGACGATGAAAAAGTGAAGAAACACTTTAAACTCAAGGCGTGGGTATGTGTTTCAGATGAATGGGACACCTTTGGTATGAGCAATATTATTTTTCAGTCTGTGACCGGGGAAACAAAGGAATTTAAAGATTTAAATCTCCTTCAAGTAGCTCTAAGAGATCAACTTAGAGATAAATTGTTTCTATTAGTGCTGGACGATGTGTGGAGTGAAAGTAGTGACGACTGGGAATCACTAGTGGCCCCTTTAAAAGCATGTGCTCCTGGAAGTAAAATAATCATGACAACTAGGAAGGAGAAGTTGCTCAGAGAGTTGGGTTGTGGCAAATTAAACCATTTGCAAAGTCTCTCACATGACGATGCTGTGTGCTTATTTGCTAAACATGCATTGGGTGAAAATAACTTTGATTCACATCCAAGACTTAAAGCACCTGGTGAAGGCATTGTGAGAAAGTGTGGTGGTTTGCCTTTGGCTTTAATAGCACTTGGAAGGTTATTGAGGACAAAAGAAGATGAAGTAGAATGGAAGGAAATAGAGGATAGTGAGATATGGAGCTTAAAAGAGGAAGGTAAAATTATTCCAGCTCTTAGACTAAGCTACCGTGAACTCCCTGCCTATTTAAAGCAGCTCTTTGCATATTGCTCCTTGTTCCCAAAGGACTATGCGTTTGACAAGCAGGATTTGGTTCTGCTTTGGACAGCGGAAGGATTTTTGCACCAAGCGAGTCTAAGCAAGTCAACTAAAGAACGCTGGGGTCACAAATGTTTTGATGAGTTGTTATCACGGTCATTTTTCCAACACTCACCTAATGACAAGTCTTTATTTGTTATGCATGATCTGATGAATGATTTGGCCACCTCTATTGCTGGAGATTTCTATTTTAGGTTAGAGAAGGAATTGGGAAAGAATTTTAGGAAACAAGCTTTGGATAAGTGTCGTCATATGTCATTTTTTTGTGAGGAATATGTAGCGTACAAGAAGTTTGAGGTGTTTGAAGGTGCTAAAGGTTTGAGAACATTCTTGTCTGTTGGGACGAAAGAAAGGAAGCGAAACTACTTGTCGAATAAGGTTCTAGTTGACTTACTTCCCCAGCTACCACTGATAAGGGTAATAAGTTTGAGTGGTTATGAGATAAGTGAGATACCAGAGTCTATTGGTAGTTTGAGACAATTGCGGTATTTTAATTTATCTCGAACTAAAATCAAACATTTACCTGAAAATGTTTGTAATCTCTATAACTTAGAGACCTTGATAGTTTTTGGGTGTTCTAGTTTAACTAATTTACCTAAAAGCTTCTTAAAGTTAAACTGTTAAAGAATTTGCGGCATCTAGACATTAGAGATACTCCGCTTTTAAAAGACTTGCCATTAGGGGTTGCTAAGTTGAAAAGTCTACAAACTCTTTCAAAAATCATTATTGGAGGAGAAAATGATTTTTCAATAACCAACCTTAAAGATTTTGAGAATCTTAATGGGAAAGTTTCCATTGAGGGCCTGGAAAAAGTAAAAAACGCAACTGAAGCAAGAGAAGCAGACTTGTCACAAAAGAGGCTTACTGAGTTAGACGTGGAATGGAGTGACATATCAGATGCTTCCCGAAATGACACAACTGAAAACGATGTCCTTGATGCATTGAAGCCATATAATGATTGTTTGAAGAGGCTAGGCATTGTGAAGTATCTGGGTTTAGAGTTTCCAAAATGGGTTGGGGATCGCTCGTTTCGTCAGTTGGCTAGTGTGTCTATACGTGGTTGTAAACAGTGTACATCTCTACCATCACTCGGGCAACTACCGTCACTTAAGGAGTTATCTGTTCAAGACATGGGTGAAGTAAAAGTTGTTGGTTTAGAGTTTTTTGGTACTGGCCCTGCATTTCCTGCACTTGAAAGTCTAAGTTTCGGAAATATGTCAGGGTGGGAGGTATGGTCAACCAATAGTAGAAGTGGGGTTGGAGATTCTTTGTTTCCATGCCTGAAAGAGCTCTCTGTAAAATGTTGTCCTAATTTGGTTGAAGTCTCGGTTGGAGCACTACCTTTACTAAGGATTCTAAAAATAAAAAAATGCGGGAATGGTGTGGTGAGAAGTCTGGTTCATGCAGCTCCATCAGTTACCAAGTTGATAATAAAATCTATCTCAGGGCTTACTAATGAGGTGTGGAGAGGTGTTATATTGGATCTTAAGGCGGTTGAAGAATTGGATGTCAGAAGCTGTGATGAAATAAGATATTTGTGGGAATCAAAAGAAGCAGAGGCAAGTAGTAAGGTTCTCGTGAATTTAAGGAGGTTGCAAGTATTGCATTGTAATAATTTGGTGAGTTTAGGGGAGAAAGATGAGGAGGAGTACAATTATGGGAGCAACTTCCTAACATCTCTTAGCTTGTTAGAGGTATGGAGTTGTGGAAATTTCAAGCATTTAAGTTGTCCAAACAACATTAACGCTCAGTTCTTGAGTTTTGTCATTAAAGAAAATGAAAGTAAAGTAAAGTAAAACACTTTACTTCCTTTTCCGCCCACTTTTGGGAGGAAACAAAATCACCCAAATTACACTAACTTTACTTCCATTTCCTTTTCTTTTCCCCCTTAAGTAAAACTCAAGAACACAATGTGGAAGTAAATATCTTCACTTTACTTCCCTTTCATTTTCTTTTCTTTAATGATCCGACTCGAGAACACAGCGTAAGATGTTCCGAATCTTTTTTTGTGATTCAATTACATGTGTTTCCTTCTTCTCAATGGAAGGGGGGCAGAACCTCAAGTTAGTTCACATTCAGGATTGTAAGAAACTAATGATAAAGGAGGAGTTGGGAGAAGGAGGAAAGAAGAATACGTTACTTATTAACAGCAAAAGCATGCCACTGCTTGAAACTGTATGGATATCACATCATTCAAATGTGGCATCGATCATTGAATTTGGGGGTAACTTCATTCACCTCACCAGTTTGACAATATGGAATTGTCAAAGGGAGGATTCGTTATTTGCAGACCTCCAATTGCAGAGTCTCACCTCGTTAACAGATTTGTATATAAGGTATTGTCCAAGTATGGATGTTCCAACAGCTGGGCTTTGGCCTCCCAACTTGCGTAGGCTTTTTATTGGGCGGTTGAAGAAGCCCATCTCAGAATGGGGCCCACAGAAGTTTCCAACCACACTAGTTGACCTAACCTTAGAGGGTGAAAGAGAAGCAGCGACTAATTGGAGTGAATTGTCTCATCTTCATCTTCCTTCATCTCTTACTCGACTTTGGATATGGAGTTTTGACAATTTGGAAACAGTTTCAGAGGGACTCAGACACCTCACCTCCCTCCAACATCTCAAAATTTGGAATTGCCCAAAGTTGAAGGATCTACCAGAAACGTTGTTGCCTTCACTTTTGAGTTTGGAAATAAGAGAATGTCGAGATCTGAAAGAAAGATGCAGTAGAGGAGGCTCCTACTGGCCCAAAATCCTCCATATCCCCTGCATCAAAATAGACACAGAGTCACAAACATAATATGAAGGTGTGTTCTCTCTATGCCGTTTGACTTTTTATTTATTTATTACGTATATTTTATAAGTAATTGTAATAAGCTTTTCTTTCATTTAATCACAACAGTTTTTTTTTTTTTTTTTTTTTTTTTTCTCTCTCTCTTACTTTTTAAAAGTCAATGTGAGCTTATCATCAAATGTTTATACCACTGCATACAGTGGATGTTATAAAGTTTATGTTACTTAAAATTTTATTTATTTATTTTTATTATCATTCTTTTTCCTAAGTTAATATTCTAACAAATTTGATTTGTTAATCATGTATTAACTACAAGCTTTTCTCTTTTGCAGCCATTGTATAAAGAAGTGAATTACATAGGAGAGGAGTTGTATATATCAAGGCTAAGCACTAATTTGGAGCTGCATCATCATACATTTTTTGGCTTTCCTTGTAAGTTGTTGACTATTACATTCATGAATCATTGATTCCTTAAGGCTTAAGTTCACCTAATCACCTTATTTATCGATAATGAAAATAAACATTAGTTATCTTGCATTATCACTTTAAATTTGTAATATGAAAACATTCCGGATGTGCATCCTTTTAAGGTTAAAAGGAGATCTTGTATTTCTCTATTTTGCTTTTACTAAATTTTGTCAAAGTTAATACTACTTTTCTATAGTTATATTCAAATTAATTCAGGTTACTGGGATGTATTCTGATTGTTACTTCTATTTATAGAAACATGTATTTATTTTGTTGACTATTACAATGGATCATCGGTGCCTTAACTTTATCTTTTTATCGATAACGAGAATAGAAAATAAGCTTGCATTATCAACTTGAAATTTGTACTATGAGTGCATTTTATATGTGCATCCTTTCAAAAGATAAGAGTTGAATTATTATTTCTCTGTGCTGCTGTTAAAATATCTTATATACTTGAGTGAACGCAGATTAGTTACTTACGAAAGTATAGTTATTTATAAAATTATAAGATTTACTCGGATATTTTCTAATATTTGCTTCTTTTCTAGACTAGGTTGAATTACATACATATTGACTTCATCGAATGGGCAACTTCGCAAGCAACCCCATTTTTTTCCTGACTTCCAGCTGGTACGTTATGACTCTTCGCTGCAGTTTACCAAAATCATGGTTCCTTAGCTGTCATTACATATCTAATACCCTTACTGAATTACTTTTGCAGGAATGATGCCAGACCAAACATCTCTTTTTCGACCCACCTCACTATGATTCACAGTCGCAGCAGTTTGTGTATTGGTCATTTCTGCTACACAAGTTACAGCCAGACAATAAAAGATCAGACGTTAGTGAATTACATAAACCATGGATCCAATGGCTACTCATCAAGGAATCGGACTTTTGGCCTTTTCTAAAATATCACTTTCATGTGTAGTAATAGAAATTATGCCAACAGTTAATGACTTTGCGAAATAAAGCAATAGAAAGCTTGTTAATTACTGTATATATATTTGTGGAATGACTGCAATTGTAGACCTGTAATTGGGAAATGATAATCATTTTTTGCATAATCAGTTACAAAATCTGTAGTACCAAGAGTCTACGAGATTTACTTGGACATATTCTATTTTATATATTAAATTTTTTTCTAGACTGGCTTTATTGGATTTTAAAGTAAAATCTTTGAATGTCCAACTTGGCGTAGGACTATCTTCACATTTTATTGGGTATATCTTTAGACAAACAGCCTTTATTGAATTACTTTTGCAGGCATGGCGACTACGGGCCAATCATTCTTTTCTCCAACCTTACTGTGATTCACAATCGAAGCAATTTATGTATATGTTATTTGGTCATCTCACACTACCACACCACTTACAGCTAGACGATAAAAGATCACACGATAGTGGCCGGATGCAATATGATTTAGATGTATAGTTGCTTAAGCTGCTCATCAAGGAATCAGACATTTGGCCTTCTCTACAAGATTACTTTCTTGTGCAATATGTGCTTTTAACCAGCCATCAAGACTCAAGAGAATCAACACCAAGTATGCACGAGTACAAGAATTATGAGTTTATGAAACCTGGTAGTGTTCTATGCATGAGAGGCATAGGGTACCTTTTTAGCTAGTTTAACTGTCTTGTGATACATATTATATGCTCCTTGTTGCTTTTGTTCTCAATGTGTTGTAATCCTTCTTCTTTAATCCTTGAACCTTTTTTTTTCTTTTTTTTTCTTTCCGTTGCTTTAATTATCGTCAAAGACAAGATGTATGCTAGTAACTTGTTACTTCTTTTTCTTGATAAATGTTATTCTTCTTGTGATCTCATATACCTATTTTCCCGAACGACTGTCATCTTTTTACGGGAAACATAACTTGCTGAAGTTGATGCATTACTCTTTTAGTCTTTTTGCCAGACTTCTCTGGTCATGTACAAGCGGGTATATTATGATGATATATACAACTTACCTAAATGTGAATGACACCTGAAAATCATAAAAGGAACAAACAAATATAAACCATAATTATTTTTTATAATTCTTTAGCTACTATAGTTTTGATAGGTTTGGTGTATGTGGTGAACCTGTATATCTAAGTAATAACCTTTTTTTAACAAACTTTCCTCAATGTTTCTCTTAACAAAATCAAATTTACAGAAAATCACAAGTTTAATGTCTGATTTATCAATTCTAAACTGTTTCAATATCCAAAACTGGTATTTATGAATCATGACTCAACCATATATAAAGCATGGATGCTAAAGCTTCGCTCAAAAAGAGATTATATATTGATAATACTATGGGTGGTAATTCTCGTCATGACACGATAAATGACACGAACTCAACATGAAGTTAACGAGGTTTGGGTTGAGGACAAACATGTTTACAGGTTAGCCCGTCTAACCCATTTAATAAACGGGCCTCGTTTGGGCAAGGCCGGATTTGAGCATGTGCAGGGTCCTCGACCGCTCAGGGCCTCCATTTTTTCAGAGGCACAATAATTTTTAAGCATTGTCGATAATTTTATTATGTTATGGCCATAAATGGATTTGAAAGAAAGTTTGATTTGTTTCAAATGAGCTCAAATTGACTAGCTTCATGTGATTTAAAATACAAGGAACATGCGCAACGATTTTCATAAGACTAGTGCCATCAATGGACGGCAAGCCATCGACAAGCCACCTTTTACACGGCATTGCTGTTGGGAGCAGAAGCCTTCACGGGGCAAGGTGTACGAAAGGTGAGTGTTTCACCATATATGAATTCGTGCAAGTGTGGGGTCGTTTTGTATTTTTATTATTTATTATTTGATGTGTGAGTATGTGTAAAGTATTTAGTGGGTATGTTTGTATAAAAGTGAATTTTTAAATGAAAGGTAAAGGAATGAGGGAAGAAAGAAAGCTAATGTGGCGCTGAGGTAGAAGGTGAAGTGGTGTGAATGTTGAGAGTAGTAGGAAGAAAATGAATGATTTGAGTCATGTACATTTTAAACCCCTAATATTTATTGTCTTTTTCACTTTACGCTAAACCAATGTTTTTTGTTTTTTTATACCCTCACTTAAAATTATTTTACAAATGTTATATTATTTTGTTTAAAAAGGTTTTCGAAGGTGGGCTGACGGTGTGAAAAAGCTTGATTAATGTTGTTTTAATACCTTTTGCTACTTATACGTTATAATACATCTTGCAATTATAAATATAAAATTTTCGTATATGTGTCACATAAATCGTATTGACGCGCCTACTTGATAATTATGAATAGTAACCTCACAATATAATGCACGAAATCTCAATAGTCGGCAATTTCTTATCATAGCACAACGCCCTCAAAATCTATGGGACGGTCATGCGTTTGTGTTGAGTATGTATTAAACAAGTCAACACATTAACCCGTTTGAGTTATGATCCACTAGAAAGTGGAAGAAATTAAAAAGTTTGCAAAGCAAATCACCTAGTGCCACATGTTCCTCACCCACTTCATCCATTTTTTCTTAGTATTTTTTATTAGAGGGTGTTTTGGTCATTTGACAATTTTTTTAAATTCCACCCTAAACTTCAAACGTAAATAACTTTTTTTACGACAAACTTCTATAAAAAACCGATTTCACCATAACTTTTAAAATTTAATTCTCTTTAATTTGGCATATATTTTGATATGTGAATTGCACTTTTTTTTCAGCTTTCTAAGTGGGTGTTAATTTTTTTGAAATTTTCGGCTATAATTTTGTCTAGTTTAAAGGACGAATTATAAAAAATTAAAGCACGAAAGTTGTAGCTTTTTGGCCATTCTTTACCCAGAAATTTGAATCACTCAAATCCGATGTGATATGAGTGAGATAACGCACATTAAAGATGACTTCTTAGTCATATTTAGTCCCCACAAAGTGTTTGAAAAAAGAGATTTATCTTATAAAAGTACATTTAAATGCACTAATTGGTGTATTACAATACATATTTTGTTATTTTTGTTACTTTTAGCTTCTTATTTTTTTTAACTGATGAACAAAGGCTAAATGATGAACAGACTAACTGATAAACAAACAACCAACTGATGAACAATGTGACCATAACTGATGAACATTGTGATTTTTTTTACAACTGATGAACATTATGGGGGTTTTTTTTTTTTTTAACTGATAAACTGATGAACGTTATAATTTTTTTAGAAAACTGATGAACATTGTGATGAACAGACTAACTGATGAACAACAACCAACTGATAAACTGATGAACTACGTGACCATAATTGATGAACATTGTAATATAACTGATGAACGAAAAATAAAGAAAAGTGATGAACATTGTGATAAACTGATGAACAACTCTTTTTATTGATGAACAATACTTTTTATTAATAAAAAATAGTAAATCGTTTGCGATGGTAAGAATCTTGTTAATGCCATGAGTCTTAATAAAAAAATTAAATCTCTCATGAACAAAACTTCGTTTTTAATGAACAAAAGTAAAACGGGTGAAGCTCATAAACATAAGTAATATAGGAGAGAAATTTAATAAACAAAATTATATTTTGATGAGCAAGATTAACTGATGAACAACAGTTAATCAGATAATATATTTTGTTCATCAGTTAATATTGTTCATCAGTTCATCAGTCTTGAAGAAGATTAACTGATGACTGATGAACAAAATTAATTGATGAACAACACTAACTGATAAACAAGATTAATTGATGAACAAAGACTAAGTGATGAACAAAAGGTATTTAAAAAAAAAAGAAAATTAACGATTAAAATATATAACTTTTTGAATCTTACATTAATAAAATGATTAATGACGTGTTGTGGTACAAACATTAGAGCATTTAACGCAATTTTAACACTAAAAATTCAAGCTAGACATTTCATCATACATTTTGTGTGTAACAAATATGACTAAAACGTCATCTTTAACGTGCGATATCTCACTTTTGTTCAGTTATAATATTGTTGCATTATTGGTATTAAGGTTATTTTGAGTTGAATTTTTGGAATGTAATTTTAATTAAGTATAAATAAATGAAAAAAATAAGCACGATGACATCAGAAAACTTGTGTCATGCTATTAATAGGGAGGAGTTTTTTGGTTTCATGAACAAAACTAGTGACATAAGCAAACAATGCAAATGACACCACTTTTCTCATGACACTATGCCATGGCACGACAGTGTACCTACGCCTCTTATGGAAAGGTTCCTCTAGTATTCACATTACCCGGGTAAAAAGTCATGTCTTAGCCTTCTTATAGGTTAAGGTCTCCAAACGGAATCCAAGATATTATGTATACATGTATCATATTACATAATATGATCATTCGACACAAGCAGTGAGCGATATGTCCTACATGGTTCGAAAATGAGGGACACCAAGATCATGATCCCTTAAGATCGCATGAAGAATCGTTAGTAGTTACTCAAGAGCTAATGGACTCATCAACTCATCTAAACTTAAAATCTGATTTGATCGAACACATTTGGTGAAATCGTCGAAATCATATCAATCAAGATAATGAAGTCGATAGTAACGATGACGATGAGGAAGACGATGAAGATTTTTTTTTAATGTTTTTAACGTTATTTGAATAATTTACGTAATGTTTTTAATGTTTATTTGAATTTCGTACTGTAATGTTTTTAATTTTAATGAATTTAAATTTGTTGTTTAAAATGTTTGAATTTAAAAAAAATAATAATAAAATAAAAAAAAAATAAAAAATAGGTCATTGACTATGGCTATTTGGTCGTGTCTGGTCGCCGAAGAGAGAAAACTAATGTGGCATCTGGTGACATGGGTCACGAGTGTGGTCAGCCTAATAGGTGAAGGTCTCCAAACGGATTTACCAGTTGGGCTGAAATGGGCCAAAGTCTCCATACAATTTAACCTTATTAGGCTCAAAACATGACCATAACATAGCCCTAACAAAAAGCCCAAATTCCCAAAACGTGCCACTCACGTGACGGTAAAACACCTTTTCATCATCATAAGTGCACATCCTTCCTGTTTTTCCTCACATAAAAAAAACACCCAAAAAAACAAAAAAAACACAGACAAAAAAAAAAGAATGGATTCAGAACAAGAAGTAGACTTATTTGGTGAATTAGAATTATCAAATGAAAACAAACAAGAAGATGAATCATCACAATCATCATCATCATCTTCATCAGCAGTTGGATCATCTTCTTCATCATCTTCAGATGGATCATCTTCCAATCATACCAGTGGTGGCAATAGTGCTAATAGTGGTGGTGGTGAAGATGATGATGATGAAGTAAGGTCTAGTTATTACAATCAAGATGAAGAACAAGAACAACCTAATATACAGTCTACTGGTCTTTATGAGGATGATTATAATGTTGTTGAAGATGATAAGGATTTGTTTGGTTCTGATAATGAAGAGTATCTTGCTACACAAATTGCTAGCCCTTTTCCTGTTCCTGGTATATATATATTTTTTTATAAAATTTGTGTTTTTTGGTTAAATGTTTGATTTTGAAGATTGCCCATATGGTATTTGTGTAATTATTGGGATAAATTGCTACCCCTTTTCCTGTTCTTGGTAATTTTTGCTTTAAGTTGGGTTTTTTGTATGTTTTTTGGTTAAAGATTGATTTTTTCAGGTTGAGATTATATTTGATGAAAAGGGTTTTTTTTTTTTTTTTTTTTTTTTTTTTTTTTTTTTTGTGTGGCTATGTGGTGAAAAAGGTTTAAAGTTTTGATTTTGAAGGTTGCCCATTAGGTAAAAAAAAATATATTTATTTGTTGTGTTTTTAATAAGTTTTTTGAAGATTGCCCAATTGGTGTTTGTGTAAACGTTGTGATAAATTGCTATTTGGTTCATGGTAATATTAGTTACATTTGTGTTTTCTTATGTGGTTTGGTTGAAGTTTTGATTTTTACGCGTTAATGATGTATTTGATGAAAAGGGTTTTTTTCTGGTATGATGGTTTAGTGATTTTTTAGATTGTAAATTGAAAAAGTTATGATGTTGAAGGTTGCCCATTTGGTTTTAGTGTAAATATTGTGATAAAACCGCTAGCTCTTTTTCTGATCCTGGAAATTTTTTGCTTAACTTTGTGTTTTGGTAAAAAATTTTATTTTTGGAGGTTCATGCTGGTAATTGATGAAAATATTTTTGCTGATATGATGTTTTAGTGGTTCTATGCTGAAAGATTAGGTTTTGAGACCTGTAAAGTGAAAAAGTTTTGATTTTTTAGGTTGCCCATTTGGTTTCATTGTTATTTTTTGATATAGTTGATGTTGGGACTTGGGTTGACGAGTTAGCATGGATATTAAGCAATCAAGAAAGAAGGGTTGAAAGAATTCTGTTTTGAAATATGTAAAGTGAAAAAGTTTTGGTTAGCATGAATCTTAAGCAACTAAAGTAAAAAACGATGCTTTTTTTTTGCCAGTATTAGTATTTCAGGAAAAGGGTGTTTTTTAGTAATGATTAAGTGATTCTATGATCAAAGATTAGGTTTTGGAAGATGTAAAGTGAAAAAGTTTTGATTATCAAGATTGCCCATCTGGTTTTATCGCCTGTTTTGATGTTGCTGAGAGAATGAGTAAGCATAAATTTTAAGCAATTGAAGAAAGAAAGATCGGTTTTCTTGTTATTTGGACTGAATAGCTGCTACCATGCTGCTCTTTTTGTTAGTGACGAAATTGTATACAAAACATTATGCAAAGATCAGATAATCATAGCATCTGAAACTTACCTGCATAGAAGGGGTTGTTTCTTATATAGTTATATGCGGTTTTACTTGTTGCATACTAAAAGGATTCGACTACGAAACGTGAAAGTGGAAAAGTTCAAATTTGAAGATCACCCATTTGGTTATCCTGTAAATCGTTTGATAAAGTTGAAGCTATTAAGGAAAATAAGATAGATTTTTGGTTATCTGATTTGAGTTTTGCTGCTCTGTTATCAGTTTTTATGTATAAACGATGCATCTAATTTTATAGGATGTCATTTGCTCTATGCCACGAGCTTTTGTTTGTTTTTTTTTTTTTTTTTGCTTGTTTGGTTAGTTTTACACCTATGTACATGTAAAGATTTGATTTTGTAGCATTTAAAGTGGAAATAAATGAAGTATTTGAAACTAAAGTATGTGGGTTTAGCTCAGTGTTTTTAGAAGGGGCTGTTTTACGTATGCCCTTTTCCTGGTCTTATCTCGAAAAGGAATGGGATTTCAAGATAACTTTCCAGTTTTGAAGATCACTAATATGGTCATACAGTGCATTTCATAGTTTTGATTTCTGTAAATTTTGTAGCATGTAAATATGAAATGGTACTCGGTGAGTTGTTTTTCCTATGTGGTTAAGTGGTTTTACAGAGGATTCCCATGTAAAGTAGAAATGTTAATGGGTTATTATCTTGAAGGTGACCCATTTGGCTTTAATGCAAGTCTTTTGATATATAGATGTTTCTATTAATGATTTAGCTTGAATTTTAAGCTATAAAAGCGATATTCTTAGTTGTTAGTACTTGAATTGAATTGAATTGTTGTTACCATGGATTTCGCTTGTGTTATGACTTATATTAAATCTTGGTTTATCATTTAGTGATTTTCTATGCCTATACGGCTATACGCATATGTGTACACTTTCTTCCACTTCATTTTATTCTTTGTTTCTAAACCATTTTGATTTACAGTTTTGCCGCCCCAAGCCCCGCCACGTAATACTAACAACAACAACAACAACCGAGGCGGAGGAAATCAGGGGGGCCGTGGACGTTATAGCGGCAACCCAGGAGGACCCGGGTTACTCCCTCGGCCCCCATTTCCACAGAGGCAGAATAATTATGGTTATGGGTCTAGGTATAATGCTCCTCGTAATGATGAATGTTCTGTTTCTGAACTTAAGTTTTCAAAGAGTGAAGAAACATTATCAAGGAAGGTCATATCGTTTCAGAGGTAAAAGATATTTCAATGGCTTCTACTCTTTCTTTATACAGAGTTATATATAGACACAATAGTATTCACACGATTTTGCCAACAGTTATGAATGTTTCTAGTATACCAATAGGGGGTTTGGTTTGGGGGGTGGGGTGTTATTTATTACTCTATAAGATTGTAGAATTTAGTGCTTGGATTTGCTCTGCTGTTTAAAGTTGTACTTTGTATTAACTAGATAATCATATGTTTGAGTTAAGGGCACTTATGATTGTTATCTATACTACATATAATAGAAAAATGGTCAAATGTGAAAAGTTGAATTTTTAAAATTGGTCAAATGAGAGAGAAATAAATAGTGTAATTAATACTTTTATTAAAACACCCCATTATTTAAAAGTACAATAATTTATTCACATTGTACAACCAATTAAAAGCACATATACCAAATTAAAAACAACCAATAAAAACACCCCTTACTAAAAAGTACAATAAAATTTTCATAACGTACTATTTAAAAAAGCTACAACATAATCCAAAATATAAAATAATTAAACACAATAAATAATGATATTTTTAAAGGGTTTTTCTATTATGTGCCCTAGGGCACATGATAAGAAGTGAAAAAAGTACATAAAAGTACTTTTAAGTGGGTGATGATTTTCTTGAAATTTTTTGCATTTTCGACTCTAACTTTATCTAGGGGCCGAATTATGCAAAACTTAAAACATGAAAGTTGTAGTTTTTTGGCCATGCTTTACCCAGGATTTTGAATCACTCAAATCCGATATTATATGAGTGAGATATCGCATGTTAAAGATGACGTTTTAGTCATATTTAATGCACACAAAGTGTTTGATAAAATGCTTAAAAGAGATTTTTTTCTTATAAAAGTACATTTAAATGTACTAATTGGTGTACCACAATACATCTTTTGTTAGTTTTAGCTTTTTTTTTTAACTGATGAACAATATGATCATAACTGATGAACAAGATTAACTGATGAACAACACTAACTGATGAACAATACTACTGTTCATCAGTTAATATTGTTCATTAGTTAGTGTTGTTCATCAGTGATCAACTGATGAACAATGTGATTATAACTGATGAACAACACTAACTGATGAACAATATATTGTTCATCAGTTAATATTGTTCATCAGTTAGTGTTGTTCATCAGTGATCAACTCATGAACAATGTGATTATAACTGATGAACATTTCCATGAACAAGATTAACTGATGAACAACACTAACTGACTGTTCATCGGTTAGTGTTGTTCATCAGTTAATATTGTTCATCAGTGACAAACTGATGAACAATATTAACTGATGAACAATAATAACTAATGAACAAAACATACATTTTTTTTAAATAACGATTAAAAAAATCACTCTTTGAATCTTACATTAATAAAATGATTAATGATGCGTTGTGGTACAAAAGTTAGAACATTTAATGCATTTTTAACACAAAAAGTTTAAGCTTGACATTTCATCAAACACCTTGTGTGCAACAAATATGACTAAAACGCCATCTTTAACGTGCGTTATTTCACTCATTTCACATCGGATTTGAGTGATTCAAAAACCTATCTAAGAGTGAACGGAAATCTATAAATTTCATGTTTTAAGTTTTTCACGATTCGGCATTTTCGAGGGTGAAAATGCTCAAAAAATAAGAAAATAAACACCCATTTGATATGTAAAAAAAAGTTTTATAATTTCTAACAAAATTTATACCAAATTAAAGAGGATTAAATTTTATAAATTATGGCGAAATCGGTTTTTTTCTAAAAGTTTGTCATTTGTGAGTTATGTACGTTTGAAGTTTGAGGGTGTAAAAGAAAAACGGGTCAATTTACTATAATACCCCTTTGACCAAAAATAATAAAAAAAAAAGAAGGAAGTTGACTAGATATAATCCAACGGTAGAGATCATTTTTTAGAATTTGCAATTTGATATACTTTTTAAAAAATCCTCTACCTAAGATATAAATGCTTAAATAATGAAGACTTTACTTTTGGGCTTTTGGGATAGGGCTAAGCTGAATTGAGTTTTTGTACATTGTTTGAAATGAATACTTCTAAGAAGCATTGTTTGAATTGCTCACTTGATAAAGATTATTTTCTTGTCCGGTAGTAATCCAGCATAATTGTAAAACTTGATTACTTCCAAAAACCACTAGCAATCAAATAATTCATTCAGTTATTTTATTATATAGAAAAAACCATATAATTCATTGACTTGCTAGTAGCATGAGAGCATTCACAATGGGTCAAGTGATTAAAAGCTTTTGAAAAGGGTTTTTTGCATTATAATCAAAGTTTTTTGAAAAGCTTTTCTACAAAGGCTTGGTAAATATCAAGTCTTTCTTCTAAGTTTTAGCTATTGAATATATTATGCATTAAATGCATCAAGTTTTTAAAACTTGATACATTGTAGATGCTCTAAGTTGCTATGATGGCCGCCCCTAAAAACTTCTTGTGTAGCTTTTATTTGTTTTACTATTTTGTAAACATAACTTTATATTTCCAAGGAGTTTGATATTCTCCAACATTTACCTCTTCAGAGACGATGTAGAAAACGAGGTTCAGATTTTTTACATCCACTCACTACTAGGGATGAGCATGAGTACCGGAAAAATGGTACGGTACCAGAACCGTACCGGTACCGGTTATCACTACCCGGTACGGTACCGCTATCATGAAATTCGCTCAAAAAAAATCCGGTACCACTAAAAATCGGTACGGTCCCAAAACGTGAAATCCCGCTTTTAATACCGGAATAAAGAGAGGCTTAATTTTTTTTACTAAACTCATGATCTAGGCACTCTTAACTTAGTAGTAGCTTGTATATACTTGGTAGTAGCTTGTGTAGAATATCAAGCCTAAAAACTCACTTGAGACACTCACGACACTAGAGGAGAAAACTAAAAGATTTACAACTTGCCTGCTAAAAGTTGCATGAAGAAAAGAAACCATGGTGGCTACATTTTTACTTCTCATTCACCAAAAAGATACAACAAAATACTACTTGCTTAAATAATAAAGAAAAATACCAAACTCTCCTGCTATGAACAGACCCACGTCTTTTTACTCCTAAAATAATGCATGACCAACAGACCAAGTAACTATCCGCTGAGTACTCAAAGGAAAGTGGCAAATTGGTACAATTTGAAATTACTTTTATTCTAAACGGTACTCAATTCGGTATAGTACCGGTTTCCCGAATCCGGTACCGGTACCGATATAACTCTTGGTTCCGGGATCGGGACTACATATTTTGGTCGGGAAAAATACGGTAGCTTGAAAATGGAGCCAGTACGGTACCAAAATGGTACCGTGCTCATCCCTGCTCACTACAATATATGCTCATAATGCTTTTATCTTCTAAACCAACCAATTCTCAAGATTAACTTATAGTTTCACAATGTGAAAATCACTCTTATAACTTTACAAAATAGATATATTTGATACAAAAATATTAGAATCTCATTCGTGATTGGACATGTAAATTCATTATATATAAATGTTGTATATTGCTAAAGAGGTGTTTGTTTATGTAGCGGGATTGTGCGGTTCTAGGCTTATTTTTCGTAAGCTTACTTTTGTGACATGAAACTTTTCGGTTTATATAAGCTTATTATGACATAATAAACTTATATACGCCGAAAAGTTTTAAGTTAAACGAAAACAAATAAGCTTATAAAACATAAGCCGAAATCAAATAATGAATAAGCTCTTTCTCTATATAAGCTTAAACAAACACCCTTTAATAATTCGTTATATAATGTATTTGAACGCAATCAAATCAATCAAGAGACATAATAATGGGTTATGTTATTGCTATCCTATGACCCACATATTTTGTCACTTTTAACAACCTTCACCCTTTTTTGCCTCCCTATTTACAGTAAAACACAGTTTTTTTTATCAGTTTTTTTTTTTCGTACTTTTATCAGTATAATACTTTTAACTTGTTAAACTTTATATATTTTTATTCTGCACTTTCTGTTTTACAGTTTTATATTATAAACAAAAATATAAAAAAAAATAATAAAAAACCAAAAAACAATTTAACTAAGTAGAATAATAGGAACCAAAAGATTTGTGTCTTAATGGTACTTCCTATTATGTGAGAAACTTTTCAATCAAATATTTTTAGGTTCAAGTCCTCTTTAAGTCATGTGAGATAAATTTGTTAAATGTTAGTAAGAGAGTTAAAAGTTTTTTAATAATAATAATAATAATAATAATAATAATAATAATAATAATAATAGAAGAAAAGGAAAGAATTAAAAAAAGAAATTTCACCTACTTTTGTTGACGGTAGAAAATTGGGGTAATGGGCTTTAAATAATAAAAGTTGACCGAATAAAAAAAGAAATTTCATCTACTTTTGTTGACCGTATAGAAAAGGAAATTGCACCAACTCACAAAGCAACAAAAGTTGATTAAAAGACTACAAAGTGAACACCCCACCCACCAACCATTTTCTAGACGTCTCTTGTTTTATCTTCAAAAGTTTATATACTCTGATCCGAAAATATTTGCTTACGTTTAATTAGTTTATCTTCGGAAATAATATATGATTATGTTTCTTGATTGTTTCTGTTAAAATTATGTGGTCAAGTCAAAATAATATATTGTTCAGAAGAAGACAAAAAATACTACCAATAATTGATGAATTTTCTTTCAATTCCAGCTGCCTAAAAGTCAAGATATACAATTTTCTTCCAGTTCATTTCATTCAAAACACCCACCAATCATTCAGATTCAAAGAACTCCCAGTTTACCCAATCACCATTAACAATGGCTGAAGGCATGGCTTCCGACCTCGTCAAAGTTGTTTTACAGAAACTGGCGAATGAAGCCATAAAGCAAGTTGTTCGCGCAAAGGAAATTCGTTCCGAGCTGAAGAGCTTGGGGAAGACATTAACTGATATCCAAGATCTCCTTCTCACTGCTGCTGACAAGGAAATAAAAGAAGTTCCTGTTCAAAAGTGGCTCAATAGTCTCCAACACTTAGCATATGACGTAGAAGACATTCTTGATGACTTGGCAACTGAGGCTATGCATCGTGAGTTGACCAGAGAATTCTGGAGGCAGCACTAGCATGGTACGAAAGCTTATCCCATCTTGCTGCACAAATTTCTCACTAAGTAGTAAGATGCGTCACAGGTTAGACGCTATTAACCATAAGTTGCAAGAACTAGAGAAGGAAAAAGTTACTCTTGGTTTGACGATGAAGAGTGGAAGTTTGGAAGTGAAGGATGATAGGTCAAAAGATGAATATAGACAATCCCAGACCTCGTTAGTAGATCCATCTGGGATTGTTGGCCGACAAGGTGATAAGGATGCATTGGTTCTTAAGCTGTTAGGTGGTGAACCATGCAAAGAAAACTTTAGCATCGTGCCCATAGTTGGTATGGGTGGTTTGGGTAAAACCACTCTAGCTAAATTATTGTATAACGATGAAAAAGTGAAGAAACACTTTAAACTAAAGGCGTGGGTTTGTGTTTCAGCTGAGTGGGATACCTTCGGTATGAGCAATATTATTTTTCAGTCTGTGACCGGGGAAACAAAGGAATTTAAAGATTTAAATCTCCTTCAAGAAGCTCTAAGGGTGCGTTTGGTAGAGAGAAATTCAGAGAAAAGAAATGAAGTAGAGAATAGAATCTCAGAGAATAGAAATCAGTAGAGAATTTTGTTCAATTCTAATGTTTGGTAACAACAGAGACTTGACCCGAGAAATAAAAAAAATTTTATTTAAATAATATTTTGTCTAAATAAAAATTCTTAAAAAATATTTAAAAAAAATTATTTTAAAAAAAAAATATATCTTTTTTTTTTAAATTTATTTTTTAAAAATTTATGTACTTTCTTTAAAAAAAATTATTAAAAAAAAACTTATTTTTTTAAAATGTATTTACTTAAAAAAAAACTTGTTTTAAAAAAAATATATTTTTTAAAATGTATTTATTTTAAAAAAAACTTATTTTTTTAAAAAAATATTTTTTATTTTTTCTAAATAACAATTTTTAAAAAAATATTTAAAAAAATTATTTAAAAAAAAATATTTTAAAAAAATTATTTAAAAAAAAATATATCTTTTTTTTAAATTTATTTTTTAAAAATTTATGTACTTTCTTTAAAAAAATTATTTTAAAAAAATATTTTTATTTAAAAAAAAACTTGTTTTTAAAAAAAAATGTTTTTAAAAAATGTATTTATTTAAAAAAAATTATTTTTTTTAAAAAAATATTTAAAAAAAAATTATTTTTAAAAAATAATTTGTTTACCTATATATATTTTTTTTTAAACAAAATCCATTATTTAACAAAATTATAGTTGTAAAAAAAAAAAAAAAAAAAAAAAAAAAAAAAATCAAAATAATAATAATCCATTTCTCTAATTTCTCCACCAAAATAAGGGAAATGGAGCTAGACAAATTACACTACCCAAATCTCTCTATTTCTCTTCCAAATTCTCCGCTTTTTCAATTCTCTGTGTACCAAACAAGAGAAATGGAACCATTTCCAATTCTCTTGCCTCAATTCCCGCTACCAAACACACCCTAAGGGCATGTTTGGTACAATGGAATGGAATGCAAAGAAACGAAATTGGAACCGTTTCTCATGTTTGTTAAGTCAGGGAATGGAAATGGAGAATCAAATTTCGATTCTCTTTCCACCATTTTGATTCTTTCTAAAAGATGGAGAAACATGGAGAATGAAAAAATATAAAGGAAGCCATTCTCTCTTCAGTCATGATGAGAATCACGAATGATAGTTAAAAAATTATGGTATTAATAGAACAGGTCATGTGCAACGCACATGCTCTCAAAAATCAAAATCTTTTCATAACCCTAACACCCCAAATCTCTCAAGCTTTGCTGATGCTTCATCTTTTTCACTAATGAACAAGTTGTATCTTCTTCTTTTAATTTTCAATACAAGACTGCAATTTATCTTTGTGGCCATAAGTTTTGCTTTCTTGTTGCTACATGTCCCGATCTTGGGTTTTGATCTTATCGGAGCCACTGCTGCCAAAAATTTGTCTGTTCATCACTTCATCTTCATCATAATTGATGAATCTGCAGTTGCTCATTCAACCACAATTAAAGCAGATCCCTTTTTGTGATGAAATTGTTCATCATTCCAACCAAATTCATCCATTAATCACTTTATTTTAATACTATATGACAAGTTATTTGATCTTATTTCAATTATAGTGGCTTATGTTCTGTGACTTTGTCGAAGAGTCCTTCATATTAAAATATCAACAATAATTGCATATCACCACTTGGATAATTATCCCACTTATGAGTCAATTCAAAAGCTATACAATATAAAAATCACAAACTGAATTTTTTGTGTGCTAACATAAATGTCAGATTTTGATTAAAAAATGTATTCAGGTGGTTAAAAGTTTTTTCATTCCACCTTTGTAATACAACCAAACAAGTGAATCAATTTTTCACCATATTTTTTGTATTGATTCTTTGTTTTTGCCAAACAAGAGAATTATTTATTTTTGTTTGGGCTCATTCTCTTTCTCTGCATTCTAATTCTTCAAAGCTATTCCATTCTTTACCATTCCACCGTACCAAACACCCCCTAAGGGTGTGTTTGGTACCGAGAATTGGGGCAAGAGAAATGGAAATGGTTCCATTTCTCTTGTTTGGTACCGAGAATTGAAAAAGAGGAGAAATGGGGTAGAGAAATGGAGAGAATTGGGTAGTGTAATTTGGTTAGCTCCGTTTCTCTTATTTTGGTGGAGAAATTGGAGAAATAGATTAATTTTTTTTTTTTTTTTTTTTTTTTTTTTTTTTTTTTACATTTAAAAAAAATATTTAAAAAAATTATATATTTTTTTTTTAAAATTATTTTTTTTAAAAATAAGTTTTTTTTTAAATAAATACATTTTTTTTAAAATTATTTTTAAAAAATTATTTTTTTTAAATATTTTTTTTAAATAAATACATACATTTTTTTTAAATAAATAAGTTTTTTTTTTAAATAAATACATTTTTTTTCAAAATTATTTTTAAAAAATTATTTTTTTAAAAATTTATTTTTTTAAAAAAATATTTTTTTTTAAATATTTTTTTTTAAAAAATAAGTTTTTTTTTTTAAATTATTTTTTAAAAAAAATAAGTTTTTTTTTTTTTAAAATAAGTTTTTTTTTTAAAAAAAATTATTTTTGAAAATTATTTTTTTTTTAAATAATTTTTTTTTTCATTTCTCGGGTCAAGTCTCTGTTGTTACCAAACATTAGAATTGAACACAATTCTCTACTGATTTCTATTCTCTGAGATTTTATTCTCTACTTCATTTCTTTTCTCTGAATTTCTCTCTACCAAACGCACCCTAAGAGTTCAAGTTAGAGAGAAATTGTTTCTATTAGTGCTGGACGATGTGTGGAGTGAAAGTAGTGACGATTAGGAATCACTAGTGGCCCCTTTAAAAGCATGTGCTCCTGGAAGTAAAATAATCATGACAACTAGGAAGGAGAAGTTGCTCAGACAGTTGGGTTGTGGTAAATTAAACCATTTGCAAAGTCTCTCACATGATGATGCTGTGTGTTTATTTGCTAAACATGCATTGGGTGAAAATAACTTTGATTCACATCCAAGACTTAAAGCACCTGGTGAAGGCATTGTGAGAAAGTGTGATGGTTTGCCTTTGGCTTTAGTAGCACTTGGAAGGTTATTGAGGACAAAAGAAGATGATGTAGAATGGAAGGAAATAGAGGATAGTGAGATATGGGGCTTAAAAGAGGAAGGTAAAATTATTCCAGCTCTTAGACTAAGCTACCGTGAACTCCCTGCCTATTTAAAGCAGCTCTTTGCATATTGCTCCTTGTTCCCAAAGGACTATGCGTTTGACAAGCAGGATTTGGTTCTGCTTTGGACAGCGGAAGGATTTTTGCACCAAGCGAGTCCAAGCAAGTCAACTAAAGAACGATGGGGTCACAAATGTTTTGATGAGTTGTTATCACGGTCATTTTTTCAACACTCACCTAATGACGAGTCTTTGTTTGTTATGCATGATCTGATGAATGATTTGGCCACCTCTATTGCTGGAGATTTCTATTTTAGGTTAGAGAAGGAATTGGGAAAGAATGTTAGGAAACAAGCTTTGGATAAGTGTCGTCATATGTCATTTATTTGTGAGGAATATGTAGCTTACAAGAAGTTTGAGGGAATTGAAGGAGCTAAAGGTTTAAGAACATTCTTGTCTGTAGGGGTGAAAGAAAGGTGGCAAGATTACTACTTGTCGAATAAGGTTTTGGCTGAATTACTTCCCCAACTACTATTGATAAGGGTTATAAGTTTGAGTGGTTATGAGATAAGTGAAGTACCAGAGTCTATTGGTAGTTTGAGACATTTGCGGTATTTTAATTTATCTCGAACTAAAATCAAACATTTACCTGAAAATGTTTGTAATCTCTATAACTTAGAGACCTTGATAGTTTTTGGGTGTTCTAGCTTAACTAATTTACCTAAAAGCTTCTTAAAGTTAAAGAATTTGCGGCATCTAGACATTAGAGATACTCCGCTTTTAAAAGACTTGCCATTAGGGGTTGCTAAGTTGAAAAGCCTACAAACTCTTTCAAAAATCATTATTGGAGGAGAAAATGATTTTTCAATAACCAACCTTAAAGATTTTGAGAATCTTCATGGGAAAGTTTCCATTGAGGGCCTGGAAAAAGTAAGAAACGCAACTGAAGCAAGAGAAGCAGACTTATCACAAAAGAGGCTTACTGAGTTAGAGGTGGAATGGAGTGACGTATCAGATGCTTCCCGAAATGACACAACTGAAAACGGTGTCCTTGATGCATTGAAGCCATATAATGATTGTTTGAAGAGGCTAGGCATTGTGAAGTATCTGGGTTTAGAATTTCCAAAATGGGTTGGGGATCCCTTGTTTCGTCAGTTGGCTCGTGTGTCTATACGTGGCTGTAAAAAGTGTACATCTCTACCACCACTCGGGCAACTACAGTCACTTAAGAAGTTATGTATTCAAGAAATGGGTGATGTAAAAGTTGTTGGTTCAGAGTTGTTTGGTACTGGCCTTGCATTTCCTTCACTTGAAAGTCTAAGTTTCGCAAATATGTCGGGGTGGGAGGTATGGTCAGCCAATAGCAGAAGTGGTGTTGGAGATTCTGTGTTTCCATGCCTTCAAGAGCTCAATATAGAAGGTTGTCCTAATTTGGTTGAAGTCTCGGTAGAAGCACTACCTCACTAAGGGTTCTAAAAATAGTAGAATGCGGGAATGGTGTGGTGAGAAGTCTGGTTCATGCAGCTCCATCAGTTACCAAGTTGAGAATAGAATCTATCTCAGGGCTTACTAATGAGGTGTGGAGGGGTGTTATATTGGATCTTAAGGCAGTTGAAGAATTGGAAGTCAGAAGCTGTGATGAAATAAGATATTTGTGGGAATCAAAAGAAGCAGAGGCAAGTAGTAAGGCTTTCGTGAATTTAAGGAAGTTGGAAATATGGAGATGTAAAAAATTGGTGAGTTTAGGGGAGAAAGATGAGGAGGAGTACAATTATGGGAGCAACCTCCTTTCATCTCTTAGATCGTTAGTGGTATTCGGTTGTGAAAATTTCAAGCATTTAAGCTGTCCAAACAACTTGGAGACGTTGAGTATCTATGTTTGTAAGACACTGTGTGTCTCCTTCTTCTCAATGGGAGGGGGGCAGAAGCTCAAGGGTGTTCACATTCAGTCTTGTAAGAAACTAATGATAAAGGAGGAGTTGGGAGGAGGAGGAGGAGGAAAGAAGAATACGTTACTTATTAATAGCAAAAGCATGCCAATGCTTGAATATGTAAGCATAATGGATCATTCTAATGTGGCATCCATCATTGATTTTGGGGGTAACTTCATTCACCTCACCAGATTGGGAATATGGAATTGTCAAAGTACGGAGGAGTCATTATTTGCAGACCTCCAATTGCAGAGTCTCGCCTCGTTAACTTATCTGTCAATAAGCATGTGTCCAAGTATGGAAGTTCCAACAGCTTGGCTTTGGCCTCCCAACTTGCGTGTCCTTTCAATTGGGAATTTGAAGAAGCCCATTTCAGAATGGGGCCCACATATCAACTTTCCATCCACACTAGTTGACCTATCCTTATTCGGTGAAGCAGCGAGTAATTGGAGTGAATTGTCTCATATTCATCTTCCTTCATCTCTTACTCGACTTTGCATATGGAGTTTTGACAATTTGGAAACAGTTTCCGAGGGACTCAGACACCTCACCTCCCTCCAACATCTCAAAATTTTTAATTGCCCAAAGATAAAAGATCTACCAGAAAAGTTGTTGCCATCACTTTTGAGTTTGGATATAAGTGGGTGTCGAGATCTGAAAGAAAGATGCAGTAGAGGAGGCTCCTACTGGCCCAAAATCTCCCATATCCCCTGCATCAAAACAGAAGTCACAAACATAATTGAAGGTGTGTTCTTTCTATGCCATTTGATTTTATTTTTTATTTTTTTATTTATTACGTAGTATATTTTATAAGTAATTGTAATAAGCTTTTCTTTCATTTAATCACAACATTTTTTTTTTTGGTCTAATTTCCTAAGTTAACTAGGATTTTGATTGTATAGTTTAAAACGGAAACAAACGAGGTCATAAAAACCTTTTTAAAATTTAATGTGAGTTTATCATCAAATATTCAAATGTTATACCACTGCATACAGTGGATGTTATAAAGTTCAACAAAATTAACTACAAGCTTTTCTTTTTTGCAGACATTGTATAAAAAAGTGAATTACATAGGAGAGGAGTTGCATATATCAAGGCTAAGCACTAATTTTGGAGCAGCTTCATCATACATTTGTTGGCTTTCCTTGTAAGTTGTTGACTAATACATTCATGAATCATCGGTTCCTTAAGGCTTAAGTTCACCTAATCACCTTATTTATCGATAATGAAAATAAACATTAGTCATCTTGCATTATCACTTTAAATTTGTAATACGAAAACATTCCAGATGTGCATCCTTTTAAGGTTCAAAGGAGATCTTGAATTTCTCTATTTTGCTTTTACTAAATTTTTTGTCTTGATTGAGTTCAAAGTTAATACTACTTTTCTATAGTTATATTCAAATTATTCAGGTTATTGGGATGTATTCTGATTGTTACTTCTATTTATAGAATCATGTATTAATTTTGTTGACTATTACAATGGATCATGGGTGCCTTAACTTCATCTTTTTATTGATAACGAGAATAGAAAATAAGCTTGCATTATCAACTTGAAATTTGTACTATGAGTGCATTCTATATGTGCATCCTTTCAAAAGATAAGAGTTGAATTATTATTTCTCTGTGCTGCTGTTAAATTATCTTATATACTTGAGTGAACGCAGATTAGTTACTTATGAAAGTATAGTTATTTATAAAATTATAAGATTTACTCGGATATTTTCTAATATTTGCTTCTTTTCTAGACTAGGTTGAATTACATACATATTGACTTCATGAAATGGGCAACTTCGCAAGCAACCCCATTTTTTCTGACTTTTAGCTGGTACGTTATGACTCTTCGCTGCAGTTTACTACAATCATGGTTCCTTAGCTGTCATTACATATCTGCTAATAGTACACATTGTTTAATGACTGGCCCTTATTGAATTACTTTTGCAGGCATGATGACCCACGCAGCCCCAACATATCTTTTTCAACCCGCCTCACTATGATTTACAGTCGCAGCAGTTTGTGTATTGGTCATTTCTGGTACACAAGTTACAGCCAGACAATAAAAGATCAGACTTTAGTGAATTGCATAAACCGTGGATCCAATGGCTACTCATCAAGGAATCGGACTTCTGCCCTTTTCTAAAAGATCACTTTCATGTGTAGTAATAGAAATTATGCTAAGAGTCAATGACTTGGCGAAATAAAGCAATAGAAAGCTTGTTAATTACTGTATATATATTAGTTGAATGACTGCAAAAGTAGACCTGTAATTTGGAAATGATAATCAGTTTTTGCTTAATCAGTTACAGAATGTTTAGTACCAAACTATTGCTTCTAAAACTCAAATATCAAGAGTCTACAAGATTTACTTGGACGTAATTCTAATATTAGATTCTTTTCTAGACTGGCTTTATTGGATTATAAAGTAAAATCTTCGAATGTCCAACTTGGCGTATGACTATCTTCATATATCTTTAGACAAACAACCTTTATTGAATACTTTTGCAGGCATGGAGACTACAGGCCGACCATTCTTTTCTCCAACCTTACTGTGATTCACAATCGCAGCAATTTATGTATCTGTTATTTGGTCATCTCACACTACCACACCACTTACAGCTAGACGATAAAAGATCACACAATAGTGGCCGGATGCAATATGATTTAGATGTATAGTTGCTTAAGCTGCTCATCAAGGAATCAGACATTTGGTCTTCTCTACAAGATTACTTTCCTGTGCAGTAAGTACTTTTAA
Source organism: Chrysanthemum seticuspe (assembly GCA_019973895.1). Taxonomy (NCBI): domain Eukaryota; kingdom Viridiplantae; phylum Streptophyta; class Magnoliopsida; order Asterales; family Asteraceae; genus Chrysanthemum; species Chrysanthemum seticuspe. Next base: position 87,604,145 of record BPTQ01000001.1, on the reverse strand, counting down.
CCTGCCATCAAGAGCATCAACACCAAGTATACGCATAAGTACAAGAATTATGAGTTTATTAAACCTGGTAGTGTTCTATTCATGAGGCATAGGGGTTGATTTTCTGCAATTACCTTTTTAGCTAGTTTAACTGTCTTTTGATACATATTATATGCTCCTTGTTGCTTTTGTTCTCAATGTTTTGTAATCCTTCTTTTTTAATCCTTGAACTTTTGTTTTCTTTCCGTTGCTTTAATTTTCGTCAAAGACAAGATGTATGCTAGCAACTTGTTACTTCTTTTTCTTAATAAATGTAATTCTTCTTCCCTAATCATGATATATCTTTTACACTGCAATAACCACAAGTGATCTCATATACCTATTTTCTTGTATGTACTGTAAAGTGTATACGGGATACATAACTTGCTGAAGTTGATGCATTACACTTTTTAACTTTTCGCCAGACTTCTCTGGTCATGTACAAGTGGGTATATTATGATGACATATGACTCACCTAAATGGGAATGACACCTGAAAACCATATATAAAGCAAGGATGCCAAAGCTTCGCTCAAAAAGAGATTATATATTGATAATACTAGGGGTGGTAATTCTCGTCATGACACGATAAACGACACGAAGTTAAACAGGTTTGGGTTGAGAACAAACAGGTTTACATGTCAACCCGGCTAACCCATTTCATAAACGGGCCGCGTTTGGGCAGAGCCGAATTTGAGCATGTGCAGGGTCCTCGACCGCTCAAGGCTTCCATTTTTTCAGGGGCACCATATTTTTTAAGCATTGCCGATCGTTTTATTATGTTATGGCCATAAATGGATGATAAAATGATCTGAAAGAAAGTTTGATTTGTTTCAAATGAGTTGAAATTGACCAGCTTCATGTGATTTAAAATACAAAAGGAATCAAGTGCAACGGTTTTCTTTCATAAGACTGGTGCCATCAATGGATGGAAAGCCATCGGCAAGCCACCCTTCACGCGGCATTGTTGCTGGTGTTAGTTGTACATTTATTGTAATTGATATGGTCTTATCGGTTAGTTGTATATTTACTGAGACTCTTCAGGGATGTTCTTATCTCATCGTAAGTATGCTACTGAGTTTCTAGAACGAGATCACATGATTGGTTGTAACCCCAGTCGGACTCCTGTTGATACTGAGTCTAAACTCGGTGATGACGGTGATCTGGTGTCTGATCCGACCTTATATCGGAGTCTTGCGGATTCTCTTCAGTATCTCACTTTTACTAGACCTGAGATTTCCTATCCAGTGCAGCAGGTTTGTCTTCATATGCATGATCTACGGGAGCCTCACTTATCGGCTCTTAAGCAGATTTTGTGATATGTTCGGGGTACCTTAGACTATGGGTACAATTATTTTACTCTTCTACCTCCTCATTTGTCGCTTATTCGGATGTTTATTGGGCTGGTTGCCCCACTACTCGAAGGTTGACTTCTGTTTACTGTGTTTTTCTTGGCAACAACTTACTCTCATTGTCCACTAAGCGTCAACCGACGCTTTTTCGTTCTAGTGCTGAGGCTGAATATCGTGCTGTTGCCAATGCTGTTCCTGAAACTTGTTGCTTGAGGAACCTTCTCCATAAGCTGCATATGCCGTTATCTTCAGTTACGCTTGTTTACTGTGATAATGTCAGTGCTGCCTATTTGTCTTCTAATCCGGTTCAGAATCAACATATAAAGCATATAGAGCTTGACATTCATTTTGTTCGAGATTTGGTAGTTGCAAGTCAGGTTTCGTTCTAGTTTGAGTGTTCGGTGTCCTCCCGCTCAAACTGCGGGGGAGTGTTAGTTGTACATTTATTGTAATTGATATGGTCTTATCGGTTAGTTGTATATATAGTGTAATTGATATGGTCTTATCTGTATCATTAGCTGGAGATTAGGATGCTTAATGGGTAATTAATATTTACCCAAAATACTCTTGTATAGTTTGTATTTATATCTCCTTTCTTTGTAATTGGTATCATCAAAAACACCAAATTACAAGACATAGAAAACATTGATCCCTAAATATCTTACAGCTGGGAGCGGCAGCCTTCACAGCAGCAAGGTGTACGAAAGGTGAGTGTTTCACCATATATGAATTCGTACAAGTGTGGGGCCTCTTGTATTTTTATTATTTATTATTTGGTTTGTGAGTGTGTGTGGGTATTTAGAGTGGTGTATTTGTATAAAAGTGAGTATTTTAATAAAATGTAAGGGAGTTGTGATTATTGGGATTGAAAAGTGAGGGGGTTGAAGGGAGAGAAAAAGTTGATGCGTCGCTGAGGTGGAAGGTGAAATGGTGTGAATCCTGAGATTAGTCTAAGAAGAGGGCGATGATCCTCTCAAGTTACTTGAGTCAAGTTAGAGGATCTTTAAAACCGTTAGATTAAAATCAAAGGTTAAGAATCCAAATCTTTGTAGTAAATCTTGACCTTTGATTTTAATCTAGGAAAAAGATTGGGAGACCTAAAAGTCATGACTAATTTTGTGCCTAACTTATGTGTCATTACTTGATTGGATTGTGAAGGAGTGGGTCCGGTTAATACAACCAATGAATTGTTGCCACACATGTTTAGACACAAAATTAGTCATAACTTTTAAGTCTCTCAGTCATTTCTCTTTAATCTAATGATTGAGGATCCTCTAACTTAACTCAAGTTGTCACAACAATTTGAGAGGATCCTCATCCCTAAGAAGAAGAAGATGAGTAACTTGGAGGCATGTACATTTTTAACCCCTAATATTTATTGTCTTTTTCACTTTAAGCTAAACCAGTGTTTTTGTTTTTTTATAGGTGAGAAGAGAAATTTTCATTTGCTTACCTTTATTTTGATGCTTACCAATGGACAAATCCCCACCATCCATCTATTTTTGATCTAATGGTGGGGATTAATTTAAGATTTAATATGCTTAACCTTAATTCTCCTAACTATATAAAGCCTTTACTTCTTCTTCTTTTTTCATTCGCTTCATTATTTTTCACACATTTATTGTGTGTTTTCCTCCTCTCATCATTTCCCTCCAAAAAGTAGTTATTCCATTCAACTATTACCGTTTGATCATTACCAGTTCGATCACCATCACCATCACCATTCCAATCATCATCTCATCATCACCTCCCGATCATATTATCATTTTTTATGTCTTCTTTTGATTTGAATGAACCGTTTGTTTCAGAAGCTGATTTGATTGATGTTCTTGCGGTTGATAATTTTGATGATCGGTTGTTAATTATGTGGATCAAGTTGTTAATATTCCTTCTTATTAAGTTAGTTGTTAATATTCCTTCTTATTAAGTTGCACACCAAGTGTTTGATGAAATGTGTGAGTGAAAAATGTTTAATAATCTTGTTATCTTCTCATATAATTCTGCTTATTAATTAAGTTGTTAGTTGAATTTTTGTTTTTAACTGCATTTGAATGCTGTTTTTATGTCGGATTGTTGTTTTGAATCTGCTATGGATCGTACGTGTAGTATCACCAGTGATATTTGAAGTTGAATTGTATATGTATATTATCACTAGTGATATTTGTATTATCACTTGTGAAATTTTGTTTATTTGATACATTTAGCTTATGTTTTATATTGTGAGTAGCATTAGGTTTTAGTATGATATCATTTTGGGATGGGTGAAATAATGGAAATTTGATGCATGGAAGGTGTTTGACAAAATCCCTAAGAGAGGGATGTACAAGTTGAGAAGCAATCACATGTTCTTGTTTGTCCATCATTTCATATATGTAACCAAACAAAAATATTTATTTGAATAAACAAGCTTTAAGGAATTAATCAAAGCGCACTGTAGTTATTGTAAATGAGTAATCATATCCTATGTTGCATTAGTTGATGCTTATTTTCATTTTTCTGAATGGCGTCCTTTTGAATTATTTTGGTGCGTTTTGTATTTTTCTTTCTCCATCACTCTATATATGAGGTGATGCAAATTTGATGTATTGTTTGATAATTGCGCAGTGACCTGGAGCTTAAGCCACAAGGACTACTTATCTTAACAATCGTGAAGGCAAATAATTTGAAAAACATGGAAATGATTGGGAAGTCTTATCCTTATGTGATTGCATATATTCGGCCACTTGAAAAGTTAAAAAGAAAGGTTGTTGATTACAACGTAAATCCTGTTTGGAATCATGTAGTTCAGTTAATTGCATAAGATAAGAAGACCCAGTGTGTTGTACTTGAGGTTAGGCTTTTCTCTATTTTGCTTTTTGTATTGCTAGTTTCTCAGTAGTATCACTGGTGATATCACCTGTGATATCACAGGAGTATCAGCTTTCTTTTATTTTGTTGAATCAGTTGTAGTAATGGAGGATCTTATGATATCACAGGCGATGTCAAAGTTGTTTGAGCTTCTTCAATTTGTTTTGTGGAGCTGTTGTGCTTTTTTGAACCACAGCTGTGGTTGTTGTTGATTCTTTCATTTGATGGAGCCGTTTTTTTAAAAATTGCAATCACAAATAGTTTGGTGATATCGTCTCTTTTTATGCCACATACAAAACAAACACGTATGCTTTTTAATTTGTAATATCTCATGTGAGATTTCATTGTTTTTTGTACATTTTATATATAATATCACCTGAGATATTTCTGTTTCCAGGTACATGATGGTTTTTGTGCCTTTTACTGCAATTGCCAATCACAAAAGATGTGTTACTGTTGGTTCTGGTATGCTTAAGAACGAAACTACTGAATCTTGTGTATGGTTACTCCAAGCATTCAAGAAAGCTTTTGTGCGTTATCTGAATATCATTGTAACTGGTCAAGATGGTGCTACGCGAAAAGAAATTGCAGCTGAGCTTCCTGGTTCCAACCCCCGTCTTTGTCATAAATTAGAAGTTATTTATCTTTTGTGATAAATAGTTGAAGTTAATTTTTATAAGGTCTTTGTGAGTTTATGAAATATTTTGTCATTTTATCACTTGTGATAAAGCATGAAAATGATGAAATGTTTACATCATTTATGTGTTTACTTGTTTTTACTTGTTCTTTGTATCTAGTATCACTTGTGGTATTCTGTTAAAAATGATGCAACACTTGGTTTTAATTTTGATGTTTATATCACTTGTGATATTCTGTTAAATTTGATGTAACACTTTCTTTGATTTTAAGAATATGTCAAGTTTTTATTATTGTAATTTTCTTTCTTGTTTTTATACATACTTGGTATATGTAATATGCAATGCCATATCTCTTGTGATATGAAACATTTATTGTAACACAAAATGCTAAGAGTACACATGTGATAAATGAATAAAATGCTACATTAATACTTTTCCATAAAAATGATCATACAAGTCACTTAGTGATTCCCAAATGTAATACAAACTCCGGCACCATGCAATGTGGCTCGAGACCTAATAGAGCACACCCTTCTTAGGTTACCCCAAACTCGCAATGCATTTTTAAACTAAGCAACATAAGGATTGCTTCTTGATTCGCCTGCTCCTTTTCCAGTCATCTTTGTTTCATCTATCATTCTCTTTATCTAGTCATCTTTTGTAGCAATCTTTTTTTGCACAATCAAACATCATCTCCTTTTTTCTGTTTACTTGATGTAGAATTATCTTTGCTGCTATTCTTCAGAAAGTTTCACATGGATTATTTATCATCATGTGTCTCACAATCACGTCCATCTGTAAATATTTATAGGCCAGGATTATTAGAAACCAATATATACTCGTTTGTCACTTGTGATATTATACTGCACTTAAAAAAAATGTGCAACATGTTGTTTGGCTTTTGGAGGAACCTGTGATATTGTGATATCATATGTGATATCACAGGTGTATCATCTGTGATATCACAGGCATGTCGACTTATTCTATTTGTTGAATCAGTGGTGGTGATGGAGGAACATGTGATACAGTGTTAAACCTATCGAAACATGCACACTCTATCAATTAAGAAAATAAATGCATTACAAATCTAACATAAACATGTTACAAGCTCAACATCTATTGTGATTTCTCATATTATCACAACATTCATCACATTATCATAACAATCCATCAATAACTACTAACTACCACACTTTTATTTGCTAATATGTTGTGTATCTCATTCTAATGTTGTTCAACTTTTTGGAGGAGAATTTGATATCATAGGTGACATCATAGATGTGTCGGCTTCTTCTTTTTGTTGAATCACGTGTGATATCACAGGTGATATCACGTGTGATTTCACAGATGATATCACTTGTAATATCACATGTGATATAACATGTGTTTGAGCTTCTTCAGTTTGTTATGAAGATGTTGTGCTTTGTTTAGCCATAACTTCTTCAATTTGCTTATTCAACCATAGATATTGTCAAATCCCGTTGTAAAACATATTGAAATACGCACAATGTATCCATTAAATAAACAAATCCAATCACAACTTAAATAATAAGCAAAATTACACTAAATAACTATGTGTTTGAAGCAAAATCAAACTTTTTAAGTTGTTTAATCTAACAACTTAAATGATAAGTAATATTGCACTATAATAAATAGTTTATCAGTAATTAAAACACAATTATCATTCATAAAAAGCACATAAAACATCAAAATTATGATACAAAACAAAGATGATGAAACACACAGTAAATAGTATATCATCAAAAGATTAAAAAAAATACAAAACTATTTAAAATTATAAAACAATAACAGTGAAATATCAAAAGTGATACTATACATTACATATAATAAAGCTTAACAAATAAACAAAAAAACCTATCAAATAAATAAAATTTCACAAGTGATAATACAAATATCACTAGTGATAATACAGATACACAGTTCAACTTCAAATATCACTAGTGATACTACACGTATGATACTTTTCACTCACACATTTCATCAAACACTTGGTGTGCATCATGTATACAAAGCTAACAGAAAGATCATAATATCTCCTGTTTTCAATTAGATCTAACCTCTAATATCTCATATTATCATAAAAACACAAAAATCCTCATAAATTCTCATAAATATCTTCCAAAACATAAATAAAATCCATATTCAAGAAAAAAATCATCACAATCATCCTATCATCACATTAATCTATCAATTAACGACTAAAAAAAAGCACAAAAATATTTATAAATAACAACAAAAACATAAATAAAATCACAACAAATAGTAACATAACAACTAAATAAAGAATTGGAAGCACCGTATGATCATTTTGAGTATGAATCGGTTCATTTTGAACCGTTTTTTCCCAGATCTGGTTCTACATGCATTGATTGTGTCATTTTTGTGTTTTTCTTTTTGCTTTTAATGGTTAAAAGTGGTTGATTTGAAATTTTTATGGTAGTTTTTTATTTTGGTTAGAGAGAGAAAGTGAGATTTTGTTGACAGGGAATTTGTGAAAAGTGAGATGTCTGGGGTGAGTTTGGTGGGGGTGGGTTTGGTGGGAGTAAGTTTGTTGAATTTACACAAATGGCCCCTCCGTGTTTTTTAATCTTAAAAAGTGTTTTTGATCCAACGGTCTAGATATGTCCATTGGTAAGTAGTAGATATTGGGTTTCTAAAATAAAGTGCCTCTAGGTGAGAAACAATTTATAAAATTGACATTTTATGCTCTCACTTAAAAATATTTTACAAATGTTATATTATTTTGTTTATAAGGATTTTCAAAGGTGGCCCGACGGTGTGAAAAAGCTCGACTAATGTTGTTTTAATACCTTTTGCAACTTATAAGTTATAATACATCTTGCAATTATAATATAAAAATTTTCGTGTATGTATCACATAAATCATATTGACGCGCCTACTTAGTAATTCTGAATAGTAATATCACAATATAATGCACAACATCTCAATAGTCGGCAATTTCTTATCATAGAACAAGGCCCTTACAATCCACGGGACGGTCATGCGTTTGGGTTGAGTAAATATTAAATAGGTCAACCCATGAACCCTTTTAAGTATATAAGCCTTTGAAATATAAAATATATAACTTTGATTTTATGTTGATTAAATGCATCTTTTATGTACTTAATTTGACAATAGAATACGATTGTAACTCACATATCATTGAAATTATTGTATAGTTATTTGTATGTTATTTATATAGTTTTTGTATTTGAACTTGTTGAATTGACAAATAACCAACATTGTTCACCGTTTGGCCTATTACTTAAACAGGTTAAACGGATCACAAACGGGTTACACGTGTTATGCAAGTCTTGGTTAGGGTTGAGTTTCTTGACACGATTAATAAACAGGTCGTGTTTAGGTAGAGGTTATATTATCCCACCAACCTGAATAAGTCAACCCGAACACGACTCATTTGCCACTCCTATATACAAATATAATAATCAGGATATTATCATTCCAAATATTACAACAAAATATAGGAAATAAATATACTTGCAATCTTGGTATTATACCAACAACCAAGTTTTCTCAGGCGGACAAGTGATCGGGAGAACCCCTTGACAGCACTATCTCATGTTCTTGAACGATCATCTCATTTATGTGTTAACAAATTTTAGAAAACATCACAATCTTCTCAGGGAATTTGAGTTATAAGAGCTTATCCGACAACTACAGAATACAATTCGGACTATCGGGTTCGCTTGGATTTATCGCACAAAGGTTCTCACTATCTGGATATTTCTATATGTTTATTTAGGAATGATTCGACTTGAGTTATGTTTTCATATCTCAAACAAGTTAAACGATGTAAAAAACACCGAATCTAATTCGAAAATTATATATCACTAAACAAAGAACTAAAACCAGGTTGCTTTTGGACCCCTTGCAACTTAATTACTTCCCTTAAAATGTCAACTTCTGCCCACTCTCCTTCACCAGCATGAATATTGGATAACTAAAGGGATGCAATGGTACCCCTTGTTGTTCGAGAAGCTCCCCAACCAAATGGTTGTGGGTTTAAGTCCTTCTTAGGACATGTAAGATGATTTGTGGTGTATAAATTGTGAGATATTTAGTTGCCGTTCAAAAAAAGCATAAATATTAGATAAAGTAACAAACCATCCTGGTTTATTAGTCTTCGTTTTCATCACATACACAACCATTTTCTTAGCCAAATTTGGCCTGTTATAAGCCACATAGCCATTTAAGAAAGTTCCAACCATCGAATTTGTTACTTCTTTATCCAAATCATAGGCCTCCACAATCTTCCCAGACTGACAAAGCATTTCAATAACATAACCATAATGCACTTCCCTTATCTCAACCCATTGACTTTCTCTCAAAGACTTAAAAAAGTCAAACCTTTACCACCAATCTACCATGGCTACAAGATGCAAGAACACAAGTTAAGGTTACTTGATTTGGCTTCAGGTTTTCATCTTCCATTTTATCCAAAAGCGGAATTAACCATCCCGTGTTTCACATAACTTTGTTTTATAAAAATCAGATGATTTTTTCAAAGCAAATGATGCAAAGGTGCAAAGTGCTAATTATATGATTATACACATTTAAATATATCTATACTATATTATAAAGCATTTGGGACATTCCTAAAAAGGAAGGATTAAAAATTAAGATTCGACACTTGCTTATAATGACAAATTTTAATAAGTACATCTATAATAGCATTTGTTACAACATTTTAAAGCACTTTTTGTAGACATGTTTAAAAAAATACAAAGTAATTTAATATAAGAAAAAAAAGTCTATAACATTAAATACCTAATAAATTTATTTTTAAAACACCCATAATATGAAAAATACTTGTTCTTGTATATATTGTACAAACTAATAAAACACATGAATCTTCATACAATTTATATGTAAACAAGTTGATGGTACATATGTTTTTAAAAAATGGATCGGACCAACGTGTTCAACTGGGACCGGAGTCACCACCGGTTTGGCTAGCCCATAAAAGGCGTCCGAAAACGATATTATTAAATCAACAGAGTTTAAAAATGCATACTAAATTAAAATGCTCAAAAAATATTATTAAATCGCAAGAGTGCCTCGAGAATCAACATATACGCCTTTTAAATTTTTTTTTAATAAAACTTACCGTAAAAACTAAAAACTTTGTTTTTGTAACACCCCCAATTTCGTGATACGCAGCGGAATTCAAGTTGGGTGTTACTTCATGGCACAACAGTTATATCAATAGAAAACGAACCCTAATTGAGTCGTTTTAAAAGATTTATCATTCGATTTATATAAACATCAGAGTTTACAAAATGAGGTCCCAGTGGTTTTACATTTTATTAAATAAGTTTTCGAATGATAATATAGCCTTCTTGAGTATCCGTGCCCTTCCGTGCCATCCTCGTAAATTATGAACCTGAGATAAACATGCTAAAAAGTGTCAACACAAATGTTGGTGAGTTCATAGAGTTTGTAGATAAAACAGTTGAGTTAAATAGTTTCGAGTTTGAGCGATTATTGTAATAAATACAAATATTGATAAAATAAGTGGTGGGCTACGTTGTTATACACACATAGTTCGTTTGTTTAGTAATCATTTGAACACAAGTTTCAAGGTTGGGTCATGTTGTTGTACTGCAGCATTAGTATCATTGCAGTACCGTATTATTGCTCTAAGCCTCATGATACGCAAACCTTAACAGTACGACATCATAGTAATGAACTAATGATGTAAGTTACTGACATCATAGAGATGATGTAAGTAACAAGGCCCTCGGGTAGGAGTTTGCCAACTTCCTATGGGGTCCTTAAATAAAGTGCAATTGGCTACTTATCCAGCAACACAAGTGGGGCGTCAACTGCCAATAGATCTATTCACTATATTCGCGTTCACTCGCAAGTGATTAATGGCTCATGATAGAGGGACTTTTAGTGGCAATAGTGTATAACTTAGGCAATAACAATCAGGATCGCATACAGATAGTACTTGTGTTCAGGTTTGTAGCAAAACGTATAAAGTGTGATTATGAACTCATAGTAGTATGTAAAAGCTTTGAGTACTTATGAAAGTAAAAATGAGTAGTTAAGAATGTATATCCCCCAAAATAGTTTAAAAGCAAGTAAATGTAGGGGCCATGAACTCACAGTAATATGTAAAAGTTTTTAGAGTGCTTATAAAAGTTAAAGCAAGCAGTTGAGCATGTATCTCCCCCAAAGAGTTTATAAAACAATTCAGCGAGTATAAGTGAGGCAACGAACTCAGGGTAATTCATAAGAGTTTAAAATAAGTGTAAAAATATATAGCAATATTTGAACATGTATCTCCCCCAAAACATTCAAAATAAGGAAAAGAGGGGCTGTGACTCACCTTGATGTTACAGTAGTCTGGATGGAAAACAAATTAAGTAATGTGAATAAACTGCTCCGACTCGTGACCTGAGTTAGTATGTAATGTTTTTAGTATTCGAGTTCAAGTTTATGTGATGACGATGCTTTATCGATAGTTAGGTAACATGAAGTCTCTTCAAAAATTAGCAATACTTATCGTTCTTATTTTTATGGCTCGGATGATGGATAACAAATTTTATCGAAACCCAAGTTGTTAAATATTTTATGTTTCCAAAATGTTATAATTTACAATTTTAAATATTTACAGTTTTTACCCTTGCACTTTCAAAAATGACACTTTAAACCCTCAACTATAGGTTATTGACAAAATAAGCCCTTGTATAATTAACTTTGAAGAAATTACATTTTTAGTCCAAGAAAACTTTATCTTTCAAAAATTACAATTTTTATACTTGTAAATTTTATAAGAAAAATTCACTTGTTTTAGGCCTAAATTGACAAAAGTGCGGGTAAATAAAAGCGAGGCCTTAAAAGGTTTTTACTACGTTCTTGTTCCCTTCAAGTTTTTGTCCAGTAGTCTTTCTAATGGTTCAAACTAGAGGTCTTAAACTCTTACGGTTTGGTCGCAATGATTTTCTAAAGTAGGGGGGTTAGGTGCCTTTTGTTGGTTTTGGGCGATAACATGGCCAAACGAGGACATTTTTTACATGAGGCAAGCTAGTGTTTCTACAACGCATTTGACCCTTTAAACACTTTTTTGTAAGCTCTTCTAAATGGTATAGGCTTCATATCTTAGTCGTCCTTGGTTAGAAAGATACAAGTCCACGAACATGGCCACTTGGCCACAACGCGTTTTAAGAAAATTTTATTTTTAACCCATTAACTTTTACGGGGTCACCTAGGGACATTGTAATATGTTTGTTAACTCTTTTTAAGTCATTATCCATCATTCTATAACTCGTACGACTCAATTTTTGAAAAGTGCACGCAAGCCTTTTTATGAAAATTTCCGCGAGTCACGTTCTTTGTGGCTGATTATAAAAGAGACTATAAGTGCTTTTAAAGACATTATTGGGGCGTTAAAATCCTTTCAGCGAGCCCTTTAAAATGGTGTAAATCTCATACTTTGCAACCCTTTAATTATCAAGATATTAATTATAGAAAAGGGCTACTTAGGCTAATCTTGCCAAATTGAAATTCTCGTTTTTAAACCATAAAACTTTATATCTTTTGCATGAAACCTTGTGAAATGTTTTTTTACTCATTTCTAATGTTTCTAAGATAGTTTATAATCAAATTTATCAAAAATCCAGAGTTTTTCTCATATACCTGTTGTAAAGTACTTTTGGTGTTTAGGACTTTTGGCCCAAATGAAGTGCTGTTTTTAAGCATGACGACTAGGCTTTTCTGTTGGAAATGTATATATTTACAAACATGTGAATGTCCGGATTCGAACTCGTGACCACGGGATTGCACACATTAGCGAATGAGAATTAAAGTTAATAATTAATGTTTATGTTTACGATTAATTATTACACATTAAGTCCGGTTAACGATCGTTATGTATTTAACGGAAAAATGACTAACGACCGTTAAAATGGAAAAGAGAAGGACTAGAAATGGAAACATTGGAAAGTTATGGGATGGGCTTTGGGCTTCACATCATGGCCGGCCATGGGGTCTCTCCAAGGCCTTGTTCCCCTAACTTGTCCTCTAAGTTTTACTTCTAGTATATAAGGAGGGGTAGGGTCTAGGGTTTCATTCACACCTTGTGCATTGAATTAACCTAGATCTCCTCTCTTCTCTTTCTTTTGCATAGCTTGGCCGAAAACCCCATTTGTTAGGGAGTTCGGTTTAGTTTTTGCATATACGAGGGCTTGTGTTAGATCTAGCAATCGCTTGATTCGTTGGTTAATTCGTGTGTACAAGAACGTGGTTGTAAGACATTATTCTTACACCATTAAGTACTTCTTTGGTTTGCTTTGCTCGAGGGTGGTTTGCTTTGCTCGAGGGATTTGATATTCGCAAGAGGTACGTTACGCATACTTTCAGTTAATTAATTTATTTGTTATGATCTTAAGTCTTCCGCTGTGTACTCTTGATGTCTTTATGTTTTATTTTATTTTATATATCATAAACTCAACAGTGGCATCACGAGCCTTGTATAACAAGTAATTAATTACTGAAACACATAATTAAAATAAACATGAATGTGTTATTATTTGTATGCTTAGATCTAGGGTTTGCAAAACCTAAACCCTAATTTTGAGGGGGGGGCGTTTTTTTTGGTGCCCTAATTAGGGTTTTGTAAACTTTTGTTTTAATTGGATTAGAAACCCTAAGATGCATGCAACTTTATGTGTATATGCGTAACTCTGTCTAATTGCATTAATTGTTAAGTGTAATTTATATCCATGATTATTACCTGCATGTTTTATCATGGATCTGTTTATTGTATGTCTTTCATGTTTTAAGTGATATACATTAAATAATGATAGATCTTGAATTGGGGAAGACCTCAATATTATTATTTTAATCAGTTATGTGCTATGTGGTATATATTTAGTTTTGACTTACGCAATCGATGAATCGATGCATGTGGTTCACCTTGTACATAGATGAAAACGGGTGGAAGTCTTAATTAAATATATGCATATTGACAGATATAAAATTGGTTATTAATAAGATTTATCAAAACCGTTTGCATGTGGCTATTTGATATGCATGACTTTTATTTGTTATGTATTCATTGTTTATTTGTTTATTTTTTCAAATACTTGCTTGTTTGTGTTTTGTAACAAGGGTATTTTTACAAGAAAAATAAACTGATCTAAACAATGGTGAAACATGTATTTTTAAGAATAGTAATCATAATCGTTTAATTGATTGATGACTTTGGTACAAATGACTGAAAGGCTCACCCATGAGAATGAACTAATAAAAGGGGTTTAAAGAAGTGCGCACAGTCACACTGAATGGATGTCTAAGGTTGTGCTTTAGCACGTACCTGGTCCTCTGCCCCCTGTAAGTTCGAGTGGAGCTACTTAGTAAGTCATTAAATGTGCAAGCTCATCTTAAGGGCGAATTCGTGTTGATTCCATGCGCCACTTAGGTGGTAATTATCCGAAACACTAAGTGTTTACACTTATGCAAAAGTACGGTATAATGGATGATAATTAACACTAATTCCTTGATTGGTGAACCCAATACCTCAATTAAAGTTTGATGATGAAAAACTTAAACATTAAAACAAGATATAAATGTTTTAATAAAAACTATGCTACAAAGATGAATGCATGACATTTTTGTACATATTTGATTTAACATCAAAACTATTACCCTTTAAATTTAAGTTATATGCCATCCAACGAAACGGAAACACCTAAGATTACTTTCTATTTGCGTGAGAACGTGATTTAGATCTTAATCAAAGGGTAAAATGTCCACGTGTCGTGAGAACGGGCATGGACGATTTTGCAGTTTCTTAAGTTGGACAACTTAATTGAGTTAGGCGGTGAAAACTGAAAACTCAAGGCATAAGATGGGATAAAACATGTTTACATGGCGATTGATATTGGCTATATGTAAATCCCATAAATCTAGGAATTGCAATTGAAATTGGCAATTGAGCAAATGCTCTACCATTCTGTATAAGGTTCATCACTAACAGATCAACTGATGTGATGAGATTATGACAATTTGGATCCTAGTTTTCAATAAATATTAATTGGTTATATGAATATGAACCTTGGGTATTTAATTGTTTATTGAAAAGGAAAATTATCAAAATACTAATGATGGTTTTTTGAACTTTTTCTGTAGATGGCTCAATCTGATAACACTATGAGCTTACTGAGTGCCGCTTTCAAAGATATGATTGGAAGGGACAAGCTGACTGGCCCTAATTTCAATGATTGGCATCGCTCACTTAGGATCATCCTTCGTGTTGCCAAAAGGGTTGAAATTTTGACTACACCTCTGCCTGAAGCTCCTCCCAACACGGCAACTGCTCTTGAATTAGAGGCATATCGTGTTGAATATGAGAAGCATAATGATGTGGCGTGTCTAATGCTTTCGGGGATGTCTGCTCAATTGCAAAAACAATTTGAGCACTATCCGCCTATGAGCATGCTAGATGAACTCAAACGTATGTTTGAGAAGCCACCAGCAGCTGAACTGTATGAACTTATTGAAAAGGTTCACAGCTGCAGGCAGGAGGCTGGCAAATCTGTCTCCGACCACGTCCTTGAGATGAAACATCACTTGGACCAATTGGAGAAGCTCGGCTGTGGTTACTCGAACGATGTATGTGTCGGACTCATCAATCATTCCCTTAATCAGGAACGATTTGGTGATTTTGTCCGCAATTTTAACATGCATTGCACGGGGAAGACAGTGAATGAGTTACATGCAATGCTTGTAGACTACGAGAAGAGATTGCCAAAGAAGGCTCCTACACCTGCTGTGCTCGCTATACAGGGTGGTAGGGTGAATAAGCCTAAGCCGCAAGCAGATAAGAAAGGGAAAGGAAAAGGAAAGGGGAAACAAGTTGTCATCCCACCAGCTCCTAAGAAGAACCCTGGAAAGAAAAAGGAGAATCCTAAGAAGGATTTGTCTTGCCACCACTGCAACTCACCAGGTCACTGGAAGCGGAACTGTCCAGTTTATCTGAATGAGTGCCTTCAGAATAAAAATAAGATGGTGCCTAGCTCATCAGGTATTTTTATGTTTGAATTATTTTCTTTTCCTCATAAGTTAAATTCCTGGATATATGATACAGGATGTGGTACTCACATCTGTAATACATCGCAGGGACTTAGAGGGGCGAAGAAGCTGACCTATGGAGAGAGATACTTGTACGTTGGAAATGGAAAGCGTGCAGCTGTCGAAGCCATAGGGACTTTTGATTTAGTGTTGCCTTCGGGCTTAATTTTAGAACTAAATAATTGTCATTATGCACCCTCCATTGTTAGGGGTGTCATTTCAGTTTCTTTGTTAAAAGATATTGGTTTTGTGCACACTTTTACAAGTTATGGAATTTCAGTTTCTTTAAATAATGTTTTTTACTTTAATGCAATTCCTATTCTTGGTGTGTTTGAAATTGATATGGATGGTTGTATATCCAATGAAAATAATTCGTTGTATAGCATTAGCAATAAGAAGAGCAAGTCGAACTGTGACTCTTCTTATCTTTGGCATTGTCGCCTTGCCCATATTGGCAAGAAACGCATGGAAAAGCTGCAACACGATGGGCTTTTACAAACGGTCAATGATGAATCATTTGACAAATGCGAGTCTTGCATTGCTGGGAAGATGACAAGGAAACCTTTTTCACCACAAGTGGAAAGGGCTTCTGATCTACTTGGATTGATACACACTGATGTGTGTGGTCCACTTAGACATGTGTCAAAACGTGGTGCTGTCTACTTCTTAACCTTTACGGATGATTTCAGTCGTTATGGTTATGTTTATTTACTTAAACATAAACATGAAGTCTTTGAAACATTTAAGGTTTTCAAAAGTGAAGTAGAATTACAACTTGGAAAGAAGATTAAAGCTCTTCGATCCGATAGAGGTGGTGAGTATATAAGTCAAGAGTTCAAAGATTACTTAGCTGAGTGTGGAATTATCCAGCAGCTCACATCTCCTTATACTCCACAGCAAAATGGTGTATCTGAAAGGAGAAATCGTACCTTACTTGACATGGTACGATCAATGTTTGAACTTACGACTCTACCTTTTACTTTTTGGGATTATGCCCTTGAAACTGCTATTCGCATTTTGAATATGGTTCCAACTAAGAAGGTTGTTAAAACTCCATATGAAATATGGACTGGAAAAGCTCCCAACTTTTCTTACTTAAAGGTCTGGGGATGTGAAGCGTTTGTTAAACGTGACACACCTGATAAGCTCCAAGCCAGATCTGTTAAGTGTATCTTTGTAGGATACCCTAAGGAAACTATGGGTTACTACTTTTACTACCCAGCTGAGAACAAAGTCATCGTGGCTAGGTATGGAGATTTCCTTGAAAGGAATCTCATATCTCAAGAACTCAGTGGGAGAGTATATGATCTGGAATATGATCAAGAAGATACAACACCTTCTGAAACCACTAGCCAACTTCAAGAAGAACCTGAAAGCTTAGGTGCTCCTCCTGAAGTTGTTCCCATTCGTAGGTCTGAAAGGACAATACGTGCACCTGACCGTCTATGTCTTAACGTAGAGGTGGAGGAAAATATGGTTGGGGATCTTAATGAACCTGCCAACTATAAGGCTGCCATGGCTGATCCTGAAAAGGATAAATGGCAGATTGCTATGAATGGGGAAATGCAATCCATGAAAGATAATGATGTCTGGATTGAAGTTGACCTTCCTCCCAAGGCTAAGGTCGTTGGGAGTAAGTGGATCTTCAAAAAGAAAACTGACATGGATGGCAATGTACACACCTACAAGGCTCGTCTGGTGGCTAAAGGTTTTACTCAAACCTATGGCGTTGACTACGAGGAGACATTCTCTCCTGTAGCGGACATAAGAGCTATTAGGATTCTCATAGCTATAGCTGCACACTATGACTATGAGATTTGGCAAATGGATGTCAAAACCGCTTTTCTGAATGGCCGTCTAGATGAAGACATCTATATGGCGCAGCCGGAAGGGTTTGTGAATCCATTATTTCCTAACCGTGTATGCAAGCTTAAGAGGTCCATTTATGGACTGAAGCAAGCATCAAGGCAATGGAATAAAAGATTCGATGGGGAAATCAAAAGTTTTGGATTTACTCAGAATCTTGATGAGCCATGTGTATATCACAAAGCTAGTGGGAGTCGTGTTACTTTCCTTATTCTGTATGTCGATGACATATTAATCATGGGAAATCATATACCAAGTCTAAATGAGGTGAAAGCCTATCTTGGTAAATATTTTTCGATGAAAGACTTAGGGGAAGCAGCATATATACTCGGAATCAAGATCTACCGGGATAGATCAAGGCGGCTAATTGGTTTAAGCCAAAGTGCTTACATTGACAAAATATTGAAGAGATTCAATATGCAAAATTCCAAGAAGGGATTTTTGCCAATGCAAGTAAATCATGGTTTGAGCAGCCAAGGCTGTGCTTCAACACCTGTAGAGGTGGCGCGTATGAAGAAAGTTCCTTATGCTTCGGCTGTAGGATCTATCATGTACGCGGTACGATGCACAAGGCCTGATGTGGCGTTTGCTCAAAACTTGACCAGTCGGTATCAACAGAATCCGGGTGAAATTCACTGGACTGCTGTTAAGCATATTCTCAAGTACCTTAGGGCTACAAGAGATATGTTCATAGTGTATGGAGGAAATCCAGAAGCAGAACTGTCTGTTACAGGTTACTGCGATGCATCCTGGAAGTGTGACAAAGATGATACGAAGTCTCAAACGGGTTACATTTTTGTCATCAATGGAGGTGCTGTGGATTGGAAGAGTAAGAAACAGACAACACTTGCGATGTCTGCTACAGAAAGTGAGTACATAGCGGCGTCTGAGGCTGCCATGGAAGCTGTTTGGATAAGGAAGTTTGTTTCGGGGCTTGGTGTTATGCCGTCGATTGAACATCCTATTAAAGTGTATTGTGACAATTCAGCTGCAATTACTTTTGCCCATGAACCTGGAGTCATGAAGGGCACCAGACACTATCCTAGACAATATCACTATGTTCGAGAGCAAGTCGAGATAGGTGAAATTGAGTTGCTCAAAGTTCACACAGATGATAACCTAGCAGATCCGTTAACGAAGGCCTTGCCTGGTGAAAAACTTAATCATTTGTCTGATAAGTTTGGACTTCGTTTAGCTAGTAGTTTCATGCCCATCTGTGACTAAGTATTTTAGATAAAAGGATATTGTAAACATTATTATTGAAATGAAATAAAGTATTTTTGTTATGTTTATTATTCATTTATTATAATGTTGTCCTATATTTGCATGTTTAAATCCTTGAATAACTTAAGTTATTCTAAATAGTCCGTTGTCAATCAATAACATGGGAATGATATTGAATTAAGACAAATCTGAGTATTAGTTAGAATATACTTGAAAGTATATTGATGCGTAGCATGACTAATTTCAGATGATATTCAATGAATTGAGTATAGGACTTATCCCACTCACATGATGATACTTTATGGATCTTTGTCATTAAGTATATCATGGATATTTATCCTCTGACTTGAGATACAAGAGATATGTCATGGATGTAGTGCATTTTTGTGAAGCAATCTAACGCTACACGTAACTGGTAGTTATAAGGGTTGTTTTCAGAAGTGTTGCGAAATTTATGAATCCTGCTTGTAGTCAAAATGGGATTTGTTTCCTTCAAATTCATTTTGAAGTTTAATACTACTGGGCCCCTCGTAGGATTGTTAAGATGTTTGTATGGCCATACCCAAGGTCTTCTGTTTAGAAGAATTGGTAATCTTAATAAATCATAAAGCGAGAAACAGAATAGTTAATTAAGAAATGAGTGAGATCCATATTCTTATTAACATGGTATTAGAAACAAAAGGATGAATATGATGATGAATCATCAAATTTGGTTTTTCTCCAGAAAACCATACACGAGTTGTACTGGGGGCATTGGCGTGTTGCTAGACGCTAACCAATGTCATTTCACGTTTTGTAAACATATCCAAGTGGGAGCTGTTGGAAATGTATATATTTACAAACATGTGAATGTCCGGATTCGAACTCGTGACCACGGGATTGCACACATTAGCGAATGAGAATTAAAGTTAATAATTAATGTTTATGTTTACGATTAATTATTACACATTAAGTCCGGTTAACGATCGTTATGTATTTAACGGAAAAATGACTAACGACCGTTAAAATGGAAAAGAGAAGGACTAGAAATGGAAACATTGGAAAGTTATGGGATGGGCTTTGGGCTTCACATCATGGCCGGCCATGGGGTCTCTCCAAGGCCTTGTTCCCCTAACTTGTCCTCTAAGTTTTACTTCTAGTATATAAGGAGGGGTAGGGTCTAGGGTTTCATTCACACCTTGTGCATTGAATTAACCTAGATCTCCTCTCTTCTCTTTCTTTTGCATAGCTTGGCCGAAAACCCCATTTGTTAGGGAGTTCGGTTTAGTTTTTGCATATACGAGGGCTTGTGTTAGATCTAGCAATCGCTTGATTCGTTGGTTAATTCGTGTGTACAAGAACGTGGTTGTAAGACATTATTCTTACACCATTAAGTACTTCTTTGGTTTGCTTTGCTCGAGGGTGGTTTGCTTTGCTCGAGGGATTTGATATTCGCAAGAGGTACGTTACGCATACTTTCAGTTAATTAATTTATTTGTTATGATCTTAAGTCTTCCGCTGTGTACTCTTGATGTCTTTATGTTTTATTTTATTTTATATATCATAAACTCAACATTTTCAACCGGGTTATGGGGGCGTTTTAGAGTGTCCTAGGTGTTGCTTACAATGGTACTTTGGTTGACCCCAATACCTTTGACACGATGTAAATAAATGGGGCGCAAGTAGGGGGTGCTGGGTTGTTTTTGCGCCAAGACCAGAAGCAGAAAAAGAAAATAAAACGTTTTATGCTTTGAGAGGTCTAAGACTTAGGTTTAGGGTTTTACTACTGATCATATAACATCCTTAATAGTTAATCCTTATAGTGTTTTCCTTAGCTAATACCACAAAACAAAAAGGTTTTTATGCATTTGCGTTTTTACCAGTAAGTGTACAAAATCAAGTGTTAGTTTTAGTTCCACATGTTATAAGTTTATCAACATAACTAGGTGATATTTAATATGTAAAAATGATTAAAGAAAGAGTATGGAATCACTTACAGATAGTATGTTGCTTATACCAGAAGAACAACTCTTAATAGCTGCTAATTATTTCCAAGTACACCACTCCTTCTAAGCCTTAGATTAGCCTTTCCTTTCACTACTTAGGGTAATTTTTCAGAATGTATATGAGTGTGCTTTAGTTTCAGAATGTATGTGAATGTGTATGGCTTTGCATGGTTCGAATGGTGATGGTAAGAAATGGCTATGTGTGGCGCTATATATAGATGGAAGAAGTATGGTTGAGAAATTTAGTCACCAGGTTTATGGGAGAATGAAACATGATGAGGTAGTGCTTGGGAGTTAGTAAGGTGGCATGTGGTGAAGATTAAGGTGGCGTAGGGTGGCTGAATTCCAGCCAAGAATTGTGCCCCTAATCTTTGACCATGGTAAAATCTTAAGGTAAAAGGGATGATGTGTTTCTCTAATGTGCAAGTAAATAATTGTGGTTAGGGTAATTACAAGTAGTACATAGGAACTAAATGGTAAATGTCTAGTTCAATTCTAACTAAGGTAACAAGGGGGCATTAGGCTTTAGGGGTAGTACTTAGGCCTTTGCATGTTGTACCTATAGTGTAGTGCCGTAAAAACTTAGTTAGGTTTTCTAATTTATTTTAGATAAATACTAGTTTAGGTTTATGTAAGTGTAAATAAATATAAATAAAGGTTTAAGGTTGATGTTTTATTGATTGTACATTGGCATTGAATAACTTGTACTTGGGTAATTTGTAAATGTTTCATATGTATTTTTAATTTTAGCTTGTGATTTCATTTACATAAAATCATAGGGTTTGCAAACTAGGGTTTTAACCGGGAAATACTCTAGAGTTGGGGTTATAATCCAACGTTAACGAAATAATGTAAAGTGTTAAATAAAAGTTGAAAACTTTTATAGTTTTACATATAAAAATGTTTATGTTTATTAAAGATGTGATGCATTGAATAACTTGTACTTGGGTAATTTGTAAATGTTTCATATGTATTTTTAATTTTAGCTTGTGATTTCATTTACATAAAATCATAGGGTTTGCAAACTAGGGTTTTAACCGGGAAATACTCTAGAGTTGGGGTTATAATCCAACGTTAACGAAATAACGTAAAGTGTTAAATAAAAGTTGAAAACTTTTATAGTTTTACATATAAAAATGTTTATGTTTATTAAAGATGTGAGTTTCATCACATTGGCTAGTTGTTGTGATCAAATAAAAGGATGTCGTTTCTTAAAAAAAATTTGGACGTAGAAAATGGATAAGTATTCTTTCGTTAGAATATTATATTAGTTTAATACGAGGTAAAATTTACCGGTGGTTACAGTTTTATAAAAATCAGACGATTTTTTCAAAGCAAATGATGAAAAGTGCTAAGTGCTAATTATATATATTAGTATAATAATAATTATACTCTTTAAAGTAACCCACATGATTTCTTGAATATTTATTTTTTCTTTATCTTTATAAGTAACCTTTTACTTGTATCATCCATCTATGTGGGACAAATTTAACAAACATTGTTTTTGAGAACTAAATTTTCTTAGTATAATGTAAGTGTTTTTTAAAATTCGCTATGGTGTTATTATTTAATGATAACTTATGACTACGGACCATTGTCAACTACTTTTACCTCATACCTTTACAATATATTTGCTACCAACTCAGTATTGTCACAACATCACGTGGATAATCTACAGTTTTTATATGAAAATTTTTGTCATTGCATAAAATTGTTCAAAACTAAATTTTTCGTCATCCGTATATCTATTGTATTGTAAAATATATAACTAAAAAAATTTTCGCTTAAT
Organism: Chrysanthemum seticuspe; assembly: GCA_019973895.1. NCBI lineage: Eukaryota > Viridiplantae > Streptophyta > Magnoliopsida > Asterales > Asteraceae > Chrysanthemum > Chrysanthemum seticuspe. Next base: position 87,581,306 of record BPTQ01000001.1, on the reverse strand, counting down.
ATTTTAATTGTATGGTACCTCGTCGCTGCAACGCGCGAGTACCCTGCTAGTTTGTTTTAAAAGGTTTTCGAAGGTGGGTTGATGGTGTGAAAAAGCTTGATTAATGTTGTTTGAATACCTTTTGCTACTTATATGTTATAATACATCTTGCAATTATAAATATAAAAGTTTTGTATATGTGTCACATAAATCACATTGACGCGCCTATTTGATAATTATGAATAGTAACATCACAATATAATGCACGACATCTCAATAGTCGGCAATTTCTTATCATAGCACAAGGCCCTCAAAATCCGTGGGACGGTCATGCGTTTGTGTTGAGTACGTATTAAACATGTCAACACAGTAACTCGTTTGAGTTGCGATCCACTAGAAAGTGGAAGAAATTAAAAAGTTTGCAAAGCAAATTATCTAGTGCCACGTAAATAACTTTTTTTATGACAAACTTTTATAAAAAATCGATTTCACCATAATTTTTAAAATTTAATTCTCTTTAATTTGGCATATATTTTGATATGTGAATTGCAATTTTTTTCCTGATTTTTAAGTGGGTGTTATTTTTTTTTTGAAATTTTCAACATTTTTCGGCTGTAATTTTGTCTAGTTTAAAGGACGAATTATGAAAAATTTAAAACACGAAAGTTGTAGCTTTTTGGCCATTCTTTATCCAGAAACTTGAATCACTCAAATCCGATGAGATATGAGTGAGATAACGCACATTAAAGATGACGTCTTAGTCATATTTAGTCCACACAAAGTGTTTGAAAAAAAGATTTATCAAAAGTACATTTAAATGCACTAATTGGTGTATTACAATGCATATTTTGTTATTTTTGTTACTTTTAGCTTTTTTTAGCTGATGAACAAAGGCTAAATGATGAACAGACTAACTGATGAACTAACAACCAATTGATGAACAATGTGACCATAACTGATAAACATTGTGATTTTTTTTACAACTGATGAACATTATGATTTTTTTTTGGAAAACTGATAAACTGATGAACGTTATAATTTTTTTTAGAAAACTGATGAACAGACTAACTGATGAACAACAACCAACTGATAAACTGATTAATAATGTGACCATAACTGATGAACATTGTGATATAACGGATGAATGAAAAATAAAGAGAAATGATGAACGTTGTAATAAACTGATAAACAACTCTTTTTATTGATGAATAACATTTTCATTGATGAACAACACTTTTTATTGATAAATAAATGAAACTCTTTTTATTGATGAACAATACTTTTTATTAATAAAAAATAGTAAATCGTTTGCGATGGTAAGAATCTTGTTAACGCCATGAGTCTTAATAAAAAAATTAAATCTCTCATGAATAAAACTTCGTTTTTAATGAACAAAAGTAAAACGGGTGAAGCTCATAAACATAAGTAATATGGGAGAGAAAGCTAATAAACAAAATTATATTTTGATGAACAAGATTAACTGATGAACAACAGTTAACCAAATAATATATTTTGTTCATCAGTTCATCAGTCTTGAACAAGATTAACTGATGACTGATGAACAAAATTAACTGATGAACAACACTAATTGATAAACAAGATTAACCGATGAAAAAAGACTAAGTGATAACAAAAGGTATTTAAAAAAAAAAGAAAATTAACGATTAAAATATATAACTTTTTGAATCTTACATTAATAAAATGATTAATGATGTGTTATGGTACAAACATTAGAGCATTTAACGCAATTTTAACACTAAAAATCCAAGCTAGACATTTCATCAAACACTTTGTGTGCAACAAATATGACTAAAACGACATCTTTAACGTGCGATTCTCATTTTTGTTTAGTTATAAAATTGTTGCATTATTGGTATTAAGGTTATTTTTAGCTGAAACTTTGGGACGTAATTTTAATTAAGTATAAATAAATGAAAAAAATAAGCATGATGGCATCAGAAAACTTGTGTCATGCTATTGCTAAGGAGCAGTTTTTTAGTTCCATGGACAAAACTGGTGTCATAGGCAAACAATGCTGAGATGACACCACTTTTCTCATGACACCGTGCCATGGCACGACACTGTACCTACGCCTCTTATGGAAAGGTTCCTCTAGTATTCACCTTACCCGGGTAAAAAGTCCTATCCTAGCCTTCCTATAGGTTCACCAATTGAGCCGTAATAGGTTAAGGTCTCCAAACGGATTTAAAACCTTATTAGGCTAAAAAAATAACCATAAAGATAGCCCTAACAAAAAGCCCAAATTCCCCAAAACGTGCCACTCACGTGACAAAAAAACACCTTTTCATCATCATAAGTGCAAATCCTTCCTGTTTTTCCTCACATAAAAAAAACACCCAAAAAAACAAAAAAACACAGACAAAAAAAAAGAATGGATTCAGAACAAGAAGTAGACTTATTTGGTGAATTAGAATTATCAAATGAAAACAAACAAGAAGATGAATCATCACAATCATCATCATCATCTTCATCAGCAGTTGGATCATCTTCTTCATCATCTTCAGATGGATCATCTTCCAATCATACCAGTGGTGGCAATAGTGCTAATAGTGGTGGTGATGATGATGATGATGATGAAGTAAGGTCTAGTTATTACAATCAAGATGAAGAACAAGAGCAACCTAATATACAGTCTACTGGTCTTTATGAGGATGATTATAATGTTGTTGAAGATGATAAGGATTTGTTTGGTTCTGATAATGAAGAGTATCTTGCTACACAAATTGCTAGTCCTTTTCCTGTTCCTGGTATAATTTTTTTTATAAAATTTTGTGTTTTTTGGTTAAATGATTGATTTTGAAGATTGCCCATATGGTATTTGTGTAATTATTGGGATAAATTGCTACCCCTTTTCCTGTTCTTGGTAATTTTTGCTTTAAGTTGGGTTTTTTATATGTTTTTTGGTTAAAGATTGATTTTTTAGGGTTGAGATTATATTTGTTGAAAAGGTTTTTTTTTTTGGTGGCTATGTGGTGAAAAAGGTTCAAAGTTTTGATTTTGAAGATTGCCCATTAGGTAAAAAAAAAAAAAAATTTATTTGTTGTGTTTTTATTAAGTTTTTTTTATTAAATATTTGATTTTGAAGATTGCCCAATTGGTTTTTGTGTAAACATTGTGATAAATTGCTAACCCTATTTTTGTTCATGGTAATATTAGTTACATTTGGGTTTTCTTATGTGGTTTGGTTGAAGTTTTGATTTTTACGCGTTAATGATGTATTTGATGAAAAGGGTTTTTTTCTGGTATGATGGTTTAGTGATTTTGGAACTTGTAAATTGAAAAAGGTTAGATTTTGAAGGTTGCCCATTTGATTTTAGTGTAAATATTGTGATAAAACCGCTAGCTCTTTTTCTGTTCCTGGAAATTTTTTGCTTAACTTTGTGTTTTGGTTAAATTTTTGATTTTTGGAGGTTCATGCTGGTAATTGATGAAAATATTTTTGCTGATATGATGTTTTAGTGGTTCTATGCTGAAAGATTAGGTTTTGAGACATGTAAAGTGAAAAAGTTTTGATTTTTTAGGTTGCCCATTTGGTTTCATTGTTATTTTTTGATATAGTTGATGTTGGGACTTGGGGTGAAGAGTTAGCATGGATATTAAGCAATCAAGAAAGAAGGGTTGAAAGAATTCTGTTTTGAAACATGTAAAGTGAAAAAGTTTTGGTTAGCATGAATCTTAAGCAACTAAAGTAAAAAACGATGCTTTTTTTTTTGCCAGTATTAGTATTTCAGGAAAAGGGTGTTTTTTAGTAATGATTAAGTGGTTCTATGATCAAAGATTAGGTTTTGGAAGATGTAAAGTGAAAAAGTTTTGATTATCAAGATTGCCCATCTGGTTTTATCGCCTGTTTTGATGTTGCTGAGAGAAAGAGTTGGCATAAATCTAAGCAATTGAAGAAAGAAAGATAGGTTTCCTTGTTATTTGGGTTGAATAGTTGTTACCATGCTGCTCTTTTTGTTAGTGACGAAATTGTATACAAAACATTATGCAAAGATCAGATAATCATAACATCTGAACTTACGTACATAGAAGGGGTTGTTTCTCATATGCGGTTATACTTGTTGCATACTAAAAGGATTCGATTATGAAACACAAAAGTGGAAAAGTTCGAATATAAAGATCACCCATTTGGTTATCCTGTAAATCGTTTGATAAAATTGAAGCTATTAAAGAAAATAAGATTGATTTTTGATTATCTGATTTGAATTGATGCTGCCCTGTTATCAGTTTTTATGTATAAACGATGCATCTAATTTTATAGGATGTCATTTGCTCTATGCCACGAGCTTTTGTTTTGTTTTTTTTTTTTTTTTTTTTTTTTTTTGCTTGGTTGGTTAGTTTTACACCTATGTACATGTAAAGATTTGATTTTGTAGCATTTAAAGTGGAAATAAATGAAGTATTTGAAACTAAAGTATGTGGGTTTAACTGAAGTATTTGAAACTAAAGTGGAAATAAATGGGATTTCAAGATAACTTTCCAGTTTTGAAGATCACTAATATGGTCATACAGTGCCTTTCATAGTTTTCGGATTTCTGTAAATTTTGTAGCATGTAAATATGAAATGGTACTGGGTGAGCTGTTTTTCCTATGTGGTTAAGTGGTTTTATAGAGGATTCCCATGTAAAGTAGAAATGTTAATAGGTTATTATCTTGAAGGTGACCCATTTGGCTTTAATGCAAGTCTTTTGATATATAGATGTTTCTATTAATGATTTAGCTTGAATTTTAAGCAATAAAAGCGATATTCTTGTTAGTTGTTAATACTTGAATTGAATTGAATTGTTGTTACCATGGACTTCGATTGTGTTATGACTTATATTAAATCTTCGTTTATCATTTAGTGATTTTCTATGCCTATACGACTATACGCATATGTGTACACTTTCTTCCACTTCATTTTATTCTTTGTTTCTAAACCATTTTGATTTACAGTTTTGCCGCCCCAAGCCCCGCCACGTAATACTAACAACAACCACCACCGAGGCGGAGGAAATCAGGGGGGCCGTGCACGTTATAGCAGCAACCCAGGAGGAGCCGGGTTACTCCCTCGGCCCCCATTTCCACAGAGGCAGAATAATTATGGTTATGGGTCTAGGTATAATGCTCCTCGTAATGATGAACGTTTTGTTTCTGAACTTAAGTTTTCAAAGAGTGAAGAAACATTATCAAGGAAGGTCATATCGTTTCAAGAGGTAAAAGATATTTCAATGGCTTCTACTCTTTCTTCATGCAAAGTTATATATAGTCACAATAGTATTCGCACGATTTTGCCAACAGTTATGAACGTTTCTAGTATTGGTTTTGGGGGGTGGGGGGGGGGGGGGGGGGGGTATTATTTATTACTCGATAAGATTGTAGAATTTAGTGCTTGGATTTGCTCTGCTGTTTAAAGTTGTACTTTGTATTAACTAGATAATCATATGTTTGAGTTAACTGCGCTTATGATTGTTATAGAAAATAATTATATAAAATGACCTTGCTCTGAAAAATGGTAGCCATATTGTTATATTGAGTTAAAAAAGGAGTACATGGGTCAATTTAGTCTACCCTCAGTATTTGGTATGCAACTGATTGTCCAGAGCTGTTTATTTGACCCATAATGATTAGAATTAATCTACGCAGAATCTGTTTATCCAGAACTAGAAAAATGATAAATGTGCCTTGAAGTCGCATTAATCAAATGATCGCCTACAAAACGCAAATACAAACACCCTTTAAGATAAGAGATTGCATTAATTATAAGCGAAAATCAGACATAAATTGAACTACACAAATTAACCCTTGTTTTCATTTCTCATGTAGATTCCACATGTCATAAACCAGTCTACAATCTCAATTAGTCTCCAGAATTAATAGGACTTCTTTTCAGTTTGAATGATATTTTTTATTGTTTTTTTATCTCTCACATTCGAATATTTCTTGGAATGTTTCATGTAGCCATCTGAACTTGGTTGCTATAGCCGTGTGGAAGGCGGGGAAGTATTCTTCGATGATAGTAGTTTGGTAAGCATTGTTTACATCTCATTATGCTTCATATCGTTATCATCTATTCAAGCACAAGCACTTAACAATATATTTTGCATTATCAGCGGCTGTTCAAACGACTTATTACAGAGGATATTGGCGCTGATTTGAACCAAGGTTTTGATACCTTCATTGAGAAGAAAGGTACCCTCTCAATAAATAGATAAATCGCTACTTCTATTACACAAATGAATCTATCGTGCTTGGTTTATTTACCTTTTGTTGTTTTCCTTCCATTTGCACTAGATTTGGGCTCCCAAGGGTTTGGTGATCTTCTTGCTTGCATACGAAGCAATAATATTCCCTTGCAGAATATGCACTTTGTGGTGAGATTCCTTTTTTTTTAATTACTACTAGTTTTTTATTTCTGCTTTAAAGTATTATGTAGATAATAACTTTACTTGTCTCCTGTTGTCTTTACAGACTTACAGAAACAATCTTAATAAGGTATGTTCTTTTTCTTTCCATACATCTTTTTCGGTATTTGATTTTGACAGGTCTACGAAATGCTTGACCCTAATCTTGGTTAAATATATATTTTTTTTGTACAACTTTGATAATTATTACTACTCTTTTTGGCGCATTCAGCTGTCAATCCATGTAGGTTTTACAATATCTAACATTTGCTATCTTTGTGTTTACTGACAGATAATGGCAACTGCTTATCTGAGGAATGAGCCTTGGGAAATGGGTGTGCATAGAAGGAAAGGTGTTGTGTATCTTGATGTACATAAACTGCCCGAAAGGCCAAAAAGCGAGCGGGATCGTCGCATGTACTAACATAAAGCAACTTTTTTTTTTTTTTTGGAGTTTCTGATTTTTTATCAACTATCTACATGGGCATTAATATGATATTGGTTTTAGGTGTTATTATGGGTATTGTTTTGAGACGCTTGCTACTGAAGATCCAAGAAGAGATGATGGAGAAGGAATCCATCATGTTGATGCCAATGTCGAATATTGTGCTTTAATTAAAACTAAATTAGGTGCACATCGTATTTTAATGGGTGCTGAAATGGACTGCTGTGATTCCACTGATGATGGTAGAAGATTTTATGTGGAATTAAAAACAAGTCGTGAGGTTTGTCATCTTTCTTTTCATGACTTGCAAAAAATAAGTATACATTTTTAAATACACGGTGACAGAAATTTATACTCGTACAACAAGATCAAGCTGGCTACTATGGTTAATGTTAGCTATACAGAACCGTATCAATATTAAGGTTAAAGAACCCGTATCAATATTGTAGTTAAAGTTTATACTTTGACCTTGGAAGTTGACTATTTGAACAAATAGTATTCTCTTTTATTGTGGGTTGCAAGTTTGCGTGACCTTTTATATTATATTAATTTGCAGTTGGATTACCACACCGAGGAAAGATTTGAGAGGGAAAAATTGCTCAAGTTCTGGGTATTATTCTCCTTCTAGCTCTACTACAGTATATATGTTTCACCCTAAAAAAATGTGACACGGAATCACGCGAAATGCAACTCCCTCTCCCCTCTGTGATAGTTATTCCTTGCTGTTATAGAAGTTTGCAGCTTTCACAATGTTTTGCAACACTTACGATTCTGCTTATTACATTGCAGATTCAGTCTTTTCTTGCTGGTGTCCCTTATATCGTCATTGGATATAGGTACATTCGTATGCAAAATTTGATTTCCTATCATGAAATAGCTGTACACTTGTAGGATGTAACAAACATATTGTTGATTATTGGTTTTATATCCGGTATTGTCTTGTAGGGATGATGCTGGTCGGCTAGTTCGTACAGAGAGATTAAGAACCAAAGATATTACTCACAGGGTAAAAATGAAAAATTACTGGCAGGTAAGTATTCATTGTCTTAAAACTACCCCCAAATAAACACACGCCCACAGACATCTGTGTGACATCATGTTTCCTGAGTTAAATATATGATCAACAGGGAGGTGTTTGCTTAGCCTTCGCTGATGAGGTTTTATGTTGGCTTTATGGCACTGTCAAAGAGGGTAAGATTTCTTTGTTTCGTCATCTTTTTTTTCGTATTCACATGAAGGGTATTTAGTCTTTTTGACCATTTGTTTGGCATTGCAGATGAAGACTATATATTGCAGTTCGCTGCACCTTTTACTCGTCTAGAGCTTCTACAGGCACAATCTTGCCCACAAGAAATAACTGATCATGTTCAACAACTATGATTGTGACAATCTTGCCCCTTTAGGAAGGTTTAGTCTTTTTCCATGGCCAAGTCTTGAGCAAGCTAGAACTAGTAATGCACGCGCTGCATGTTCTTATCGCATTGGATTTGACAACAAAGAAAGTTTTACCTAAACTAAGGTTTTTGTTGGAACCTTGTGCAACACTTTAGTTGTATATCTTTTGTGGGGGAAAACTAGATATCAAAGGATGCCCCAAAGCCGAAATGGCTCTTTTGAGTTCTGGGCGTATGGATTTTTAGCAGGATATATACATATAGTTCAATAGCTCATGGGAAATTTGAATATCTAATGTCATTTGGTGTACCTGTAACAGTCTAACTTTTGCTACTAGGGATTCTGCTAATATTCGAATTGCTTCCAAAGAATAATTAGCATTTGGTTTACATAGCCTTATGTTGATTTTAGTCCCTTTGTATCAGTCTCCGGAACTTTTTTTCCTAAAAATGTATTAATATCAAAAAGCCGATTGCCAAAAGTTAACTGTATAGCTTGAATGTCTTGGTGATTCCAGGCACAAGTGTAAATTGACTAGCAGTATCGGAAACCTTGTTGTTTTTTCATCCAAAGATGTTTTTCTTTTTCGCAATGTTTAATCGTGTTTTTTCAGCCAGGCAGATGGTTTATTTTCGCTGTCAAGATAACTAAGATGGTTAAAAAGGATTGTATCCGACTCTAGACATTGTGCGTCTTTGATACAATTAGCTGACTGAGCTCGAGATGCTATTGAAGGTTTTGCGTAAAACTTTGATTTGCATATTCTTCAATTGAGGATAGATGCTTGCATCAATAAATCTAAACATCATTTGAATGTCTAAACCAATCTATCTAATATAAAACAAGAGTTTTGTACCACTCTTTTGAGCACAATTTGCAATTAATTGTGTGACGTGTAACCACTACTATTGGCTAAAAAAGTTGGAAACTACAACACCTCTTCTTCAATCTTCAAGCACAGCTTCTGGCATACGCTTAAAACTTCTCTACGCTCCTTCAATCACTACAATTCAATTCTCTAATTAATGTCAAGATTCATCCATTAACGTCAGCGTATTTTTGTTAAGCATTAACACCACCTACAACCAATTGTGTTTCAAAATCAACATAAAATCAGTTTCTAAATCACTGATTCAAAAAACACAAAATTGATTCAACGAGTTTCAAAATCATCATGGATGATCTTGAATTCCACCCAATAATTTCGGTAAGTTTAAATTGTATTGAATCAATTTGGTTTATATTATTGCTTATTTTTTATGTTTTATGATGTAAAGGAATATCAGCTAAATCATTATTGTAACCAAACCCTAAAATAAAAGTTGGGGAAAACCTCTCATATGAATTGGGGGTAATCTATTTGTATGAACCGATATTCAAGAACAATGTGAGAAAATTATTTTATGACATTTTTCACTTCTTCTGTCTAAATTCTGTTTTTGCATTTGTACTAATTGGATTTTATTGGGGTTTAGTTTTGATTTCAGTTGATTGATTTGTGTAGATTTTCATGTTTCGATATGTGTTCAAGTTTCGAAGGCTCTCAAGTAGTCAGTGGTAAGTATTTTTTACGTTAACTGATTCATATACCAACCGCTAACTGAAATGGTGTAAAATGACATTGTGTGCTCCTCCTGAAAATATGCTTGATCACCACAGTAATACCAGCCCACAATCTACTGAGTCACGTGCGCTTATGAGACCGTTTGTCTAGCCATTTCCCAATTACTATGGTAAGGTTCTCAATTTCATTGTTGTGGTTGCTCTTATGTGTCGATTTCGGTACAAAGTCTTTGCTCAGGTTCTTATTAATAAGTCGGCTTATTTGATGGTTAAGACTTTTTGGATCATGCTTAAGGCTTCCATTGGTATTAATAACGAGGTACAAAAAACAAAATGATGGCTGCTTATTAACGAGGTACAAAAAACTAAATGATGACTGCTTATCGACTTTCACATTGTGTGTCTCTATATTTGAAGTGCCTATTTAAGAATACGATAATGATATAGGTTATGTTAATGAGGAGTGTAACGAGTCAAAACGGGTACTTATTGGGAGTCAAAATGAGTACTTTATGGGGGTGATTAACCAATGAAATGGATCGTATCTTGTATGTTTGACCTTAGGCATTATTGTGTTTAATTTGTTCTTAAGAATAATTTTTATAGGCACATATGATATTTTTACCCATAAGCATAGATGTGTAGTGGATCAACTGAAAGTTGATCATTGTGGACTTTAACTGATGATACACAAGACCGAGTTCACATCACGTTACATGATAGGTTGTTCTATGGCACTATATGCTTAATTTTTTATTGTGGAATGAGCTTCTGGTGGCAGACCGGAACAAATCCTACTTGCACCTATGCTTCTTTGTCCTTTTAGGCTAATAGTCATTGTATCTAAAGTTAGTGATAAGAGATGAATAATCGGGGGGATCTTGTGTGTTACTTTTGTTACCTGAAAGTGAGTATGAGCCTGCTACCTTTAGAATATTTGATTAGATTGGATCTTATATTTGCTCCCTTTAGCATACTTTTGATTAATTTGTTTAGTTCATTTTTCATGTTTATTTTATAGCTTTTTATCTTGAGTAGAGTTGTTACTGAGTAATTGTTGTAGGGCAACCCATTGATGAGAACGAGATCCGAATTACTAACCAAGGGAGGAATCTTCAAATTACGGCTATTGAAACAACTTTAGTGTAGGTATAAAGTCTTTCACTTATGTTTCATACATCAAAGAGCATACTATGGACATTTTTCGGCTATTTTATTTTCATTTAATCTTTTCATAATTTACTTAAGTGGCCCTAATAGAGATGAACACTTAATTGAAATTGACCCATTCACACGTTGTGGTGCTAAAAATGACATCACTTAATAAAATAGTATTCATTTGCAGCATGATGTTTTTATTATGTTCATATTACTTACTGAGGTAAAACATCAATTGTAGGTTAGCTTCAACATCACATTGTGCTTGCCAAATATTTGATCAGGAACATTTATTCATCATTATATCCTCCACATCAGGTTTCTCATGCCAGGTTCGAAAATCCCAACTTTTCATAGTTCATCTCTTAATATTATAGTGACTCTTTTTGTTTCAGTGGCTTATTTTAATTTCAGGTTCAAGGTTCAATTCCACTCTTGTGGGAGCAAATTGTTGATTTGAGCTATAAAGCCCGTCTTTCTATTATTGACCATGAAGATACGGTATGAATGTTGATCATGCAATGTTTTGTTGTTTAATTTGTAAATATCTCTATAATGAGAATATAATCGGGTTCCTCTGAATATAATTTCGATAAATGCCTGTAGCCCATGGCCGTGAAACGCAACTTTCGTGATCTTTTATAAAGATACGGCAATACAATTGTTGTTGACTTGACTGAAAGGTAAGAGTTTATCAAAGCATTATAACGTGATTACATTGTATCGTATATAATGAGGGTCTTTTCCCCCTTTTTCATGAGTATATATAGTATTGAAAACCATTATTAGTTTATCACAAAAGCATTATTCCCTTCACTTACTTGCATATATCGTTTGTGTTTGCATGCCCTTTTCACCCTTTTTCATGTCTTTTCTCTAATTGCAAGTTGCCTGAGAAAACTATGAATATGTAACCATCGTTTGATATGGTTATCTATTTATACATTTTAAAGTAAGTTAGCTATATTTGTTATTATGATATGTTATAAGCTAAGTATTATAAAAGATTACCAAAATAATGACAATCAAGTTTTAAGTCAATATGTTTCTATTTTGATTTGCATACACCGTGAACTAATTGATATACTCTTTGTTTAGCTAACTCGATAGCCTAATTACTTTGTTTAGGTAACTTAATGACAATTGGTGTTTTTTTTTTGCCACTAAAATAGCAGCTTCAATTTTTATTAGACTGAACAAACCTCATGACAGTAGGTGTTTCCAGTTGCCAGATTAATCTCTTTGTTTTAGTGCGCATAGGAGTTTATAAGATGAGGCTTTGCTGCAAAATTACATATCTGGTTCTTTAATATGTGATGAATAACCACATTCCAAATATACATATGTGATTAATAAATACGTTCCAGATAAAACGTTAGTTGTTATGGAAGGTTCATGCCTCACATGGTTGCAAGTTTCAAAACATTCTTCACTTTGTGCATATTTTATGTGACTTTGTGGTAGAAGTAGGAAAACCGGTGGCTTAATTTATGGGGCAGTGTTTGGGTCAAAATGGGTGATTTTGGTATGGTCGGGTCATGTTGACACCGGACATTTCTTTTAAACATTTTAAACTTTGTACAAATTTTTAGAGATAAAACATCTTCCAATTTGACCCATTTATAAGTAAGTGGGTCGAAATTACTATGTCTAAATTAGCACTTATAACTATAGCTCACATATTATTAAATAGTGTTGTACATGTAAGAACCATATGCATTACAAGTAAACTTTAAAATAAATATATTATATATGCATAAACTAAAGGTGGAAATTTCGGCTAATGAATTGATTTGGCTTTTAGGTGAAACTTGTCAAAATTAAAATTGGAGCGCGTCAAATGAGTGACAAGTTCCCAAAGTTTACTTTTGGTATGTACACTATTTATAATTTTACTAAAAACTAGCCCATGTAAGAAACGCATATTTTGACCCAAACAAGTTTGAGTATTTGACTACCTCTACTAGAAATTTAGAATATGCAACCTCATAATAACTTTTCATGTTCACTGCAGGTCTTGAAAACCATGGACGAGACAATTGTAATTGGTTTTTATTATGAAACGAATATTCTCAACAATGCTCAACCATTCCATGATAAAAAGAAGGCTAATCAGTTCAAGTGATCAAATACGCCTATTGTAATTTTAATATAGAAAGTAGTTTCCTTTAACACCCTAATTATTGATCGTTCCTTTGTATCCATGTATAATATCTTTAGAAAACATTTATTTGAAGTAAAACATGATGCTTCCTAAATGATTATGTAGGCAAACTAAAGCAACATAAAGATAATATTTTAACACTTTTAAGGTGCATTTACATGGCAAAGCTTTTGATACGTATTTTCGTTTCATAACGAATGTAAAATTTATAATACCATTTTTTCTTTTACTTATTTGCAGGTTCCATTCTCCATGGTTAGAGTTTTCATTTTGGATACATGTAACTTTTGCTTAGGTTAATTTATTTCCAATCATTTTATGTAAGTGCAAGTAACTTTTTATGTTTCACTTCGAACCCAAGGTGAAAGGATTAATCAATATATTTTCAGTCCTATTGTTGTACTAAGACCATATTTGAGTCTATCGTTAATGAGGTTCCGTTGCAGAACCGTTGCAAATTAAATGCATTTAGTAGAAGTTTTTGTTTAGCTGGGAGCTTTGTTTTTATTGTTTTATGATTCTTCATTATTTTTTATCTTCTTACTTGATACACAAGTAGAATTCCACACATGGTCGGACATATGCAAGATTTAGACTCGGGCAATGTGAATTTGACTAAAAGAAAATCATTGCCTCATTGCCTTCTTATCATAGGTATGCAATCTTTTATAAAAAGCTTGGTTTCATTGAATTAAAGAAATTGTGAAGATTTAAAAAAAATGTTTATTAACGAGTTATGTGTGTGAATAAAGTAACAAACAACAACGAATAAAAACAGGTTCCAATATTTTTTGAAGGGGATACTAAATAAGTCAATAATACCATAAAGAATTCGGTTTATAACTATTAAAATAATATACGTGCATGTATCGTCTTCTCAAACTGGTAGTTAGTCTTGAAGAGCAAATGTATGCAATCAACGTAAAACACTTGAGTAGTCCATGTTCATTCCGTAAATGCCTAAATATAAAAAATAAAAACAAAAGTCAAAATAAAAGGAAGTTGTTCATAAGAGTATAAATTTCCATATATGGTATTGCATCTTTATTAATGTCGCGGCCGACCTGAAATAAGGTTATTATACCAAGATTGAGAATTACTCCGTCTGTAAACATTTACTGTTAAAGATCGTGAGGAAACACCCGTGTCATTATCATTTTTCTGTGACAATAAATAAGAGCCAAGAGTAATCACTTTCAAAAGTTGGGTTGTACCTGTCACATTCTATTTTGACACATTGACAACTATGCGTGGTTGTTTCACGCGTCAAAAGGAAAAAAATGATTGAAGGTTGTCGTTTGTGATGCAGATGGTAATTTATCAAAAACCACTACAAATTTTGTCTACACATAAATACTTCAAGGTCTATGATCAAGGATCAAAAGGTATGTACAATATTGATATGACATGTTTATGCTATTTTTTAGATTTACATATATTATCGATCACAAACTTCTTTTACTTCAATTTTTTATAAATTTTTTAGGTGCTCACGAAATGGGCATTGGCTTATCACTTAATTAACGCTCACTACATACATTTGCTTTTCAAAACCGTCACAATTGAAGGACACAATGCATGGACATTTATTACCTTAATAGTTTATAGTATGATTGACTTATTACTTATTATCCCTTTTAAAAATAATTCAACCTGTTTACGTTTGTTGTTCTTTGCTCTTAAAGACTATCGAAGTTGACTGCATATCTTTGCTCTTCAAGACTATCGAAGTTGGAGAAGACGATACATGCACGTTTATTATTTTAATAGTTACATACCAAATTGTTTATCGTATCATTGACTTATTACTTATTATTCCTTTCTAAAAATAGTAAAGCATGTTTACTTTCATTGTTATTTATTCCTTTATTCACACACTTAATTTCTTAATGAATCATTTCTTTAAAAACCCGTGAATTTCACGGGTCTATAAGCTAGTTTAGATATAAAATGCATAGAAATTATGATTAAGTTGCCCAAAGCATTGAATGAAACATCAAAAATTGAATTATTGCTAAAATTGCTCATGCCTTCTCTTTCCATTACCAAATTAGATTGCATCACATTTTCAAAACCCAAAGATAAACTTTTAACAACAGGTTGCTACTTGCACTATTTAGACGAGTCCAGCTGAAGCTACTTATACTCAACCGGCGCATCTCTAACATTGATATAACATGCCTTGATGATGCTTTCAACCTCGCGCGTAAAGCCAATTCTAAACCTCCCCTACCCACACCATCTTTTGGCTCTTTTGGGGGATATAGAAACAAGTTCCCATCTGCTATAAGACCAACAAGGCAACAACCGAACTACTTTTCGACAATGTTAAGGTTGTTGTTGTTGTTTTTATTTTATTTATTTTATTTATTATTATTATTTTTTTAATCAGCAATAGGCATGAGAATTTCCTCTTCAATTTGATAGAGTGGTTTCATAATTCTTCGCTAATATAAATAGTCGGGTATTCCGCTCGTGGCGACGACGCGTACCTTGCAATTTAATTTATCTACGATTAAATGTTATCTGAAAAATAGTTACGACATCCAAATAAAACAAGAAAAATAAGTATCATCTTGTAAACATATATATTAGAATAAAACTATTATTGTGAAATGTGATATATTTCATCCATCCTAAGCTTATTGTCCTCAGACATAATGCAGTTTAAAAAAATTGTGACTACTACACCTTTCAATTGATTAAATATCATTCTCATCCACTAAACTCTTTTAATCGGTTGACAGAAGAAAGAGTTTGTTATTTTGGGACATCTCAAAATGAAAATAGAGACTATAATTTTAAGGGGCAATTTCATATTTCCCCCAACTTTAGTTGGAAATTTCATATATACCCAAACATGCATTAAAAACATTGTACATTATGCATTCAATACTTGCACTTTGAGTATATATGAAATTAATCATTAAACTAGGGTGATATATGAAATTAATCCTAATTTTAAGACAGAAGAAGTAATACAGTAAACACACAAATTTACCCAAAATGAATGTGTATAATTAGTTTACTGAATAAAATATGGTTTCAAATTAAGCGTGGCAATTTGGGTCGTGTCCGGGTTGGTAGGTTCAAAAATCTCAACCAAAACCTGACTTGTTTAATTAATCGTGTCGAGAAGCTCAACCCTAACCTTAACACGTTTATTAAACAAGTTAGTCGTGTCAACCTATTTTCAATCCGAACTTATTTAGCCTCAAATCTTACCCGTTTATTTTTTGTTTGGGTCTCGGGCCGTGTTTGTGGTGTCATATTTGAATAGGGCGGCCCGAACTGACAAAAACGACCCGACTTGAAAACCGAAAAAGGAAAAAGCTCAAACCAAGAACCGAACCGAGAAATAGATACAAAACCAAAACCAAACTGAATAACTCAGTTCGGTCGGTTTTCAGGTTTTGAACCATAAAAACCGAATCGAACCGAACTGAAAATGACAAAAACCAAAATAAATATACAAAACCGAAACCGAACTGAAAAAGTTCGATTTTTGATTCGGTTTGGTACGGTCCGGTTTTGATCGATTTGTCAGTTTGGTTTTCGGGTTGATTTGCTCGGCCCTAATTTGAGGTGTAAAAACTAGAATTTATTTATTTATTTTGGTCAAGAATAATAGGAGGAATTGAAAAACTTTAAAGTTTGACAAAACCAAACCGACTTGAGGAAGGCGTTTTATACTTGTCCGATAATCCGGTGTCCACCACCATGGATAGCACAACCTCGGTCGATAATAATCCGAGTAGTTCAATGGAGTCAATAATGGAAAGATTATCAAACATACAAGACCTTTATTTTCCAAGGGCCCAACAATCATCTGCTGCTAATGATCCTTCACTTCGCAAATCCATCCTTCAAGATTTATACTCTCGCAATACCCCCGTCTTCTTAGGTAATCTTTATTCTTAAATTTATACTTTTCATGGTTTTTCCATTTTATTTATATTTTAGTTATAAGATTATAGAGGGTGTAATTGGGATTCTTTACTTTTCATGTTATTAGTACTTCTTTTAAGAGTATAACCAGTTTAGGGGGTGTTTGTTTAAGCTTGTATGATGGGCTTATTCAAAATTTGATAAGCTTATAATAAGCTCATTTTTTTATTTATTTGACCTTATAAACTTTATAAGGTCAAGACTTTAAGTGGATAAGCTCATAAGCCCAAAGAAATGAGCTTATTATAAGCTTATCAAATTTTCAATAAGCCTGTCATATAATCTTAAACAAACACCCCCTTAGAGTGTTTGTGCCCAGCCATATTGTAAGGGGGTATTTCTGGGATTATTAGCTTATTTGATTTTGGCTTATATTTTATAAGCTCATATTTTCCTGCATATTTTGAGATTTATGAGCTTATATAAGCTTATTGTTTTATAAGGAACTTAAGCTCATAAGCCCACAAAAAAGCTTAAACAAACACCCCCTAAAAAGTGCTTATTTGAGATGAAACTAAAGCTGTTTATTTACTGTCATGAGTGTCATCTAACCTAGAAAAAAATGGATTCTAATAAACTTTTAACAAAATACTATTATTTCGGGTATTATTGCATTTTTTACGGCACAAGCAAATCCAAACAGTATTTCATGAATTGCTTATTCTTTGGCTGTAAGTAACGCATAAGCAGATAATAATAAGCAATCCTAATTTTCAAATACATCAGAGTTAGATTTAGTATGCCTAATCTATTGACTGTATGAAACTGATTATCTGCGTGATAATACATTAGTTTTCACAACACGATGCTAAGTACTTTTTAGTTTTTTCGTTGTTTGATGTGGCGTTAGAATTAAGGTTTAAGCTTTCAGTCTCCTTTTACGTTTAAAGTAACTTAAGTTTAGGTTATCAAATGGATAAAGTTTGAACTTTGAACTTGATACTTATAGGTTTAAAGCTAATTTTCGATATCTGCAATGGTTTTTAAAAGAAATGTTGTATTATTAGTGATTCGGAATCCATTATCTCATGAATGACGGGATTGAAAATGAAGGGAATGATGCCCTTGCACTAGAAATGTTGTTTTATTTCTTTGAAAATAAAGTAGGCCCTCTGGTTTTGTATCTAATCAGTATATTTAGTTTGGCTATGTATTGTTCTAAGAGTTTTAGTTTTGAACTAATCTTTGTCCTACGTGCGTAAGTTAGTGTCTTATCATAGTACCTCACTACCTCTTATAAATCACTCTTGCCGTTTGATTCATCTATATAGAACATCTACATCATGATATAGATACCCCCTTCAAGTTATCTTTTAAGAATTATGTAATTAGAGGCTTAAGGAGAGTAAGAAACATTATCATATCATTATTAATTCGCTTATTAACGATATGGTGATGCCTGAGGAGTTATCAACCAATCTATTCACAGTACTGAGTCATATAGAATTAAGTTAGAAAGGGAAGAGGTATTCAGCGTTAACATGTGTTCAAAAAGGATTGTTGGTTTGAAGCCAAACATAACAAATGCTTGATCCTTATTATGATGACCATAGTAGAAATACAAAATGTTTTAGGAGGAGGGAGTTTCTTATAAGCATGAAGAGTCACGAGTTAAGATAAATTTTTGGTTGCAAAAGTCGCAACACATCATTATTTGCTACATAGGTGATAGTGATATTACACCAATGTCAAGAATTGACTGCCAACCCTCATTCTCATAGTCTGTCAATGTTCATTCCTGGTCGAAATGAGTTAATGGTAGATAGTAACCGAACTCACCTCTTAAGATACTGCTAACTGGGAGGATTGACACTGATAGTGTATAACAGTGTATCCATTCTATGACAACCATTTAGTCTATAATGAATAGGGATCATTGAAAGATTGAAGAAGATATGTTGACCATGATATGTTTTCAAGATATTTATCTTTGCGAATCTGTACCACGACCCTTAGGCATACCTAAACCTAGAATGAGGCAACTGTATCGTAACTTAACCTAATCTGCTAACACTCTCGATGATTTTCTTGTCAAGAATGGAATATTAGTGTAATATACTACCTTTACAAGTCATTCCTACATCATCTCATCTCTGAGTCATCATTTATTCTTTATTAACTCAAAAAGTTGACTTATAGACACGAAAATCTGTAAATGGTCGTAGGAGAAACGCTATCTTTTTGTGACAATGAAAGGTGACATGTTGAATTGGACATTGTGGTGGTTAATACGTAGTATTTTTGTCATACATGCTAGATTAGGTATGTTAGTATGTATTTTGTATTTGTAGTTACACAGATGGATACCTATCAGAAGTATATCTATCAAGGTTACCGTATCTTCTGTCTTTTTTCTCATGACGCGAATCATAGAATAAATGCCTCGTATCAAGCGGATATGCTAATGGAAAAAGTAAGTTACACTATTGGATCTGATATAGGAATATCTTAGCAACGAGTTATGTAGTTATTTGACGGAGGAGTCATGCCATCGAACAATTAGCAGAGACTAATTATGAGAATCATGGTTTTGCTAAATATAAATTGTGAATCTGTGATGTTGATCATGAAGTCATACTGCCACATACGCGGAAAAAAAAAATGCTCACATGCTACTATGCTAGTGAAGAGAACTTGACTTTAGTTGGTGACCTCTTATGCTTCTGACCATCATTCGTCATTCTACTAGAACATTATTATGTAGTATGATACAATTATATGAAAGATGATATATATTTTTAATGTTGTATTGGGTTCATAACGGCAAACATTTCTGGAGGAATGTCAAATTGAAACATGTGTATATGGCTTGTGGAGTGATGAATATTATGACTGTAGTGGCTTAGGATCTCAACCCCCCGTTTTTTATGAGCATGATATGTTGATATCTCCTATTTCTTTTTCAATCTTTGCAATAAGTTGCTTAGGTCTCTTTTTGATCATGTGGATTATACTCTTAGGACAATAATCTTTGAATAGTTTGATTCGCTTGGCTTGGTCTTGTACTGTGCTTGAAAGTTTGTTATTTTCTACTAATTGACCTACGCGCAAACTGTTATAATCTTGCATTGATGTATGTTACTTATCCAATGCAGAGCGCTATGGGTCACTACTAACATTGGATGAGCTTAAAGAATTTGATATGCTAAGTGACGATTATGAAATCAATTGGCATCTAAATCATCTACGGAGTGTGATTAATCCAACATCCGAGGATCTGAAGTCGAGATCTGCAAAAATTAAGAATCGTAGACGTGCATTCATGGATAAGTTGATGGATGATGGAAAATTCTTTTCAGAGGATTCAATGAGGGATAGAGAACCTTATTTGCACCATGAGTTTGTTGGGAAATTTCAAGACCAAAGTGGAAGGCGAATGTCTAGGCCTGGGGAGAAGTGGTCTGAGACGTTGTTGAGGAGAGCGGAAGAAGCACTTCTAATGGAGAAGATTCGGATGGAGCAGCAAAGATTAGGTGTTGATGAAAGGGAATGGGTGGGTAACGAGAGACAAGAAGAAGAACAAGAGGAACAAGAAGAGGAAGAAGAAGAGGAGGAGGAGGAAGAGGATGATAACGAGGAAGTGGAAGAAGGGAAGCATGGTGATGCCAATGTGCGTGAGGTAATTCATTTTTCTTTTTGTTGTTTTTAGATACTAGCGTTTAATGTGTTCTTCCTTATTGATGGGTCCGTTAAAAATTATGATAATTGTGAAAAGTTATCAAACTAGTACACCTGTGACCAATCACTTTCCGATGGCAAAAACAGTTTTTTGACCCGCTGTAGATAAAGGATTGAATATATAGAGGATAATGCCATATGCTAAAATTTGTGACATACATTGTGTCTAATAACTTTGGGGAACTCATTAAGACTGGTTGAAGTTGGTTAGTTGATACAAGTTGAACTCATTAAGTCGAGTGGGTGACAGGCCAAAAGGGATAGGGTTGATACAGCATGAGTATTAGTTGGGCTGGGTTGGGTTGGCCTAATCACCTTTTTGTCCATTTTTTATAAGTTTAGATGAACAATCAGTGCTTTAGTTATGATGTTGATTCCTGAATGGTTTATTTATCTTTTCAGGTTGTCCCAGATGACAAGGGTAATTTAGGCAACAAACGGTCCACAGAAGCTACTAGTTTATCAGCCGAAGAGATGCAAGACCGAATGGACCAATTTACAACCGTGATGCAACAGAAGTTTCTAGCAGGTGAAGATCATGAACATTTTGATTACTCGAGTATAGACGAAGATGTGACATTGGATGATCACTGGATGAGAGAAGCTAATGATGATGCCGAAGAGAAGTACTTTGCTGATGTTTGAAAAACAAGGTCTTTAAATGCGTTTTTGCCATTGCGCTGCTAGTGTAATTAGTTTCATCTTAGTCAAACGTCTATCAAACTGTTTTTCGTGTGTCAGAAAACTGGATTATGTTGATCTTTCACCTGTAGTAACCTTGTAATAAATGGTGTTTTTATTGTGCCATTTACCAGGTGCAGATTGTGTGCTGTCTTCTTTTAGCAACAATTTTTTGGTGATTTTTTATTCTGTTTTGTCATTTTTTTGACCCATCAATGTACATTCTCCTCGCAATTTCTGACCAAACTATGGCAATGCAAAGAAAGTGATCACCAAACTTGTACGGTTATAGTTTTTGTTATCGTTACAAAAAGATCACCTATTTTATGTCAAGTAAATCCTGAACAGTCATTTTTAGCGTGAAACTTATATTTATATTAATCGTTCATATGAGAATCAACACGATAGAAAAATGTGATTAGAAGACGCAATTTGAAATCTGAGTCATTGCAAACTTTTAATTAGATAGTCACATATCTTGTGCAGAAAACCAACAAACCTTAAAAGCTAGCACGGAATCTTGACTTAAAGTAAACAGACAAGTGGCCTTAAACGCCATCTTTATTAACAAACGAATGAGCAAGGAGAAATGTTTCAACTATCATCCCCGCACACCTTTTATAGGAGATGAGGGAGCCGAATCCTATAGAATCCGAATTTCATAGGATGAGGGAGTAGTCTTATAGAATCCGAATTTCATAGTAGTACGATTTGCTTGGCTTGCACTGTTTTGTGAACTAAATATGACTCTAAACTCTTTAAACTAATATAACTAGCCAACATGGCCCGTGCAATGCACGGGTCTATATTTCAAATACATATTAGTCTCACTAATCATATATATTCGATCTATATGTTGTCTCATAGCACTATAAGACAACAAAATGCGTGCGATTCACTATCTTGTTATTTGTAACTACAATTTAAGCTTAAACGCATATCTATATTTTTTTTTTTCAAATATGATTTAAAGACTATCATCTTGGTTGAATGGTTATACTAAATGGTCAAATCAGGTTCAATAGGGTTTTGGTTTACTGTTAAAAAAGTTTATTTTATTAATCATGTCAAACTAGGGTTGACCGACCGGACCGACCGACGGACCGACCGAGACCGGACTGGACCGGACCGACCACATTCGGTCCGGTCTTCGGTCTCGGCTTTTGGGCTAATTCGGTCCTCGATCCGGTCCGGTCCGGCCACAAACCGACTAATTTGGGCTAATTTGGTCTTGTTGGACTGGACCGACCGGACCGACCACATTCGGTCCGGTCTCGGTCTAAGAATTTTGCCGAAATCGGTCTCGGTCCGGTCCGGTTTTTAGACCACCCTTATGTCAAACAAGTTTTTCTACTTGAGTCATTTACTTTGTTACTCGTTGCATGGATGTTAATCATGCCAAACAATTCATATGGCTAATGATTTGCACACTCCAAAGTCCAAACTGTGCTTTAAACAGTTGTACATTTATCACATGCGGCTTTTAAATATTGTACATTAAAATGTGCGGATCAAAAATCAAAGTGTGCCAATCAACACTCAATTCATATATTGTTCAACTTCACTCAACGATCACAAATAATAAGCAACCTTTTTCTCCTTTTGTTATTCACTTTGTTGCGAGGATATGCAATTACAACAATTTATCTTCATGTTTAAAGTACAACTAGCTCTTGTTCACATTCAGAGATTGTGGACTACGAATTGGTAGGTTTTAAAAAATATTAAAGATAATTAATAATTTTAGAAAGTGAATATTGTTTGAGATACATTGTTGATGAGCCAATGAAAATGATCATTTATAGTTTATAAGTCTGAATTTATTTGCTTGGAATTATAGTTATAAATAGATTATTAATCATTAAATAATTTCTTATGCTATTGGCCGTCAACTTTGTAATAGTAAGGGATACTTTTTTTTATTACGGGTATGTTTGTTAAAATTAGTTGTAAGTTGTAAGTTGTAAATTATAAAGCTGTTTACATGAGCTTCAAGCTGTATATTTTTTTCAATAAAAGTGTTTGGTAAGTTAGCTGGTAAATGTAATTATAAAATGTAAAATGATATAAAATGACATATCTATAATTATAGATAAATGTTCGGAAGTATATCATTAATTTAAAGTTTTAACAGCTCCAAGATGTTTAAAAAAGCTTTATGAATCAACTTTTCATTTAAGAGCTATTTGTTTGAAATAAAAGCTTAAAGTTAATATGTCCAAAACGGATCTATTTATTTTAGATGAGATTATTTTTATAACAAAAAGCTAATAGCTCCCTAAAAAACCCCTACCAAATAACAAAAGAAAATGAAATGATGGTCTACTAAAAATACATCATTACTTGTAGGCCTTTTTAAGAGGAAATGTAAAGAAAATCTTATAATGGGGTGCTTGGTTGGGGGTAATGGAGGGTGAGGAATAGAAAAGGTAATGATTAGATATGTCTGGTTAGAGTAGGGAATGCAATCATTGTTTAGTATCGGGTAATAAGTCATTACCCAATAAATTGGGAGGTATGGTAATGACTACCCACCACCACCAGCCACCACCACCACCACCACCATTTTGGAGGTTGATGTGTTTTTTTTAACTAAACGAGTAAAGTCCAAAATACATCCCTGTGGTTTGCCTTGTTGCTCGCTTTACATCCCTAAACTTTTTTTTGGCACAAAATCATCCCTGCGTTAGTAAAGTTGGCACAAATACATCCCTCTGTTAGTAAAATCAGTTAATGAGGACTAACGGTGCAAATATATCTCCGTTATCTCACATTTGTTAAGAGATATTTACGTAAATCGTCCTTGTGGCAAGGAACAAATTGCAACCAAAGTCCTTAAATTTATTTACAAATTCGTCCTTGTGGTTAGACCGGTCAATGTTTGGTCAACGCCACGTGTCACCACATGAGTGGTGCCACGTGTCATCGGGTCGGGTCGGGTCGGTAAATGGGTCGGGTCGGGTTGCCACGTGGACCAATGAGGTGGTGCCACGTGGCATTGGTAAAATATACCACCTTTTGGCTCGAGTGGGATTCGAACCCGGGTTGTTTGTGTGGGAAGTGAACCTATGCCTAGTTGTGCTAAGCATAGTTTCATTAATGATACTCAAAATCAAATACATAACCCTTCCTTATTATTTGGCCCAATTCAATAATAACAAAATGTTCAATTTAGGTTTTGGCCTATCAATTTATGAGGTTATATGGACTGTCAAAAAATAAATAAATACACCATCGGACTCGTTTTTTCTTGCTCTTTCCAATGGTATTCTCGGGGAATTTTTTCGACTTAGTTTGAACCTCGAAAAATGCGAAAATCATCGTTTTTTCTTTGTTTTCGCATTTTTTGAGGTTCGTTTGAAATCAAAAAAATTCCCCGAGCATACCATTGGAAAGAGCACGAAAAAACGAGTCCGACGGTATATTTATTTATTTTTTTACAGTCCATAAAACTCCGTAAATTGATAGGCCAAAAACTAAATTGAACCTTTTAATAATAATGTATTGGGCTTTTAACTTTTAGAAATGGTTATGTATTAAATTTAGGGAATTATACTTGAAGCTATGCCTAGCCCAGTTGGGCAAAGCATTGCTTCCCACACAAACAACCCGCGTTCGAATCCCACTCGAGCCAAAAGATGGTATATTTTACCAATGCCACGTGGCACCACCTCATTGGTCCACGTGGCAACCCGACCCGACCCGTTTACCGACCCGACCCATTTACCGACCCGACCCATTTAACTAAACACTATCAAAGATAATAATAATCTCAATTTCATTCTTTTGCATTCCCTTTACATTTTCCTTTCTCATTCTCCATTTTAATCCAAGGTCACCCTAAATATTTGTTAGGAATTAGAAATTCCCGGTATTAAAGAGTCGGTCACCTCAAGTATATGTAATCGTTAGAAAGCTCGTAGTCATAGTTATCTTAAGTTAAGTAGTATTTAGTTTAGTTTCACCGTGGAGGACGGACGGGTCTTTACCCACTGTATGCCTGATCCACAGCCCGATGTGTGGCGATTTATGTAAGACTATAAATACTCTCTACCTTCCAAGGTAGAGAGTTGGAGCTCATAATAATATCTTTCACTTTCTCTCACTAAGTTCCCTAAACCTCTAACTTTCTCTCTCTAGAATTCCATCTATATGCTACTTTGTGTTATGGTTTGATGTGTATGTGAAAAGTTATATCTTACAATTGGTATCAAGAGCCATGGTTAGATCATATATTGCACATCTTTGGATTTCTAGTGGTTTTTAGGTGGTTTTTGAGTTTGAAAAAGTTTAGTGGTTTTTGCATCATTTGGTTGATTTCTTGTGTTAAAGTTTGAATTTTGTTAGTACTTTTATGTTTAGAATCATCACAAGTGTTTAGGTTTTCATTTGGTAAGCTTGAATCATCTTGGTTGGGTTGTTTTTGGATTGAAAAGTGATGTTTATATGGTTTTTCATGCTAGCGACTTAGTTCACGGATAATCTTCTTCGTAGCGACTTGCTTCACAAAATTGTAGCGAGTTACAGTGTTAAATCTAGCGAGTTAGATCTAGCGAGTTAAAGTACAAGTAGTGGACTCTCCACTACGAGTAGCGACTTGGTGGTAGCGACTTGGTCTGTAGCGAGTTTCTCTTTAGCGACTTGTATCTCTAGCGACTTGTGTAGCGAATTGCTGCCAAAATTTTGCTAGCGACTTGAGGGTTAGCGAGTTACTACTTAGCGACTTGCTTTTTGTCTAGCGACTTGGGACTCTAGCGACTTAGCTGTCTAGCGAATTAAGTGTTAGCGACTTAGTGCATTAATTGTTAGCGACTTAGTGCATTAATTTCTAGCGACTTAGTGCATTATCTTCTAGCGACTTGAGTGATTGTTTACGGTTTTCTCTTGATTTAGTAAAATCCCGTGAAAGAATCTATTTCCCGGTTTAATCATAGAGTTATAAAATCCCGTATAATCTGTTAACATGTCTACCAACGTTCCTACTGTCATCTCCACTGTCGCCGAGGATGTTCAAGCTGCTGGCTCAGATACTCGTCCACCCATGCTTGACAGAACTGACTACGATTCTTGGGCTCAACGAATCAGACTGTATTGCCTTGGAAAGGAAAATGGTGTCAACATCCTCAAATCCATTGATGAAGGACCATATCGAGTTGAGACGACTAGAGACATACTTGATACTAATGAAGATGGTACTCCTGTTTACGGAATGGACAGACCTAAGATGTATGATGAGCTTGATAATAAGGAGAAAAAGAGATTCGATGCAGATATCAGGGCTTCAAACATTGTTCTTCAAGGTCTTCCTAAAGACATCTACAAGCTGATCAATCATAACACTGATGCAAAGGCAGTTTGGGATAATGTAAAGATGCTTCTCTCAGGTTCAGAATTAACCATGGAAGACAGAGAATCCCAACTCTATGACGAATTTGAGCACTTCAAGATGAAACCAGATGAGAATGTCTATGAGTACTATGTGAGATTTCATAAGTTAGTTAATGACATGAGGAACATCAGAATGACTATGCCTAACATTCAGTTGAATTCAAAATTTGTGAACAACATGAATCCCGAATGGCACAAGTTTGTTACCGCCGTGAAGCTTACTAAAGGATTGAAGAACACAAACTATGAGAAACTCTATGCCTTCCTCCTTCAGAATGAGAGACATGCTATGTTTGAAAAATTGATTCTCAATCAGTTCAAAACTAACCCGGGAGAGACAAGCTCGTCTAATGATTCAACTGCCTTCTACTCAAACATCGGAATCACAACCAAAGCTTCACAAGTCATACCCTTGGGTAATGGTAATCACAAACTCATTCCTGATCCTATGTACAAACAAGCTGATGCTGATGCACACGTGGGAAGCTTCATTAATCAACTAGCTCTTCTGATTAGCCAAAACATGAATTCTCTCCCACAAACCAACAAAAACCTCAGAACAGCATCTAACCCACACAATCAAGCTACTGTTAAAGATGGAAGGATCGTGGTGCAACCAGTTCAGGAAAGACAATATGATCAGGGAAGGGGTGGTGCTGGTAGAGGTTATGCGGGCAATCAGAATCGAGGAAGGAATGGTAACCAAGGTCAAGCTAAGCCGATCAAATGCTATAACTGTGGTGGTGAGGGACACATTGCAAGGAACTGCACATCTCCAAAGCGTCCACAGAATGCTGATTACTTCAGAGATAAGATGCTGCTGGCACAAGCTCAGGACAATGGAGCTGCTTTGAATGAAGAGGAATTGCTATTTGTTGCTGAGGGCAATGCCAAGACCTATGATGCAGATGTGGATGAGCAGCCTATTCAGGAGATAGGTCACAATCATCAGAATGCCTTTCAAGTCGCTGACTGTGATGCATACGACTCTGATGTAGATGATGGACCTACTGCACACACAATTTTTATGGCTAGCATTTCTCCAATGGTCTCTCCCAAGGTCTCTTCTTCACCACAAGCTGGCCCATCCAAGGACAAACTCATCTCAGAGGTATTAAAACTATACGATGATGCTGATGTGCAACAGATGCATGACAAAGTACAACCAACTGAAACTATTGAATCAAATGTTGAAAATATGGGTAATAACAATATTGTCCCATACGATCAATACGTGAAACAAAGTGAAAGTGAAGTTGTACCAAGTGATGCATCTTCTGCAGTCAACAATGACTATGTCTTTGATGAATACTGATCGGTGCAAAACCGTCAAGTTATCTCACGCAAGCTAGCCACTTGTGAATGACCAACCGTAAGAAACTCAAAACAGTTCACACACCAATGCAATTTAAGATCAGATGAATATAGGGGATTCCTGGGTCGTTAAGTCCCACGGAGGATGAATTGGTGTAAAAACAACTTCAGATGATAGAATGATCACTAAGGATAGTGATCAGTAAGGATATTGATGGAAAATTATACCTAAAGAAAAGATTTACAAATTATAGCGACTTAAATGCAAATTAAAAGAAATTAAAAAGTTAAAATATATTAAATAAATGCTATCACTATATTTACAATGATGTTTTTATGATTTTATAAAATAAAATAACTTAAATAAACTATTTTAACTAAAACGTAAACTTAAATTACTAAAAAATGTTACTTAAAACTAAAACGAGCGTTATGTACGAAAATTACGCTGGAGCGCAAGCAAAAACGTAAAATTTATGAAATAAAAGGCCTACAAGTGTAAAAACAGTTTTTTTACGTACTATATGACAAAAGAAAATTTTAGAAAAAAGATTTATATTTTTTAGGCTTTTATATTTTTTATTATGATTTAATTAAGATTTTACACTAATTAAATGTTAAAAAATACTAAAACTATTAAGAAAAATCTGAAACTTTTTTATAAAATACTTTATACTAATACAAATTTATAAAAAATACAAACACTGAAAAAGCTACTTTAAATAAGCTCGAAATAAGCCAAATGAACTGAATAAGCTATATGAGGCAAAACGTATATAAGACATTAACTTGTGCAAGAGATGACAGTCAAAGACCTAAGGGCGCAATGGTTCCAGGTACACCACTATCACTCTCCAAAGGGGGAGGTCTCAGGTTCGAGCCTGCCTACCCCCTTTTTGCAAAAACATTTTATTTTTGGATTTTCTTTTTACTAACTTATTAAGCACATTAAAATAAGCATTTTCTAAAACTAAAACTTTTTCTAACAGTCACAAATAAGCTGAGTTTGAGCTTATTGTTTTCAACAGTGGCTAGAATTTGGAAATAAGCACAAGTCTAAACTAAAATGGCTATAAAGCTACTCAATAAGCAAATGTAAACTAGAATAAGTTAAACTCATGATTATAAGCTAGAATAAACACTGAATAAGCACAAGGACTACTGATAAGCACTGAATAAGCTATAAATAAGCTCAACTGTCAACTGTATGCACAGGACACATGTTTAAGGTACTAGATACTTTTAAGCTAGAATTAAGCAATGAAATAAGCTATGAATTAAAAAGAAACACTTGGACTAACAAGGTGACCTATTAAGCTATCCAAAAAGCCAAAGCTCACACTGTGGGTACCACTGTGGAGCTTAAAAGGGGCTTATGAAAAGGGCTTGAAAACCACTGAATGATCAGTGTTTACACAAAATGGGACAACTTAAAAACTTGATGCAGCCCTATCAAATGAACTACAAAGTGAAATATTAAGCTTGTATCTTCAAGAGGGGCAGATTAGCTTTCCAAAAAACTAAAGTTCACAAACTTTGGGTAACTATAGAGCTTTTTATGAGCTTGTAAAAATGACTTCTAAAACTGTGCACAGGGCACTTGAGGCATTCTTGGAAGCTGATTCAAAGCTTATTGGAGCTTGAGAAATGTAAAACAAAACTGATATTTCTAAACTAGACCTACTGAACTTGGAAAATACAAAACATCACTTGATTTAAACCTCAGATGAATCCATGAAACATCAAGAAAGATTTGCTAAAACTGACTTTTTTCATTTTTGACTTTTGTAGACAGATATAGATATTTGACTTTTGTGATCTTTGATTACTTCTAAATGACTGAATATGTTGTTTTAAGCTATGATGAAGCTAAATTAAGCTAGAGTATCAACTTTAAAGCTAGTGTGGTGATTATGAAACTAATAATCCTAACAGTTAAACATATGGATTAGATTAAGACCTATTTTGACTTTTTAACTATTGAAGACTGGTTTTCTTGGCAAAACTGAGCTATGGAGTGCTAAAGAGACATGAAACAATTACAAATATTAACACCACAGTCCTCTATATCAGATAACTAATCAATTCCAAACACCACTTATGAAGGCAGTTTTGAAGCTTTTGTGATTAAAACAAGTTTTTAAACCAAATTACCTATTGATTAACTAATATTAACTATATTAAAGCAAGATTAAGCTATAAGTAACAAGGATTAAACACAGAAACTAGGAAATGCAAGTTTTCAATAAATGGCTTACAAATTTGAATTCCAATGTAGACTGAGAACTGAGGAATGAAACACAACCTATAGCTTTCCACAAAGCTCTAAACCAGTAAACAATCCATAATCAACCAGCTTCAGTCCTTGAACTTCATTCCCATGGATTTTTATTTTTAGCTAATTTATTTGGTATTTTAGGTAATTTTGAATTACAAATGTAAACTGACTTGTAAATGTTTGCAATAGCTTAAACAAGCTACTAAGAGCTTATATAAGCTTAATGAGCCCAGAACAACAACCATAAACAACATAAGACAGATTTAAGATTTTGACTATAAAAGTGAAATTTGCACAAACTGAAATTAAACTAGAAACTTGGAATTGTTTATTGATAAAGATTCAAATACACTTAAAAACACTTAAACCAGTACTTAAAAGTTTAAACATACACTAGAAAGATTGAAATAATTAAAACGACATTAGTGAAACTAAACTACACTACTTAGCTATCCACACTGCTTCTCTCTTCTTCTTTATAGCCTTTTTGAAATCCCCACATGCCTCTGAGTTGATCCCACCACCATTGGATCTCTGAAACACATCCTAGCCATCAATCTTACTTTTGGCGCCAAAAAGTCTTTGGGCAGGTTTAGTTAATTAATGCTTCTTGGCTTATGTAGAGGTGGAGGGGGGAGGTTAACCAGCTGGGGGGATAAGTTTGGTGAGGTGGAAAGGTGGAAACCAAGTGGTAAATACCACTGGTATTGGGATTACAGGGGTGAGGGAGACAAGCTACAGTGGTAGCGGTTTTATTTCAAATTTAAAAGTTGGGCCGGGTTATTGGATTGGGCTGGATATTGGGTATTAATAATGAAGAGGTCCGTTTGGTTTTAAGTAAACAACAAGGACCAATTATGTAATTTCTGCAAAGCTAAGGACTGAACCTGCCAAAGTTTCCAAAGGTGAATTTTTGCCAAGCTTCAATAATATAAGGACCTTAATTGATAATTTCCATTTTTGTAAATCCAGGGACCAAAACTGTCAAGTTTGAAACTTGAGGGACCAACATGTAATTTTCCAAAAGTTCATTATAAGGACCAATTTTGTCATTTATAAATAGTACAAGGTTTATTTTTGATAAATTTCATTTTTTTAAATTAACCAAGGACTATATTTGACATTTTTCAAAGTTAAAGGACTAAAGTTGTCAATTTGTGATTTTTAAACTTTAAAGGGTTTGTTTTGATAACTTTTGAATCTCATGGACCTAAAATGATATTTTACAAGTTTTTGAATTACCAGGGACTGTTTTTGACAACTTTTGAAACTTGGGGGACTAAAACTGTCAATTATGCAAACTTAATATGTTTTTCACCAGATTTTGATGTTTTTGCATTTAAAACATATAAAACACTTGTTTGTGATATTTTCATCATTTTGATGCATTTCTAAGTGTTTTCAGATGTTTTTGCAGTCTAGATAATACAAAAATGATGAGTATTTAGACACTCATCAATCCCCCACACTAAGATATTGCTAGTCCCTAGCAATGATTTATGAAAAGTTAATGGATTTTATCTCTTTACCAAAAACCATTACTTCTGGAGTAGCCAATTGTTTTAGTTCAAGTAAGAACCTTGGTACAATGATAACCAAATGATTTTGAGCAAATCATAAGCTGTCAACGGATTTGATTTGTCTTTACCAGAAGCCGTTTGCTCTGGACTAGCCAACTCTTAGATAAATTATCAATATTATCTTTGGTGAGCCGATTACCAATTATGGATTTTCAACTACCTTTACCACAAGCCATAAACTTGCGGGCTAGCCAACTCTTTACTTTTTAGGATATGGTGAGCTGAACACCATACAATTTTGGGCAAATTGCAAGCCATAAACGGATTTGAGATATCTTTACCAAGAGCCGTTTGCTCCTGGATTAGCCAATCCTTATGTGGGTTAGACATGGCGGACTGATTACCATTTGTTGTGTTTAGTACATAGTACTTCCACTAAATAAAAAAATTTTAAAATTTGGCCATTTTGGGGGAAAAAGGGACTAAAAGGGTACATTTATGATCAAATTCGCCAGAATTTCCCCCCCACACTTAGAAATGAATATTGTCCTCAATATTCAAAGTACCGGCTGTTATACCGAAACTTAGAACGTAAAAAGATAACATTACTGGCTAAGTGTAGAAACACAACAATTATTCTCTTTTTTTAATATTTACAATTTTCATTCATTTTTTAGATCTATGAACAACATGTGGGGTATCTCCCCCACACTAGGGTGGAACACACGGGTGAAAACCCATGTTAAGCTACTGTTTTTGATTATCGAGTCGCTAGCTTGACTCGACCCCGAATTCATTTGTTCATAGGGAAGTAAGTGGAAGAAACAATCTCCATCGGACTTTCATTGAAAATGTTTGTATAAACATTGAAGTACTTGAAAGTTCCACACCGATGAGATATACAGAGAACCGGCTCAAAGATGATAAATGAAAATGCCGGAGTCAAAGATAGTGTCCTCATTCCCGAAGGAGAAAAGGGAAAGAGCAACCACACCATTTGTGAAGAATGGAATAAATATGTGCATCACAATGCATGTCCATTCCTCATCAGAAAGAAGCAAATCACCATTTTTGACATTTTTAAGCTTAAATTTGAAGCTTTTATGGTGATTGGTAACAAAATTTCCGGGAGGGAGAGCTGGAAACGGTTCTTCAATCAACAGATTTTCAAGAAAAAGGATGTCTCCCTCTGAATCAAAGTAAGTATTGTCAATTCCTGTTGGAATCGACTCATCACTAAGAAAATCATCGACCTCCTTCCAAAATTTGTCATCTTCCTCATCAGGAGTGAGAGAAGGGATGGAAGAGTCGGAAACGGGACAAGAAACGAGTGGATGATCATTATATAGGAGATTTCTAGTTTCTCCAAGATCGGCTTCAAAATCAAAGAGATCATCGCCACTTTCTGATGAAAATGGACTGATGTTAGTGAGTTCATCAGTGAACTCCTCAAGAAGAGGATCAGACTGTGGGAGTGATGCCTCAACGTACTCGATGTCTCCATAAGATTTACAATCATCGCTAAAATCGGAGAAAGTCTCAAAATGATCATTTGAACACTCAAGAGGGGAAGAAGAATCACACATATGAGCAGAAATTCCCTGTGACACTCTCGGGATTGGGACAAGGTCCTCAACACTAGACTTTATAAATTCGTCCGATTCCTTTTCAGGAACAGTGTCAAGATGCTCGTCCCCCATGTTTAGAGAGTGAGTGGGAATATCGGGTGTGATAACAACAGACTGAGGGAGTTTAGACGGACTAGCATACATATGTTTTATACTTAACATTTGTTCTTCTGCTAGCAATTCCATCATAGTCTTTTCTCCCTGATTTTCCACGGAAGGAATTTCAACTGATGAACTTGATGAATCTGTACATAATTCACTAATATCAAGGGTAACATCATCATCATCATCATCAGGAATGAAACGGAATCGAGAGCTAGATTTGAATGATTTTTGTATTCTAATTGATTCCCTAATAGTGTTTTCAATGGAAATCTGGGAATCTAATTTAGCAGCTCGCTCTTCGGCTAACAAAACTTCCATGGATTTTTCATTTGGATTATCTTGGGAGGACATAGCCGACTCCTCCTTAAGTTCTTTTAATAACTCCAGAGTCTTCAGTAGAAGGCCTGTCGTAGTTTCATGAGGAGTCGCTTGAATCATTTGGTACTGTGGAGGTTGGTTTTGATACGAAGAGTCGTGATTGTTACAAGGAAATGGGTTCCCTGATTGACAATCCGAGCTAGGGTGAGAACCTCCACAATACTCACAACAGTAGAACTGATGTGGCTGTGAGCGGTATGTGTTGTAGTCATAATTGTTATTAGGAACCTGCTCATAGACAAGCATGTTTCCTGATTGACAATCAGAACTGGAATGTGAACCACCACAGTACTCACAACAGTAAAACTGCTGAGTCTCACAGTGTGGTAGCTGATGGAATAAATCAGTCGTGTTATGGTAGGAATAGGGATCCTGGTTATAGACAGACCCGTTTCCTGATTCCACCACGCTACAACTGGGGCAATTGCCACCATTATAAGGACCACCACACCATTGACAATCAAGAGGGTGAGGATAAGACATAGAAAGAATCAAAGGTTAACAGAGGGTAAGAAATGAAGAATCAAAAAGGTGAGAGGGTAAAGAGGAATATTTTTGGTGTTTTTGAAAAACATGACATAAAAACAAAGAATGAAAATATTTTTGGTGTTTTTAACACTTCAGGAAATGTGTTAATGAACTTTTTGATATTTGATAACTTTACAAAAAACTGTTTACAAAAGGTGGTATATGTGCAAGAATGGATCTGGAAATGCTTAAAACACGCTTACAGCCTCCCCGGCAGCGGCGCCAAAATTTGATCGGTGCAAAACCGTCAAGTTATCTCACGCAAGCTAGCCACTTGTGAATGACCAACCGTAAGAAACTCAAAACAGTTCACACACCAATGCAATTTAAGATCAGAGGAATATAGGGGATTCCTGGGTCGTTAAGTCCCACGGAGGATGAATTGGTGTAAAAACAACTTCAGATGATAGAATGATCACTAAGGATAGTGATCAGTAAGGATATTGATGGAAAATTATACGTAAAGAAAAGATTTACAAATTATAGCGACTTAAATGCAAATTAAAAGAAATTAAAAAGTTAAAATATATTAAATAAATGCTATCACTATATTTACAATGATGTTTTTATGATTTTATAAAATAAAATAACTTAAATAAACTATTTTAACTAAAACGTAAACTTAAATTACTAAAAAATGTTACTTAAAACTAAAACGAGCGTTATGTACGAAAATTACGCTGGAGCGCAAGCAAAAACGTAAAATTTATGAAATAAAAGGCCTACAAGTGTAAAAACAATTTTTTTACGTACTATATGACAAAATAAAATTTTAGAAAAAAGATTTATATTTTTTAGGCTTTTATATTTTTTATTATGATTTAATTAAGATTTTACACTAATTAAATGTTAAAAAATACTAAAACTATTAAGAAAAATCTGAAACTTTTTTATAAAATACTTTATACTAATACAAATTTATAAAAAATACAAACACTGAAAAAGCTACTTTAAATAAGCTCGAAATAAGCCAAATGAACTGAATAAGCTATATGAGGCAAAACGTATATAAGACATTAACTTGTGCAAGAGATGACAGTCAAAGACCCAAGGGCGCAATGGTTCCAGGTACACCACTATCACTCTCCAAAGGGGGAGGTCTCAGGTTCGAGCCTGCCTACCCCCTTTTTGCAAAAACATTTTATTTTTGGATTTTCTTTTTACTAACTTATTAAGCACATTAAAATAAGCATTTTCTAAAACTAAAACTTTTTCTAACAGTCACAAATAAGCTGAGTTTGAGCTTATTGTTTTCAACAGTGGCTAGAATTTGGAAATAAGCACAAGTCTAAACTAAAATGGCTATAAAGCTACTCAATAAGCAAATGTAAACTAGAATAAGTTAAACTCATGATTATAAGCTAGAATAAACACTGAATAAGCACAAGGACTACTGATAAGCACTGAATAAGCTATAAATAAGCTCAACTGTCAACTGTATGCACAGGACACATGTTTAAGGTACTAGATACTTTTAAGCTAGAATTAAGCAATGAAATAAGCTATGAATTAAAAAGAAATACTTGGACTAACAAGGTGACCTATTAAGCTATCCAAAAAGCCAAAGCTCACACTGTGGGTACCACTGTGGAGCTTAAAAGGGGCTTATGAAAAGGGCTTGAAAACCACTGAATGATCAGTGTTTACACAAAATGGGACAACTTAAAAACTTGATGCAGCCCTATCAAATGAACTACAAAGTGAAATATTAAGCTTGTATCTTCAAGAGGGGCAGATTAGCTTTCCAAAAAACTAAAGTTCACAAACTTTGGGTAACTATAGAGCTTTTTATGAGCTTGTAAAAATGACTTCTAAAACTGTGCACAGGGCACTTGAGGCATTCTTGGAAGCTGATTCAAAGCTTATTGGAGCTTGAGAAATGTAAAACAAAACTGATATTTCTAAACTAGACCTACTGAACTTGGAAAATACAAAACATCACTTGATTTAAACCTCAGATGAATCCATGAAACATCAAGAAAGATTTGCTAAAACTGACTTTTTTCATTTTTGACTTTTGTAGACAGATATAGATATTTGACTTTTGTGATCTTTGATTACTTCTAAATGACTGAATATGTTGTTTTAAGCTATGATGAAGCTAAATTAAGCTAGAGTATCAACTTTAAAGCTAGTGTGGTGATTATGAAACTAATAATCCTAACAGTTAAACATATGGATTAGATTAAGACCTATTTTGACTTTTTAACTATTGAAGACTGGTTTTCTTGGCAAAACTGAGCTATGGAGTGCTAAAGAGACATGAAACAATTACAAATATTAACACCACAGTCCTCTATATCAGATAACTAATCAATTCCAAACACCACTTATGAAGGCAGTTTTGAAGCTTTTGTGATTAAAACAAGTTTTTAAACCAAATTACCTATTGATTAACTAATAT
>BPTQ01000001.1:87440041-87544248 GCA_019973895.1 Chrysanthemum seticuspe | reverse complement strand
ACCTCATAAGTATCCCCATTATAGCTGATAGTGGTTACATGACCAATTAAACGTGGTCATTATGCAGTTGTAACTACCACTTGAATAGGTCAATGCCTGTTACAAGTTGATTCCAGTACTAGCAGTAGAAACTTGCCTACCAGTACTAACTTAGCACTACCAGTAGAAACATGCCTACCAGTACTAACTTAGCACTACCAGTAGAAATTTGCCTACCAATACTAACTTAGCACTACCAGTAGAAACATGCCTACCAGTACTAACTTAACACTACCATTATTAACTTCTGAATCTTTCCACTATAGAGTCAGGATGTTCAGGGACCTTATGGGTGTACACTTCGTACCTCCTGACCCATTACCAGGTGTGAACTAATCCCACAAGTGCACTAAATTTTCCAACAATCCTCCCCAAATTTAGTTCACTTCCTTTGCATGAAAATTAAACATCCAACAAAACATGTGCATAAACGAAAATATCCTGAGGATTGAATTTTCATCTTAGTACATTACACGTTCAAATATTCGAGAATCAGGGTGTTCTAAGAATTGAACCCTTCAACCCATTTGAATACCTGAAGATAAAATACACAAAATGTTTCAAACACTTAAAAGCTCCTGACTCTATACAAGCCATGTGTCCATATCCAAATTCATAAATGTTGTAAGAGCCAAAAGTCCAAAGCTCCCTGAAGCGGCAAAACTTCAACATTCACATAGGTAGTTCCTCTTTATTCATGCTCCTGCCAAGCATTTTTTCAAATAAATTAACCATTAAGAAGTAAAGACTTCATCCTCCTCTTCAGCAGGTTCTGAGCACAACCTTGGGATGTAAAATAAACATGTGCTCCAATCCACTGAATGTTTAGCTTTCCACATTGAACTCAGCTCCCAAGTTTCCTCAGGAGGGAGTTGGGTGTCTTAGCATTAAGTGAATAAGTTGGACTTAAACTCATCCCTTTAGCAAACTTTATAACCAAGTCTCTAGCCAAACCCTTCATCAAGTGATCAGCTAAATTTTGTTGAGATTTAACAAACTCTATAGATACCACCCCATTCATGATAAGCTCACGAATCATGCTATGTCTGACACCCAAGTGTCTAGACTTCCCATTGTACATCTGGCTATAAGCCTTTGCCAATGTAGCTGCACTATCACAACAGATAGAAATAGGTGCTATAGGTTTAGGCCACAATAAAATCTCAAGAAGCAAGTTTTTCAACCATTCAGCTTCTTTACCAGCAGCTGCTAAGGCCACAAATTCAGATTCTATTGTTGAACTGGTGATGCAAGTTTGCTTCTTGGATGCCCAAGAAATTGCACCTCCACCAAGTAAGAATACCCAGCCACTGGTAGACAAATTGTCTTCAGTGTTACTGATCTAACTTGTATCAGTGTATTTTTCTAATACTGAAGGATAACCAGTATATGAGAGACTATAATCCATAGTTCTCTTCAGATACTTCAGTACCCTCTGAACTGCTTTCCAGTTATGAGCACTAGGATTGCTAGCATACCTGCTCAGTTTACCCACTACAAAAGTAATATCATGTCTTGTACAAGTCATGGCATACATCAGGCAGCCAATTACCCTAGAATACTCAAGTTGAGATACAGCCTTGCCTTTATTAGGAATCAACTTCTCACAAGTATCCATAGGTGTACTCACATGAATACAATCAAAGCAACTGAATTTCCTCAACACCTTCTCAATATAATGAGACCGAGAGATAGAAATCCTTTTACTTTCATGTTTAATCCTTATACCAAGAATAACATCAGCCTCCCCATGTCCTTCATGGAGAACCTTGATGATAAAAAATCATTTTTCAGGTCAACCTGATTTTGGTCAGTCCCAAAGATCAGCATGTCATCAACATATAGACAAATAATGACTCCTTTACCAGATTCATCAAATTTTCTATATACACATTTGTCAGACTGGTTAAGTAAATAATCATTAGACAAAACCACTTCATCAAATTTCTGATGCCATTACTTAGGTGCCTGCTTTAGTCCATAAAGAGACTTAATCAGTTTACATACCTTATTTTCATTGCCAGGCATGATGAAGCCCTGAGGTTGGTTCATATAAACCTCCTCTTCCAATTCACCATTCAAGAAAGCTGTTTTCACATCCATGTGATGAATAATCAGATTGTGAATAGATGCCAAAGCAATCAGCAGTCTTATGATACTGATACGAGCCACAGGGGTATAAGTATCAAAATAGTCTATCCCTGACTTTTGTTTAAAACCCTGAATGACTAGTCCAGCCTTGAACTTTTCAATAGTTCCATCTACCTTCATTTTCTTTTTGAAAATCCATTTGCAACCCAAAGGTTTGCAACCAGGTGGTGGATCAACCAACACCCAAATGTTGTTGCCCATGATGGAATCCATCTCATCATTGACTGCTTCTTTCCAGAAAGCAATATCCTGGGTCTTCATTGCTTCTTCAAATGTCTTGGGATCATCCTCAACAATGAAACAATAGGATTATTGGTCAGAGACCTCATCCCTGTTCCTTCAATTAAATATATTTGAAACTCTGGTCCAAATGACTTTGGATTCCTGACCCTTTTGCTCTTTCTGATTATAGGTTCAGGTTGTTGAACCACAACCTCATCAGGGACCTCTGATGGTACTTCATCAGGGACCACTGATACACCAATGTCATGAGTTCCATTAGGAATCCTCATACTTGGTCTACGGACTGATGAGAATCTATTCTCATCAAACATTGCATCCCTTGATTCAATTATGGAGTTAATTGAAACATATTTATTAGGTTCAATAACATAGAACCTAAAGGCCTTGGAATGCTCAGCATATCCAACAAAGATACAATTAATGCCTCTTTCACCTAAAGTTTTCAACTTTTGATCAGGGAGTCTCACAACAGCCCTACAGCCCCAAACCCTGAGATAGTTTAGGTCGGGTTTCTTTTTAGTCCAGAGTTCATAAGGGGTAACCTTGTTCCTTTTGTTGGGAACCCTATTTAATAAATAGCAAGCTGTTAACATAGCTTCACCCCAGAACCCTTGACTCAGTCCTGAATAGGACAACATGGAATTAACCATCTCCTTCAGTACCCTGTTTTTTCTTTTAGAAATACCATTTTGTTTAGGAGTATAGGGAGCAGTCGTTTCATGGATAATACCAACAAACTGAAAATACAGAGTATCCATGTACTCACCTCCCCTATCAGTCCTTAATCTTTTGATCAGGGACCCAAGTTGCAATTCAACTTCAGTTTTAAACACTTTAAATTTATCTAACGCTTCATCCTTAGTATGTAACAGATAGACATAACAAAACCTAGAAGCATCATCAATAAATGTCACAAAATACTTCTTATTTCTCATAGAGGGAGTGGCATGCAAATCACACAGATCACTATGTATTAGCTCCAAGAGCTTAGTTTCACTTTTAACACCTTGAAAAGGTTTCTTAGTTATTTTGGTCAACATGCAAGTTTTTCACTTTTCAGTGTCCATGTCAAATGCTGGGATTAACCCATCTTTAGACATATCTTGCATCCTCTTATAGTATACATGGCCAAGTCTAGCATGCCAGAGGGTAGAGTGAGTCAGGTCAGAGGTGGTCACAAAGGCTGAATTAACACAATCATTAACAATGTTCAACCTAAACATTTGATTACACAAATATCCAAAACCAATAAATACACCACTTTTAGACAAAACAAATTTATCAGATTCAATAACTTCTTTATATCCACGATTATTCAAAACATTAATTGAAACCAAGTTTTTCCTTATATCAGGAACATGAATAACATTAAACAAAGTTACAATCTTTCCACAACTAAACTTAAGATCTACACAACCACGTCCATGCACCGGGGCTGTTGACTCATTTCCCATTGATGCGCGTATAACGCGTTCGGGGTCAAAGGAACTTCCTTTTCGTCGAGCAAGTTTTTCAACACCCTAGGCAGTGAACCTAATCGTTGTAGTGTAGTATTGGGTAAGCCTCAGGTATTGATATCGTTCTCTAGGGGAATAGGAATGCTAGTGAGAGATGTACTACGCTAAGGTTTAGGTTGAGGAAGATTATTTTTTATCTTTTTATAATTTTTTAGAAAGCTAAGGGTAAAATCTCGGGGTTTGGATTTGGGGGTTTGGTACTTCTACCGATTACTTCTACTATCTAATTATCTAAACTAATGGGTAGCCTTATGTCTATTTGATGTGTGCTCGTATGATGATTAAAAATGTGTCTACCTAGATACTATTACTCCCTAGTTATCTTTTATTGGTGGTTGAATTGTCACGTCCTTATTCTTAACGCGTTGTGTTTTCTAAGGTCGTAGGGTATGCTTTTATTCCTAACTCTTTGAGACTACCTTAAGGTTATTGCCTACGAAATCTCTAGGATTCATAAACTAATTCTAAGGTTATCTTTGGATGTTTAATCTACAATTTCACTAAGAGATTTATAAACTAAGGTTCACAAAGATTACTCAAGCATTAAAAACACAACGATGGCCTAATGCACTCCTAAGCCAATTACAATTAAGATAAGAGACAACCAATCAATAATCAATAACTAGGTTTTATAGATCTAAGCAAACACACAAGAAATTTAGCCGGACATGTTAAACATGCAAGCATACACACATACAATCGAAGACATAATGAAATCAATGAAGTAAAACACTTATCTTGATGTAAAATAGGGTATGAGAACCCTAAGATATTGTCCAAACCGGACAAAAATCGTTTTAGGTTTTTACTCCACAAGTCTACCTCTAAAAATTCTGAAAATTTGATTTCTATATATAAATTTATATTTGCGACGGCGTCACCTTATAGTTGGGACGCCATCAGATCGCCGTCATTAGGGTTTCGTCTTGGCCAAGTCATCATTGGGACGACGTCACGTTGTGGTTGTGACGCCGTCAGTCTTCAGCAGTGACGTCGTCTGAATCTGGATCTTGGTCGTCTGGGAAGAAAAGTCTTTGTGACGCCCTTACTCTTCAAAGCCTGACGCCGTCAGGTGTAAATTAGCAAAAATTCTATTGAGTCGTCGCAAATTTAATTACGTAGAGAGGGACGGCGTCGCCCATGGATTGTGATGCCGTCAGGTGTAATTCCAGCAGCTTGAGTGTCTTGATCTTGACTTAGCCATTTTCTTCATATATTCACTCCTTTTTGTCCAAAAATGCATCATTCCAGCATTTTGCTTTCAAGAGACCTAAAAAGTGAAAAGAAACGAAATTAAGCAGTAACGGATATAAAAGTGGGCGATTAAAGGCTTAAATGACCCCTTAAAAGTGTACGTTTTAAATTTTTATCAAATATCCCTACACTTGGTATTTGTTTGTCTTCAAGCAAATGTGCTTTTGGCCAATCAATTTATAAGCTAGGGGGCATGAAGCATTGGTTTAACATAATTCATAACAAGTAAAAGCACCGCAATAATCATAACAAGCACGAAAACTATATACTAGCACCTCACAAGTGGTTTTTGGATTCTCTCATCTCTCGGGTGTATATGAAATATAGTAAATGGAAATGGAAGATAAACACTCATTAACCGGTCATAGTACATAGATTAACATAGGCGTGAGACTAGATCAAACCTCCACCGCTTTGGCGTAAGCACCTAGGAACAACTATCTAAGAGGTCTTTTAAAGGGTTGTAACGTTAGGCTTACGGTAGGGAAACAAAGGGTTTGGTTGGATAGGCGATTTAGTGGTGGCAAGTCAAAAATCTTATGTTACAAGCATGAAAACAGCGTTGCTAAGACAAGACTCGACTCACTAAACTCTCGATAATTTGAAACAATACAACATAAATATAAAGATAGATGTAGGATGGTAGCCCGTATTTTTTTTCGACACTTTTTTTTTCATACACTTTTACTCTACCCTCCTCCACGATAACATCAAAATATAAGGGATTTATAGGAGCATCCCTACACTTGAGTTTTTATTACTCTAACACTAAATTGACCTGAATTGAAAAGATCAAAACACTTGAAGTACTTTATTACGTAAATAAAGGGAATTTGAATTTAACGTTCTTTCCCGTCACTCCATAAAATTTAACTTTACCCATGAGTCCCAATCGTCCCAAAACTGTGTACAAAATATATGACTCGACTTAGAAACCATGCAAGTAACTAGATAATTGAACTAAGGGTTTAGTATGATAACAATAATGCACTAAAGATGAGTGCATACAAGGTAGGCTA
The DNA here is from genome assembly GCA_019973895.1 of Chrysanthemum seticuspe. Taxonomy (NCBI): domain Eukaryota; kingdom Viridiplantae; phylum Streptophyta; class Magnoliopsida; order Asterales; family Asteraceae; genus Chrysanthemum; species Chrysanthemum seticuspe. The sequence continues at coordinate 87,538,025 of BPTQ01000001.1, read as the reverse complement.
AGGCGATTTGGGTGTACATTTGGGGGTGGATTGTAAACAATGCTCTTCATTGATATTTCGGAAAACCGAAACATCACGAGAACTGGGAAAAGGATAGGCTCTGAGGGGTTAAGTAGGGGTATCGTGTATTAAGATGAGTACATCGCAAGGGTGTGGGGGAATTACTCGACCGATGTGGAAGAAGTAATTATAATACGGGTATCAAACAAGGGTTATCCTAATGCCTCTTATCATTTAGTTTTTCCTAACTACACAAGTGTAGTCTCACTAGCGATCTCGGAATGCATCACAAAACAAGTTCTAGAATCTATTATACTACTGGTACACTCTCGAAGGGTTATCCTAATGCCTCTTATTATACTCACATTTTTGGGGTGAAATTTGAGTGGTAAAGGGTTTTTGTGCTAGTCATATAACTCCTATCCATGAGACGCTTTATTAAGACTAAAGTCCCACCCGTACATGTCATGAAAATTTTTAAATTTGGCGCTAAAATTGCCCTAACAAATATTTCTCATAGCTTATTACACAGATGAAATAGGACAAGAAAAATGATTAAGGATAAGCATAGTTTCAAAGTTCCCGTTTTATTCTCCCTCCCTACACTTAAATTGAACATTGTCCCCAATGTTCCCCGAAAGTATCAAAGTTATGATAACGGAAGGTAATTAAAAGAGAAAGAAACTAGTACCCCCCTTATTAGCTCGGTAGGATCCGTGTGAAGTAGTGGTTAAATTCTTTCCAAGAAGAATGTATGAGTGAAAAGCTTCATCCAATCTTATGTTTCTTCTTATTGATAAATAAAACCTGCACACTTTAAGAAAATAGATGAAACCTTCGCGTAAAATCGGTCGTAAAACTATATATGACTCTACTAAACTAGGATATAATGCTTGTGGAATGGATGTTTGCAGATTTTCTGGAAAATTAAGACCTGAGAATTTCAAAAATTTATAAGTAGCACAGAAAACGAGAGAAAGTAAATAAGCTGTTTCTGCTCCTTCTGACGTCGTCAGGTTGTAATCCTAACGCCGTCAGGTTGTCCTGACAGAAACGGTCTGCTGCGTTTTTCTGCAAAAATTCTGGAAAAATTCCTGCAAAACATCCATTATGACTCGATACAAGCATTTGACTCTAACAAACACACATATATATCATTTTTAATAATCGTAGTTCTCATGTTCACGTTCTTTTTAAAAACGTGTGTAATCCTCCCTACACTTATCCTTTTTTGTAAAATACCTTTTTATGTAATTAAGACGAGGTTAAAGACAAAATAAAGCATTTTCACAAATTCAAACATGAGAACATACAATAATGAAAAGATATATGACACAAAAACAAGCAAACAATTAAGCATGGGTTGCCTCCCACGAAGCGCTTTTCTTTATTTATGAGTCTTGTAGCTAGACTCGAAGTCGTGCTCGTACGTGACTTCATTGCCGTCACCTTCTTTCAAAACAATATCATTATCATTGATTAGTTCGTTATTTTCCAACTGATAATGTTTAACACGTTGTCCATTCACGGTAAATTCTTTTCCATCATTGTCTAATAATACCACGGCTCCATTGCTCATTTTCCTCTTTACTGAAAATGGGCCCATAGCACCTTGATTTGAGTTTTCCCGGAAATAATCTCAACCTTGAATTATACAAGAGCACCTTATCTCCTTCCACAAACTCTTTAGGATTCTTTATTCATTGATCATGCCATTTTTTCGCCCTTTCTTTATATGTGATCGACGATTCATAAGCTTCAAGTCTTAGTTCATCCAGCTCTTGAAGCTGTAAGAACCTATTTGACCCTGCCTTAGAATAATCCATATTACAAGCCTTAAGTGCCCAGTATGCCTTTTGCTCAAGCTCAATAAGGATATGGCACACTTTCCCATACACTAAGCGAAAAGGGGTTGTTCCGATGGGCGTTTTATAAGCCGTTCTGAATGCCCAGAGTGCCTCATCTAGTTTGAATGCCTAATATTTTCTGTTCTGGTGGACCGTTTTTTCAAGTATTCGCTTTAATGCTCTATTTGTGTTCTCTACTTGCCCATTAGTTTGGGGGTGATATGCCGTAGAGAACTTCTGCGGAACACCATACTTCCTCGTTATCTTTTCCATTTGAGCATTGCAAAAATGGGTTCCTCTATCACTAATCAATGCCTTGGGAATCCTAAATCGTGCGAAGAGCTTTTTAAGAAAATGAATTACCACTCTTGCATCATTAGTCCTAAGGGCTTGTGCCTCCACCCATTTGGACAAATAATCAATGGCAACTAGAATATATTCATTTCCTCCGGATGATGGAAAAGGTCCCATGAAATCGATACCCCAAATATCAAATATCTCGCAGACTTGGATATAGTTCTGAGGTGCTTCATCCCTCCTCGAGATGTTTCCCGATCGTTGTCATGCATCACACGTTTGAACTAACCTCTTAACGTCGCGAAAGATAGTAGGCCAATAAAATTGGGCATCGAAAACTTTTCGTGTCATGACATTTATACCGTGATGCCCCCCAGATGGTCCTGCGTGACACTCTCTCATAATCCGATCAATCTCCCTTCCAGCAACACAACGTCGAATGATCTGATCGGGGCATATACGGAATAGGTAGGGCTCGTCCCAAAAATAGTATTTCAGCGCGGTGAAGAATTTCTTTTTATCTTGCCTAGTCATATAATTTGGTAAGACCCTACTGGACTAGTAGTTAGCATAATCCGCATACCATGGCTCATTATCCTTAATGGCCATCAGCCGTTCCTCGAGAAAAGAGTCACGAATCTCGTCATGGTCTAATTTATCTAAGTCTGGGTTTTCCAATCGCGATAGATGATCAGCAGCAAGATTTTCAGCCCCTTTTTATCCCGAATTTAAATGTCGAATTCTTAAAGCAATAGAATCCACCTAATAAGTCGGGGTTTTGCGTCTTGTTTTGAGAAACAAGTATCGTAAGCGGAATGATCGGTGAAGACGACAGTTTTGGAAAGGACGAGATATTGCTTAATTTATCGAAGGCAAAGACTACAGCCAAAAGCTCTTTTTCGGTAGTTGTGTAATTCTCTTGCGCCACATTCATTGTTTTGCTAGCATAGTAAATTGGTTGAAAATGCTTCTCTTTTCTTTGGCCCAAAACGGCGCCTACATCATAATCACTAGCATCGCACATGATTTCGAATGGTTGGGACCAATCAGGAGTAACCATTATACGGGCTTGGGTAAGATCCTTCTTTAGGCGATTGAATGCTTCCTTGCATTCTTCCGAAAAGTCGAAAGGAGCGTCCTTGACAAGAAGTTGTGTCATTGATCGGGCAATTTTTGAGAAGTCCTTAATAAACCTCCTATAAAAGCCCGCATGACCAAGAAAGCTTTGAATGGCCTTAACGGTAGTAGGATATGGTAGTTTAGATATCGCTTCGATTTTGGCCCTATCGACTTCGATCCCATTTCCGGAGACTTTATGTCCCAAGACAATTCCTTCTTTTACCATGAAATGACATTTTTCCTAATTTAGGACTAAGTTGGTTTCTTCACACCGCTTTAGCATCTTCCTAAGGTTGGATAAGCAAAGGTCGAAGGAATTTCCAAATACCGAAAAATAATCCATGAAGACTGCCATGCTATCTTCAATCAATTCATGGAATATGGCCATCATACATCGTTGAAATATAGCGGGAGCGTTGAATAATCCGAAGGGCATTCGCTTGTATGAAAAAGTCCCGTAGGGGCATGTGAAAGTAGTTTTTTCTTGCTCTTCAGGAGCAATGGGGATTTGGAAGTATCCTGAGAAACCGTCAAGAAAACAGTAGTACTCATGCCCAGTCAACCTTTCGAGCATTTGATCGATGAATGGTAAAGGGAAATGATCTTTTCGTGTGGCATCATTCAATTTTCTATAGTCGATACAAACACGCCAACCAGTGACTGTTCTTTGAGGCACTAAATCGCCTTTCTCATTCTTCACAATAGTCATTCCTCCCTTTTTTGGGACTACTTGACTTGGGCTGACCCAGGGGCTTTATGAAATTGGATAAATTAAGCCAGCATCGAGAAGCTTGACGACCTCCTTCTTCACCACCTCTTTGATATTGGGGTTAACTCTTCTTTGAGGTTGAACGGTAGGTTTGTAATCCTCCTCCATAAGGATTTTATGAGTGTAAAAAGTAGAGTCAATTCCCTTAATATCAGCAACACTCCATGCGATCACCCCCTTGTATTCTTTTCAAACTTCTAAGAGCTTCCCTTTTTGTTCAATGGTTAGGGATGAGCTTATGATAACAGGGAGTTGATCCATCCCCTGAAGAAAGGCATATTCTAAATGGCTTGGGAGATCTTTTAATTCTAGGGTAGGAGGTTCCTTGATTGATGGTTATAGCTTATTTTCTGGCTTTTGGAGGTCAAGAGGTTCAATTTCTACCCTTCGTGGGTAAAAGGAAACAACTCCAACCATCTCAGTCTCTTCATCATCGTATATCATGCTGTTGTCATCATTCATGAATTCGTTTATCAGATACTCATCAATACAACTATCTATATCATCAACAAACTCATCAACTTCTTCAACAAAATAAATGGGATGATCGTAAGAAGAAGGACGACTCATAGAATCCTTGATGTCAAAAGTTAAGCTCTCGGACCCCATTCGTAAAGTGAGCTTACCATGATGAACATCGATGATGGCGCGAGCTGTAGCCAAGAATGGTCTCCCAAGGATTATTGGAACTGAGTTATCTTCCTCCATTTCTAAAATCACGAAATCAACCTGAAACTTGAACTCCCCTACCCTTACTAAAAAAATTTTACAAATTCCAATGGGATATTTGATTGAGCGGTCAGCTAGCTGAATACTCATTTTGGTTGGTTTCAGCCCTGAATATCCGAGTTTGAGAAATAAGGAATGAGGCATTAAGTTAATTATTGCCCCAAGATCTGCCAAGGCATTTTTCATATAGAGTGCCCTTATAGAGCAAGGAATGGTGAAACTACCCGAATCTTCTTTCTTCTTGGGTAGGCTTTTTTGGATGATAGCCGAACATTCTTCTCCTAATGATATCAACCCTTCAAGCTTCTTCCGATTCGAGAGCAATCTCTTGAAATATGTGTTATGTTTAGGGATATGATAAAATACATCGAGAAGTGGGATGTTAATGACGGTCTTTTTTAAGTAAGACAACAACCTCTCATTGTCTTCTTCAGCCTTTTGATTCTTTAAACTCGAGGGATAAGGAACCCGTGTGAGAGTTAAACGTTGGACGGATGTTGGTACTTGCGGAGGGGGGTCGTGAGAGGTCGAAGGGGGTTCATGTGCTCCCTCCTTATCTAACTCAGGCTCATTGGTAGTAGGATCTTGAACTGGGTACGGTGGATCCTTGGTAGTGGTTCCAGATCGAGTAGTAATAGCACAAGTTGGATCATGCTGGATTGGACCAGGTTCACGTATTCTTTTGTGGAGTTCGGCGAACTGGTTTTCTAATTCAGCTTGTTGCTCTTTCATGAATCCTTCAAGACCCTTTAAAAGCATCCCCCTTTCCATGGCAAATTGCCCGAGTTCTTCTTCAAAGGCATCACGGATGGTGTATTCAGAACCTTCCTCCCCCTCATGCTTCCATTTTAGATTACCCCAAAGAGTGTAATCATTATTCTGATAAAATACAAGGAGGGAAGGATCATCATAGATATCATGGCTGGAAAGGAGAGCTTGCTCTTAGGCTCTTGCGACTTTGTGAGGTACGCAAGCTTCTTTTGCGCCTTCTTCATTCGATCGTCGAGAGATAATGGGATATTATTCAAGGTAGCAGAGATACTCATCACAGTTACTGGCTCGTTCCAAGTATTGTCTTGGTCTTAGACATACATCTCAATGCGGTCCCATCCTTCTTCTGCACTGAGATTGGAGAGTTTTCGGTCAGTTGAGAAGTCAATCCCTTTTTGATCATCGTGGGAGACATTGTCGTAAAATATTTGGACAAGCAACCAAAGTTTAATACCAAGGTTGTAAAAATCGCTAGGCGCTAGTGAGGCGGTTGGGTAGGGCCTAGCGATTAATCGGTTAGGCGGGGATTAATCGGAGATTAATCGGATTAGAATTTTTATGCACAAAATTGTAATTTTAGATATTGTATTATATTATATGTATGAGATAAGCATAGTGTATCGAAGTTCAAATATTTCAAGTGTTCAAATATAAACATAATACATAATTATTCAAAGTTCAAAGTCAAACATAGATATTTCTCGGTTTGTTGACCATTTTTAAGCGAGCTTTGACCAATTTTATTCGATTTTTTAGCATTTTAGTCTGATTTCTAAGCGATTTTGTTGACCGATTTTAAGCGATTTTGTCCGATTAGACCGATTTTTTCCAATTAATCGGTTTGTTGACAGATTTTTAAGCGGTCTTTGACCAAACCGATTAAATAGGCCGATTATGATAAATCAAGGCGCTTACTGAGCGATCAGCGATTATACGGGGATTAATCGGCCGCCTGGACCGATTTTTACAACAGAGGTTAATACCATGGTGTGGGGCTTGTTGAATGAGGTCTTTGAAACGAGTCCAGGAGTTAACGATAGATTCTCCATCCGTGTGATGGAAGTGAAGAATTTCGCTCCTGATGGTTGCAGTTCTCCCAGGAGGAAAGAACTTTTTTGTAAACTTAGTGGTAAGTTGTTCCCAAGTAAAGATGGAACTTGGAGGTAGCTTATCGAGCCACTCCTTGGCCTTTCCTTTAAGAGAAAATGGGAAAAACCAGAGTCTAGATGTCTCCTTGGATGCTCCGTCAGCATAGATAGTATCTACAATTTTTAAAAATTGTTTGATGTGATGAATTGGATTTTCGCTGTGGGATCCGTGAAATTGACATACATTCTGGATAAGCCAAATGTCGGTGGCATGCATCACCTCATTGATCTGTTCGGAAGGGTAGACGATGGCGCTGGTAAATCCAAATGAGGTGGGAGAAGAGTACTCCCTAAGGACTTTTGCCTTTGGTTTATTGATGGGTTCATTGACAAGAGTAGCGGGGATTTCCTCGCTATGTTGGCTCAGATTGTCATTGTTGATGGTTTCAGGAGACTTGGGGGAGTGTGTGGACTCTCCGTCAGTCACGACTTCATCAAAATCGATGGTGGTGCCTTGTGGTTCCGACTCATGGAGAGCTCTTCTTCGCTTATATAGCTCTCTATCGGGATCGACAAAGGGCTCAAGAAGGGTTTTAGTGGAACTACGGGTCCTAAGTTGTCTAAGGGAGTTGGCGGGGGGAAATGGCTGGTTTGGTGGTGGGTTATCACCTTCCATGATGAAAAGTGATGGGATTACTAACAAATTCACGAAGAAGGGGGATAGACTACAAGGAAACTAAAAATGAGAAAAAAATCTTACTTGATAGGAATCAAGCAAGGGAACCTAAACGAGATAGAAATCTAACTAGCTAATCTATTCCCCGACAGTGGCGCCAAAAACTTGATGCGCGTATAACGCGTTCGGGGTCAAAGGAACTTCCTTTTCGTCGAGCAAGTTTTTCAACACCCTAGGCAGTGAACCTAATCGTTGTAGTGTAGTATTGGGTAAGCCTCAGGTATTGATATCGTTCTCTAGGGGAATAGGAATGCTAGTGAGAGATGTACTACGCTAAGGTTGAGGTTGAGGAAGATTATTTTTTATCTTTTTATAATTTTTTAGAAAGCTAAGGGTAAAATCTCGGGGTTTGGATTTGGGGGTTTGGTACTTCTACCGATTACTTCTACTATCTAATTATCTAAACTAATGGGTAGTCTTATGTCTATTTGATGTGTGCTCGTATGATGATTAAAAATGTGTCTACGTAGATACTATTACTCCCTAGTTATCTTTTATTGGTGGTTGAATTGTCACGTCCTTATTCTTAACGCGTTGTGTTTTCTAAGGTCGTAGGGTATGCTTTTATCCCTAACTCTTTGAGACTACCTTAAGGTTATTGCCTACGAAATCTATAGGATTCATAAACTTACTCTAAGGTTATCTTTGGATGTTTAATCTACAATTCCACTAAGAGATTTATAAACTAAGGTTCACAAAGATTACTCAAGCATTAAAAACACAACGATGGCCTAATGCACTCCTAAGCCAATTACAATTAAGATAAGAGACAACCAATCAATAATCAATAACTAGGTTTCATAGATCTAAGCAAACACACAAGAAATTTAGCCGGACATGTTAAACATGCAAGCGTACACACATACAATCGAAGACATAATGAAATCAATGAAGTAAAACACTTATCTTGATGTAAAATAGGGTATGAGAACCCTAAGATATTGTCCAAACCGGACCAAAATCGTTTTGGGTTTTTACTCCACAAGTCTACCTCTAAAAATTCTGAAAATTTGATTTCTATATATAATTTTATATTTGCGACGGCGTCACCTTATAGTTGGGACGCCGTTAGATCCCCGTCATTAGGGTTTCGTCTTGGCCAAGTCATCAATGGGACGGCGTCACGTTGTGGTTGTGACGCCGTCAGTCTTCAGCAATGACGTAGTCTGAATCTAGATCTAGGCCGTCTGGGAAGAAAAGTCTTCGTGACGCCCTTACTCTTCAAAGCCTGACGCCGTCAGGTGTAAATTAGCAAAAAGTTTACTGAGTCGTCGCAAATTTAATTACATGGAGAGGGACGGCGTCGCCCATGGATTGTGACGCCGTCAGGTGTAATTCCAACAGCTTGAGTGTCTTGATCTTGACTTAGCCATTTTCTTCATATATTCACTCCTTTTCGTCCAAAAATGCATCATTCCAGCATTTTGCTTCCAAGAGACCTAAAAAGCGAAAAGGAACAAAATTAAGCAGTAACGGATATAAAAGTGGGAGATTAAGGGCTTAAATGACCCCTTAAATGTGTATGTTTTAAATCCTTATCACCCGTGTGAAGAATAGAACCATCATTCAGTGACTCATAAGTCTTGAACCAGCTTCTATCTTTGCACACATGAACAGTTGCTCCAGAGTCAACCCACCACGCAACATCATCATACTACACATGGTAAGATTCAGATACATATGTAACATAATAAACCTGAAGAGATTTATTAAACATATTCTGACCTTTCAGAGGAACTGAACCATTCCCTGATCCACTAGTGCCTGAACCATTAGTTTTACCACTAATCTTAACACCTTTGCAATCCCTTTTAATGTGACCAGATTTGCCACATTTCCAACAAGTAGGTGTTGCCTTCTTGTTAGGGTCTGCCCTTGTGTTATCCTGATGTTTACGTTTACCCTTGTTGTCATTGTACCTAGTGGAGTTGTTGTGCTATACCATATTGACAACAGATGCACCAGTAGCATTGCTACTCTTTGGCTTGTCATTATCCTGCACCCTGAGAGATTCCTTAATGCGCAGATGACTGCCCAACTCAACAAGAGTTAACTCCTCCTTCTTATGTTTCAAGGTATGCTTGAAATCTTTCCAAGAAGGTAGAAGTTTATCAATGACACAAGAGACTGAAATAGCCTCATCCATGTGCATTTTGTGTTGTGTAAACCTTCCAAGTATACCAAGAAGTTCATTGTATTGTTCCATAACTGGTCTTGAATCAGTCATTTTGTAATTTGTGAAATTACTTGCAAGGAACTTCTTACTTGAAGCATCCTCAGCCATATATTTGGCATCTAAGGAATCTCATAGTTCTTTGGAAGATTCAAAATTCTGATAAATATCAAAGAGAGAATCTGACATACCATTTAGGATTAAACCTCTTCAAATGTAATCATCATTCTCCCATTTGCTCCTCTTCCTGATCTGTTCCACAGTAGTATCATCCCCATCATTAAGAATAGGTGTAGTCAGATAATAGACCACACTCATGCTTGAAAGAAGAAAGTGCATCTTCTTTTGCCATCTTCTGAAGTCCACCACTTCAAACTTGTCAAGCTTGTCAAAGTTTGAAGCCATGTGTTTCATAGCAGCAGCAGCCATTGATTATCACAAAATAGTTTACTTTGATTGTTGGTGGTAAATGTGCCTAGAACAGGGTAAGATAATCAATAGCAAATCAAATACCAATACAGGCTACCGGATATCACTTGGAATCGTGTTATCACTTTCCAAAGTAAACTATTCGAACCTAATGCCTAGGTATCACGAATATCTACTTGGGATAAGACCAAATGTATGTTATTGAATTAGGCACAAATCAATAACCCTTTTGCTTACAAGTGTTTTTGTTTTCTGTGTCTTTCATGCATGATCAGATATCCTATTTATAGGAAATTACTCTTAGCTAGTCAAATGGAATTATGAGGATTAATCGGCCCATTAATCGCCTCATAATTATCCCTATTATAGCTGATAGTGGTTACATGACCAATTAAACGTGTTCATTATACAGTTGTAACTGCCACTTGAATAGGTCAATGCCTGTTACAAGTTGATTCAACTACTAGCATTAGAAACTTGCCTACCAGTACTAACTTAGCACTACCGGTAGAAACATGCCTACCAGTACTAACTTAGCACTACCAGTAGAAACTTTCCTACCAATACTAACTTAGCACTACCAGTAGAAACATGCCTACCAGTACTAACTTAGCACTACCAGTACTAACTTCTGAATCTCTCCACTATAGAGTCAGGATGTTCAGGGACCTTATGGGTGTACACTTCGTACCTCCTGACCCATTAACCGGTGTGAACTAATCCCACAAGTGCACTAAATTTTCCAACTGACACAAGTGCTCTTGTTCTTCTTCATCATTTGTCACTGTTGGTAGATTGGAATGATGAATTGCATGTGAAACAAAGTCATGGGGAAACCGCTAGTTGCCTGTGAAAAAAAATCACAATACGAATATAGAAATTAGAAAGCAAAGAGTGTCAGGATCAACCTTTTCCAACCATCACTTGCATCCACAGCGAAACCTTGAATACCGTCTATATTTTCACTATCAACACCTTTGCCCAATGTGGGCTACATAGCTAACAAACACATATAATGATCATTTTATTATTAATTCAATATGTTAATACAAATAATGTCTAAAAACATTATTCGTTTTCTCTACGTTTTGATAATAACAAAATATAAAAATATTCCACGTAAAAGTTTACGTAAACGAAGTTTTTAGTCGTAGAACTCCGTCTCGACACCATAATCACTAAAGGTATGAATAATAAACATTAAATATATTATATTGATCTTGTCGTTATCTACTTGTTATAAGGTAACTGAAAACTCTCGCCCACATGTGTATACTGAGGGGAAAATTTACGAAGAGCTACAGTGCCTTGGTCTTGCTCGAGAAGAAACACACCCTGCGTATATGTTTTTGCTGGAACATCCGGACAAAACACGTGGACTATTTGGCGTTCCTATGGCAGAAAAATTGTTTTATCTGAAAATGTTGATGGAACGAGACGACTGAATAAAGCTTGTTCGGTTGTGTTACTGGTGGATGGTGATGTTCGCTTCATTTATGTTTGCTAGCTTTGAATAAGTACTTTTTGAGTTTATGTTTGCTAGCTATGACTACGTACTTTTTGAGTTTATGTTCGCTAGCTGTGACTACGTACTTTTCGAATTATGATTTCAGATTATGTTTGCTAGCTGTGACAACGTACTTTTTGACTTGTGTTTATGTACTGGTATGAACTTTTTTTGTTTAAGAATTGAACAATTCTTGACTTTTTAAGCCTACATTCAGATTGGTTTATTGGCTTTGTGTATTAGATAGCAGCTACAAGTATATTGTTTGTAAAATCTTATTTTGTCATTCAGATTATTTTATTGACTTTGTCATTCGGATTATTATATTGACTGTCATTCGGTATTAATATTGTTTGTAAAATATTTTTAAACATTATGAATATAAGTATAAACATTTTTTGTACAGATTCGTTGGATTGAATATAAGCATATGTATTAGCTTCTTGTCTTTGTGAAGTAGCATATTGGTAATACGAGGGTATATTGGTAATTTGTGTAGCTTCCTTTCTTTTCTTTGCTAAAAAAAAAAAAAAAAAAAAAAAAAAAAAAAAAAGAAAAAAAACACAAAAATAAATAACCACTTTCTTCACTATGTCATCCCCTACTTTGCTCTTCCCATCCCATCCCCTTCAATTTTTTAAATTTTAGACTTGAAAACAAAGCGTTAAATCAAGCCGGTTAATAATAGTTTGACTCCAAAACAAATGAGCAACCAACCAGTCTACAAAGTACAAAAGCCACAGTATGCGGGGCATAAGAACACGGTTAGTCTCCAAATTCTCTAATTAAACGCAATTTTGATTTTTAACCTGACATTTATATCACCTGATTTTACACACCAATGACCTTAATGTGTTACTTTTATAAACTTAATCATGACTTTAACATGTTATTAGAAGATTATGTTTATTTTTCGAAAAAATAAAGCTTTGTGGCTGACAACTTATAAAAGATTTTTAAGAATATAATCTCTAGTAATGATACTGGGATGTTTGGCAAAAGTAACTGTTGCTGAAACCGTAGATGTAGATAGAGATGATGAAGCAGGACTAGAGTGACAGTTTGTGCCTAAAATAAAAAAAATTGCTCAGTTATGTCTTTGTAAAAGATTTGGGCACATTTAGATTTTTTTTTTTTTTTTTTTTTTGAAGTGGTCATATATGGCCCATTTAACTTTTAAATGGGCATTAATGGACACATGTTTTTCTTTCGAAGAGCATTAAATTGTTTTTAATAAAAACTTATAGATATAATATATTTAGTTATTTAAATATAAATGAGATTGAGGATTTTTTTTTTTTTTTTTTTTTTTTTTTTTTTTTTTTTTTTTTTTTTGTCGTTTTAAGTTTTTTCTAAAGCGATTCGTATAACACGAGCTCGTTTGGCCGGTGCCTGTTTAAGCCCGTGCTCGTTTGACCCTTTGCCCGTGCCCGCCCGACACCCCCGTTTCGCCACCTATATGAAGGAGATTAAAAATGAAGATTATTTTTAGGGTAAATTGCAAAAATGGTTCCTAAAGTAGCCCAAATGCGCAAAAAATACACCGAGACAAAAAGTGTTACAAAAACGACATTAATGTTCCATTTTTTTGCAAAAAAGCTACCAAGAGCTACTTTCTCCTAACCTTCGTTATGTTTCTCATTAAGTGCCACGTCACTGAGGGTATTATTGCCATTTCACTCGTTTCAATGGCTAAATTTGCAAAGGAAGACTTAAGTTCGGAAACACTATTCATCATCTTCCCCTTTAATTTTCTAGTATTAAATTTATATTTAATTTTAAACAATTTATATTTATTTTTAATTGTGTAGCTGCGATTTAATGTTTTTACGGATGGCCAGTTCGAACACATTTTTATTAAACCTTATTGACTAACTGAAGTTCACCATTATGGTTGCTTATTGCTTATTTGGCTGAGAATGCTAAATGTTCACAGCTTATTTGTTATCACCTTTGTATCCTCTTAAAATGGACACACTTGACAATAGTCAGTGCACTACAAAAGTCAAAATCACATGGTTATTTACCAAGTGAGGTATTTATCTTGCTTAGAAGCTGATACTTAATACGGATTTACCTTTCGACAGAAAATACGATAAATGTCAGTTTTTCGTTTGTAGTGTTACTGTATTTTAATTGCTGTCTAGTTGCAATCCAATGCTTTTGCTGGTGGTCTAATTCAAACAGAATTTTATTGACGTTGTGGATTATTTCACTATCAACAAGTTTAATAGAATTCTTGCTTTGAATTCCACAAGTTCGTGGTTGCTTATTATTCAGATATAAGCTCTTTTTTTTTGCTTACAAGTTGATAGACATACTGAGTTATAAGCTTCAAGCAGGAAATGAGCTAATAAAACTAGCCATTACTTTATAAAGAGGAATTTTGTTTAATTCAGTGTTTCGTTCCTAGTTGATTAGCTGCTCATCCTTATAAGTTGTCCAACTGCGACCTAATGCTTTTACAGATGGTCTAATTCAAACAAATTTTTTATTAAAAATTGTTGACTACTAATTCTTCACCATTTTGGTGGCTTATTGTTTGTTTTTGGTTGAGAAATGCTAAACTATCATATCTATCTTCCTATTATCCTGCCAATAGACACAAGTGACAATAATCAGTGGACCTACAAAAGTCAACATTACGTAGTTTTTTTGGCAAATGTCAACAATAACATGTCTCATGTTTCGATTATTTGCATTGTTGTAAACTGAAGTGATAGGAAAGCTAAATTACTTCATGTTGAATAACTTCTATTATGTAAACACTAATTTTAGAGTAATATATAGTGTTTGCTTCTTAAAGTGAGTGACTAACAGTTAATTAGTTCTTACAAACAGTCTTTGTTAAAAATTATTAATTACTTTAGAGTGACATTATGTAGTTGGTATGCACACTCACATAAGGAATCTTCCAACATTTCCTTCGAATGAATTTATAGCAGGAAACGTGCTGTTAAAATACGCAATTACCCTAAAAAGGCAAATATAGAGTTTAAATTACTGTTGCAGTAATGCTTTTACGTATCGATCTAATCCAAACAGTTCTATTGTAACTTGTTGACTACTTCAAGTTCACCATTTATAGTTGCTTATTAATTACTCTCCTGGATGAGGAATGCTTAATGCCCTAACTGTTTTATTAATCATCCTCCTAATGGACACACTTTACAATCACTAATGCAACTTCACAAGTTAGCATCACGTTTTATGTTCTGGTTTTGTTCTTGATGTTCTTGAAATAGGAATAAAATAAAGTGGAAATTCAAAAGAATTCAAATGGGGAAGAAGACGAGGGTATATTAGTCATTTCACTACACTTAACGAGGAAAACTAACGAAAGTTAGTGAACAGTGCGTTTCAGTGGTTTTTTTGCAAAAATATGGAACATTAATGTCGTTTTTGCAACACTTTTTGTCTCGGTGTATTTTTTGCGCATTTGGGCTACTTTAGGGACCATTTTTGCAATTTACCCTTATTTTTATAAGCCACACGAAGTAGCATTTGATTTTAAAAGATTATTGAAAATAAATTTTCTAAAATATCTTATAAGTTTTGTTTGCCAAACAAAGCTTCCCGCAATCTAGTCTAGTGTCTCTTGGTCCGACAACTACTTTTGCCAAATATTATCTAGCTTAACATCCGGTGTTGATTTTAGATTTATTTTTGAGGACTAGGAATTTTATCACTTGTTAATTGTTATAACTAGAACGGTTATTATAATAAGTTTGAATGTTTTAATGCAATCGCATTTAGATAGTAATTTAATATAATACATTTGCGGGTATTCAGTTGGCTGTAGTGAAACATACTTTAGTAATAATAATATTCTTGATGCTAGTGTTCTGCTATTCTTGCAAAGCG
Source organism: Chrysanthemum seticuspe (assembly GCA_019973895.1). Lineage (NCBI taxonomy): Eukaryota > Viridiplantae > Streptophyta > Magnoliopsida > Asterales > Asteraceae > Chrysanthemum > Chrysanthemum seticuspe. The sequence continues at coordinate 87,522,696 of BPTQ01000001.1, read as the reverse complement.
CAAGTAGAAGGCAATGTTGAGCCTAGGGGTGTTTGTATTAGCTTATTTGTCGGGCTTACGGGCTTGTTGAACTTTTGAAAAGTCAACAAGCTCTACTTTTTTTGTTCTTATGACCTTTTTAGCTTGAGCTTATGCCTTATTTGAGTTCATAATTAAGCTCAAGCTGATAAGCTCATAAGCCTTGAAAATTGAGCTTATTAGCTTTTCGAAAGTTCAACGTAAGCTAATACTAGCGACCCAAGGAGAATATGTGGAGCTTTTTGTGAATAACTCAATAAATATTGATGGTAAAAGACTTTAAGTAATAGTGCTACTTTTTGTTTTATTTCATAATAATGGTATGTGGTACTGTTTTTGTTGTTGTTGTTAATTAAGGTCTCGTTTTTTTGCATTCATTTAGTAGGTCGATTTTGAGGGTCCGTTTGTATGGTAGGAGTGTGAAGATGTGATTGTGGCCAGGTTGAACTCATATAGAAGGAAATGAAAACCGGACCTAATGCAATTTGATGTTATTTATATGGAGTGAACACAGGTACTTGAACAATCAATCTCTTTTCTTTTTTTTTTCTGCAAGAGTTCACTATATCTACAAATTATTATGTTTGATAGATAGATATGTTATTTGTATTGACAATACATGCTATATATGCCAATTTCTTTAGTGTATCGTACACGATTTTGTTCTTTGCTTAGTCAAATTGGTTCTATACATTTTAAGTTTTACGTTCATATACGTTACGATGCTAAGCCATGTTGTGCAAAGGCTGTAAATTAAAGTTTTCTGTTTGTGTAATGTAAGTCAATGTAGGAAAATCTTCATTTTCTTTGAAATTAACTTGTAAGTCTAATACGCGGTCCTTAAAAAGCCTGGTCTTCCGGACAAACAGTAGATATTGTCTGTCTTGGTAGGGTCTGTGGGATGGGATATGTAGGGGATATAGGGTAATAACGAACACCAGTGGATATACTTAATCTCTGAAAGGCGTGTAATCACTTTCAGATCAAATCAATTTGGCGGTTCTACCAAATTATTCAATCGGATACAATTCAGAGAATGAGAATTTTCTGTATGTGTGTGTCTGAGATATCAGAACCAGTTAAGTAAAATAACGACCAAATAACCATATATAATGAAGATACGAGATAACTGCCAAAGGCAGTTTTAGGGTTTCCAAGTTGTCAAGTTATGTCCCTCAATGTCCGAAAATTAATCTGCTGAGAAATATAACTTTAGCAGAAACAAACATAACTTCAGCAGAAACATAATGCTTCAGCAGAATCACACTACTGCAGCAGAAATGAAAATTCAGCATGAATTCTTTACATAACAACTTAGTGGAAATAAAAAAATTTCCAAGCTGACCTGGCAGCTCGACCCCAGCCAGGGGCTCTGCCCCCTTGGACCCTGCCAGGGGCTGCCGCCCCTTGGACCCTGCTACCAGGGGCGCTGCCCCCGGACCCCCGTCCCTTAGGGGCTTCGCCCCTAAGATCATAATAAATTCAAGTAGATGTGCACTCCGCACCACCAAACCTAAATGATGTATTATTATGATGAAATTGGTCAAAACAAGTTAATCCAATTACACTAAAATATCCAACATTCCTCCCCTATTTTAGTGCAATCCTTGATTAACTAAAACAAGTAATCTCAAACAATCAAACTTTTGCATAAATGAAATGTCGTGACGATTGAATTTCACATTAGTACATTACACATTCCAAATATTCGAATACCAGGGTGTCGCTAAGGATTGAACCCTGGGAATTCAATATGAATACACGAAGATAATGTACACAAAAGTTTACATACATAGTAGTTCTATCTTGACACATGTTTTACTAGCCTATGTCCTTATCCTTCATAAGCATGTCAAAGCCAAGTCCCAGCTTCTTGAAGCGGCTAAACTTCATGCTCATATAGGTAGCTCTTTTAGTCTTGCACCTACAATGCAATTTGTCAAAAAAGCTATTAAGAATATATTCATTCAACCTCCCTAACTTGTAGGTCTGAACACATACCTTGGGATGTATCTTCTAATGTGTTCCAATCTCTAAATATTAAGCCTTCCACATTGAATTCAGCACCTAGCATCATACTAGATGGGAATTGGGTATCTTAATATCAGAGATTTCTGATGGACTTTAATCCCATCCCTATAGCCGAATTTTTCACGAGATCTCTATTCAACCCTTTGGTTAAATGATCGGCTAAATTGTGTTGTGTTTTCACAAACACCACAGATATCACACCATTCGTGATTAGATCACGTAATATGCTATGTCTAACACCTATGTGTCTAGACTTCCCATTATATACTTGACTGTATGCCTTAGCCAAAGTAGCTTGACTATCACATCTGATAGAAATGGATGATATCGGTTTAGGCCACAATGGAATTTCATAAATTAAGTTCCTTAGCCATTCAGCTTCTTTACCAGCTGCTGCTAATGCCACAAACTCAGATTCCATTGTTGAATCAGTTATGCAAGTTTGCTTTTTAGATGCCCAGCAAATGGCACCACCTCCAAGTAGGTATACCCAACCAGTTGTGGAAGAATGATCTTCCTGATTGGAAATCCAACTTGCATCTGAATAACCTTCAAGAACAGAAGGGAATCCACTATAAGTCAAACCATAATCCATTGTTCCTTTCAAGTACATAAATACTCGATTAATTGCTCGCCAATGGATTAAACCTGGATTGTGAGTATATCTACTCAACTTTCCAACAGCAAAGGCTATATCAGGTCTAGTACTAATCATGGCATACATTAAAGATCCAATAGCCCTTGAATATTCAAGTTGATTCACAGCAACACCTTTATTAGGCACAAGTTTTGTTGTGGGATCCATAGGAGTACCTATTGGAGAACAATCTTTCAGATTAAACTTATCCAACATCTTCTCAATATAATGTGATTGAGAGATAGTAATGCCATGTTCTCCACGTATGATCTTAATGCCAAGAATCACATCAGCCTCCCCCATGTCCTTCATCTCAAACTTAGAGGACAAGAATTCTTTTGTTGCATCAACTTGATCTTGGTTAGTACCAAAGATCAGCATGTCATCAACATACAAGCAAATGATTACTCCTTTACCAGAAGTATCAAACTTGCTGTATACACACTTGTCTGCTTGGTTTAATGCAAAACCATTAGACAAGATAACATCATCAAATTTCTGATGCCACTGCTTGGGAGCTTGCTTCAAGCCATAAAGAGACTTAACCAATTTACAAACCTTATTTTCGTTACCAGGCATGACAAAACCTTCAGGTTGTCTTATGTAAATCTCTTCATCCAATTCACCATTCAGAAAGGCTGTTTTAACATCCATTTGGTGAATTACAAGATTATGTATAGCCGCAAGTGCTAACAATAATCTAATGGTGGTAATCCTAGCAACAGGAGCATAGGTATCAACGAAATCAATACCTTCCTTTTGTCTAAAGCCTTGGATAACCAATCTGGCTTTATACTTGTCTATGCTTCCATCCACCTTCATCTTCCTTTTGAAGATCCATTTACTATTCAATGGTTTAAAACCAGGTGGTAAATCAGACGGTTTCCAAGTATTATTGTGCATAATAGAGTCAATCTCATCTTGGATTGCCTCTTTCCAAAATGCAGCATCCCTTGAAGCCATAGCTTCACTGTAGGTCCTAGGATCTTCATCAACATTGAAACAATATTGATATTGAAATTGAATTTCATTCCTTGATCCTTCTACCAGATATAGTTGGAAATCGCCACCAAAAGATTTGGTTTTTCTTGCTCTTACACTCCTCCTAGGCTCAGAAGGCTCAGGAGGGGAAACAGTCACTTGGTCAGATGCACCAAAGTTACTAGAACTTGCAATCATGTCTGCAGGTTTAGGTAAAGATGTAAACCTATCCTCATTGCCAAAATCAGCATCTCGTGACTCAATAATAGAGTGCACGGATACATAATCATTAGGTTCTATGACATAGAATCTATAGCATTTAGAATTCTCAGGATAGCCAGTGAATACACAATCTATACCTCTTTGACCTATATTATTTATTTTAGGATCAGTCAATCTTACCACAGCTCTACAGCCCCAAACTCTGAGATAACTCAGTTTTGGTGCCTTTTTATACCAAAGTTCATAAGGGGTTATCTTGTTCCTTTTATTAGGAACTCTATTTAATAGATAACAGGCTGTCAACATAGCCTCACCCCAAAATCCATCACTTAGGCCAGAATAGCATATCATGGAATTAACCATTTCTTTTAATGTCCTATTCTTTCTTTCAGATATACCATTTTGTTGTGGGGTATATGGAGCAGTGGTCTGATGTATTATACCAGTAGATTGAAAATATACTGGATCATAATATTCACCTCCCCTATCAGTGCGAAGTGTTTTAATCTTCACACCATGATAAAGCTCTACTTCCTCTTTATAAATTTTAAATTTATCAAGAGCTTCATCTTTTGTATGACACAAGTAAACATAGCAATATCTAGTAGCATCATCAATAAAAGTAACTACATACTTTTTATTACCAAGTGAAGGTGTTGAATGAAAATCACACAAATCACTGTGTACAAGTTCTAATACCTTAGTATCTCTAATGACATTTTTGGCGAAAGGTTGTCTAGTTATCTTAGTCAACACACAAGTATTACACTTTTCACCATTCAATTCAAAAGCAGGTATTAGACTCATTTTTGACATGTCTTTCATTCTCTTGTAATGTACGTGTCCTAGTCTAGCATGCCATAATTCAGATTTACCACAATTATTGCTAGAACTAGTAGAAGCCATGCAAACAGAATTATTAAGAAACGAAACATCCAAATTTAATTTAAACATGCCATTCAAATATCCAAAGCCAATAAAGGTACCATGTCTAGACAATATGTACTTGTCGCTTTCCAAGACTTGCTTGTAGCCACAATTATTTAATACAATACCAGATACTAAGTTCTTACGAATACCAGGTACATACACAACATTGTTCAAAAGTAAAGAGTTTCCAGAAGTAAAGACTAGATTAACAGATCCTAGTCCTTTAATCGGTTCAGTTGCAACATTGCCCATCTTTAATAAAGATCCATCTTCAATTGGCTTAAAGTCCTTGAACCATTGAAGATTTTTGCATACATGACATGTTGCTCCTGAATCCACCCACCATGATAAATCATCATCCTGTACATAGAATGTTTCAGAAATTATTGATACATAATAATTTTCAACAGAATGATCAGTAGGTACCAAAAACAAACCTGATTGCTTTCCAGGATCCTTGGATCCACTAGCACCAGCCTCGTTTTTTCCTTTACCTCCACCCTTAGACCTGCAATCTTTCTTAAAGTGTCCGGGTTTCCCACACTTCCAACAAGTCACTTTTGGTTTCTTATCAGAACCTTTGTTGTTATTGCCTTGCCACTTTCGTTTCCCTTTACCAGCCTTTGAGGATTCACCCTCCTCCACCATGTTCACAGAAGAACCAGCCATGGTTTTAGTACCACCAACAGAACCCCTTTCCATATCACGTATGGATTGTTCAATTTGGAAATGACTTCCAAGTTCAACCAGATTCAATTCCTCTTTTTTATGTTTGAGATTGTTTTTAAAATCCTTCCAAGAGGGGGGCAGTTTATCTATGATACTAGAGACAGGCCTAGCGTCTACCATTTTATAGTTATTAAAATTACCAACTAGGAATTTCTTACTAGACGCATCTTCTGCCATGTATTTGGCTTCTAGGGTATCCCATAATTCTTTTGCAGACTCTACGTTTTGATAAATATCAAATAATGAATCAGACATACCGTTAAGAATATGACCACGACATATGTAGTCTGCGTTTTCCCACTTAGAACGATTACGAGTCTGTTCCAGCGTTTCATTCTCAACAGCCTCAGGGCATGGGGTACTCAGAACATACACCACTTTCAAATTCGTCAGATAAAAGTGCATCTTCTTTTGCCATCTACGAAAATCCTGCCCAGAAAACTTCTCCAACTTTGCAAACGTCTTGTTCAGATCTTTCACAGAATCAGGGTTCGTCATCTAAATTGATTTGATCTTTGTAGGGGATATAGGGTAATAACGAACACCAGTGGATATACTTAATCTCTGAAAGGCGTGTAATCACTTTCAGATCAAATCAATTTGGCGGTTCTACCAAATTATTCAATCGGATACAATTCAGAGAATGAGAATTTTCTGTATGTGTGTGTCTGAGATATCAGAACCAGTTAAGTAAAATAACGACCAAATAACCATATATAATGAAGATACGAGATAACTGCCAAAGGCAGTTTTAGGGTTTCCAAGTTGTCAAGTTATGTCCCTCAATGTCCGAAAATTAATCTGCTGAGAAATATAACTTTAGCAGAAACAAACATAACTTCAGCAGAAACATAATGCTTCAGCAGAATCACACTACTGCAGCAGAAATGAAAATTCAGCATGAATTCTTTACATAACAACTTAGTGGAAATAAAAAAATTTCCAAGCTGACCTGGCAGCTCGACCCCAGCCAGGGGCTCTGCCCCCTTGGACCCTGCCAGGGGCTGCCGCCCCTTGGACCCTGCTACCAGGGGCGCTGCCCCCGGACCCCCGTCCCTTAGGGGCTTCGCCCCTAAGATCATAATAAATTCAAGTAGATGTGCACTCCGCACCACCAAACCTAAATGATGTATTATTATGATGAAATTGGTCAAAACAAGTTAATCCAATTACACTAAAATATCCAACAGGATATGTAGCAATAATTGGAAGGCTTGATTTGCTTCAATTGTTATTTCTCTGTGGGATGGGATATTATTTCTAGTGATTAGCTGATGAGTCTCTAAATACTCATCATTTTTATACCATATAAACTGCAAAATCATCTGAAAACACTCAGAAACACATCAAAATGATCAAAATATCACAAATCAGTGTTTTATGTGTTTTAAAATCAAAAATATCAAAATCAGATGAAAAACATATCAAATTTACAAAAATTGCAGTTTTAGTCCCCCAAGTATCAAAAGTTGTCAAAAACAGTCCCTGAGCACATAATTTCAAAAGTAAAGTCACCAAAGGTCCTTTTTAAATCAAAACTTGTCAAATTTAGTCCTTTGGTGAAAAATATGAAAAGTTTGAGAAAATTACAAAAATAGTCCTTCAACTTTCAAAATTGGCAGAAATGGCCCCTGGAAAATGGCAAATTGGCAAATTTGGTCCTTGTACTTATTGAGATTGTCAATTATGGTCCCTTGGAACAACTTTGCAAGATTGGCAGTTTAGGTCCCTCCATTTTCAGAAATTACATGAAAGGTCCTTGATATTTAAAACCTTTTAACCCATTATGACCCTTTCATCAATATTGGACCCCTGTCAAAACTCAATTGTGAACCCCATCTATTAATAACCACTGTTGGTCAAACCTGGTCAATTATCTCAAACCCGCCAAAAGTCTCACCTTCTCCCACTTGAGCCTGCAACTCAGAATACCCATCCCCCCTCCTCAAAACCACTCTCCCATGTCCCCTCCACCTTAGCAAGCTTCCAAGCTTCATTAATTGCTTCCTTAGCCTCTCACTCAACCCCACATGGACAAAAGCAAAAATGGCGCCAAAATCCAATTTAAACGGCCAGGATCATTTTGAAGCTATCAAAGGGCTAGGAATGGTGGGATCAAATCAGAAGAAAGAGAAAAAGAGATTAGGTTATAAAAAGAGAAGGAAAGAGATGAAAAGAGTAGTAGAATTTTAGTTTTAAATTTCCCTATGTCGTTTTTATCCTTAATGTCTTAATTTAAATTCAAAACTGTAATGTTGTGTTTACAAATGTTAAACTAAAGTTGTATTTGCAGTATTATCAAGTATTAATCTTTCATTTCAAGTTTTTATCAGATTTCATATATTTGCATCACTGTTGAAATTTCCCAAGTTAAAATCTAATTTCAAAGCTTTATAAATCTCAGCTATTAGCTTCAATAAGCTCAAATGAGCTTGTGAAAGCCTTATACAAGCTTACATTCAAGTCTCAACTCATTTAGATCCTTGGTCAACAAAAGTCAAACAGGGGCAAGTTTGAAATGGAAATGGTGAATGGTTGATTCAGAGGTGGAGTTGGGTTGATATTAAGCTAGGAATGGGGTTTGATAGGTAGTGTTCTTGGTTCACTGATTAGCTAGCCATTGTGGCTTGGACAAGTTGTAAGTCATCTCAAGGTTCTTAGGCATAATCTGTTTTTGAAGTTTTAATCTGTTATATTTTGTTCTAATAAGTAGTGTTTAGGTTAGTTTAAGTTAATGTGATCGTGTTTACAAGTTGGTTTAGAGTTTGGATGAGTTTGAGCTAAAACCAGTAACTGAAAGGGGTGTTTGGGTTAGCTGAATTTTCTGTCTCAAAGTTGTACTCAGTAGTTAAAATGTATTGGATCATGTTTCATAAGTGTATTTGAGCTCATTTGGGTCATTAACTTGGGTCTGCAACATCAAAAAGTCAACATCTCCTTAAAATATGTCTCACTGTTAACTGTTGGTGATTTGAGATTGCAAATCAGTATCTTGTGATTAGAAATCATCAAACTTGCTTGCATTGTACTTATTACAACATATTACATCAATCTCAGTCAAAAAACTTGGATCCAAAGTTCAACTTAGTCAAAGTTCTTAATATCTTAAAAAGTCAAAAAGTTAAAAAAAAATGGTTTTAGGCTCAAATAGAAGGATTTTTCTTGAGCTAACCTTTGGGTCAAATCAAGTAAGGATTGGTGTTATAGAAAGCTCAGCTGGTGCTCTTTCTTACCACCATTTTAGTTGAATTTTACAATTTTTGCAAAAGCTTCAAATCAGCTTCTCTTTTAGACCATATGTGCCCTGCTCACTGTTCTCAGTGAATACTGACTTTTACTCAGAATTTGTGCAAGGTGCACAGGACTTATTAGAGCTCATCATGACCTGATCTTTGGTACACTTGGTCTCACCCAGGTCTAGTCTAGGTTCCTTGTTGTGGTATTCAGTTTAAGCTTATTTATAATCTTGTGCTTAAGCCCAAAGTTACCCCCCTGAACCTGCATTGGCTTATAAACTCATAGACATCAAATCTGTTGTTGTTGCAATTCAGTGGTTGGAACTTGTTAATTATTGTTGAATTTGGTCATTTTTAGCATTGTGTACTTTCTGTCTTGGGTTGGTGGCTCTTGGACTCATCTAGCTTATTCAAAGAGCTTATTTCATAAGCTCTTTCACATCAGTTCTTAAATTCTCCACACAAGCCCTGGTTTTTCTATTTTTCCCAGCTTCCTAATACCATTTTAGACTTTTCCTGCAAATTTCAGATTTTTCCAAGTTGTTTTGCTATTTTTCCTAATTTAAAGTAGTTTTTAATCATTTTTAATTAGCTTTTAATATAAAAAATTAAGAAAAGCTTCAAAAAAATAAGTTTTCAATTTTCATAGGTTTAGATAAATATAAAAAGAGAAAAAAATATTTTTCTAGATTTTTCCTAGTTAAATTTGTATTTTCTAGTATTTTAATTAGTTTTAAATAGTTTTAAATCAATAATAAATATATAAAAAGTCAAAAAAATATCTTTTCAGTTTTAAAATTAGTTTTATCATATTTTAGATTTTTCTAAGTTTTAATTTTATTTTTCTAGTCTTATTTCATATTTTCTTTTATTTTAGAGTATTATTTAATAGTAAAAAATAGTTTTTAATTAATAATAATTAATTAAATAGTTGTAAAAATAATTTTCTTTTTCTAAAAAGTTTCTTTTATCATTAGGTTTGTAAAAATGTATTTTTCATATTTTTAGGACTTTTATTTCTTAGATTTCACTTTTTATTTTTGTACGTTTACGTTATTTTTAATTTAAACGTACGTTTTAGGTTTTAAACGTTCATCACTTTAAATATAGTGATAGCGTTTATTTAATAGGTTTTATCTTTTTAGATTTCCTTTAATTTGCATTTAAGCCGTTTTCATTTATTGGCTTTCTCCGTAGTTAATATCATAATCTGATATCCCTTTTCCATTCAAACTCCTCGATCACTAAGCGTCTGATAATCCATTGCACAACTCGCTGGGACATAACGACCCGGGGAAACATTGTACTCCTCAGATCTTAATTGCATTGGTTGTTGAGCAGTTTGTAGTCTTTTAGATTTGACTGTTTAGCACCGATCAAAATTTTGGCGCCGCTGCCGGGGAGCTGTGCTGATTTATCTCCCGTTTTAGCAGATTAGTTGTTTGAATCCTCACTCATTGTTTATATCATCCATCTTTGTATATATATACATATCCATATTTTCTTCTAAAAAATCCAAAAACCCAAAAACAAGCAAAAACGTATAAAACACAAAAATATTTTTCTTTTGTTTCTATATATGTATCAAAAATAAAAATACAAAAAGAATCGTCGTTTTCTCTAATAATTAACAACTTAAAAGATTACCACCGAAAACCAAGGCAGTGCACTACCTAACTGGGGGTGCGACCATAATAAGTTCCCGAACCAAAGATATAAAACTTGCCTTTGTGTCCATTGTGATTGGTGTACCTTTTTCAAAGAAGCCATTCATCTTGGATTATTGGTTAAGTTCACTGTTGTTTTGCCTCGATTTTGTGTTAATTGATTTTGTTGTGATATCGACGTTTCAGAACCAGAAAACCCATAAAGATTCTTCTCACCCTGATTTTTACAAACCGTCTTCATAATTCTCATTCTCATCTGAAATATCTTCATAATTCCATTTCTCTCCTTAGCTCTGAGATTTCTTAGAGTTATCTCTAGTGCATGCGCACTCGTTCTTCTAGATCATTGAGTCCTTTGCGTGATCTAGCAGAAATTCCAAGGAGACGTTCTCGTAGGCGTGCTGCCCAAATAGTCGAACCCGAGATTCGTACTATTTCGAGCAACAGTATGGCAGACGAACGTACTATGGCGGAAATGCTCCAGGCACCCACCGAGGGTTATGGAGATGCCATCGTCTTACCGGTAATCAATTCTGATCACTTCGAATTGAAGACACATTTGATCCAACTTGTGTCTACGAATCAATTCCGCGGGTCTGATCGTGAAGACCCGTATGCACACATCCGTTGGTTCAACCATTTGACATCAACTCTCAATTACAAAGATGTGCCACAACAGGTGATCAAATTGATGCTATTTCCGTTCTCACTTGCGGGGGCAGCCAGGATTTGGCTGGAAAAAGAACCCCCTCGATCCATCGAAACTTGGGAGGATCTTGTCCAAAAGTTTGTCAATTATTTCTTTCCTCCATCAAAGACGACTAATCTTAAAAATGAAATTTCTGGATTTCGTCAAAATTTCGATGAAAATTTTGGAGAGGCATGGGAGAGATTCAAAGATCTCCTCAGGAAATGCCCCCATCATGAATTCACGGAGCTTCAACAAGTTAATATCTTTTACAATGGGTTGAACGGTAATGATCAAGATTCTTTGAACGCATCCGCGGGTGGCAATATCTTGAATCGTAAACCTAAAGATGTGCTTGAAATTTGCGAGAGTAAATCAAAAGTTCCTTTTTCTCGCAACAAAGTCAATGTTCCGAACACTCCTGCTTCTTCATCCGGTAACTCTTCTGAGTTAGCAGCTCCGATAGCTGCTCTAACGGACATCATCCATTGTATGATAAAAGAGGTAAAGGAAATCAAAAGCGAAATTCATAAGCCCGAACCAGTCAAAGCCGTAAACAAGGTGTGTGAAACTTGTAGTGGTCCACACGCGTATTATGATTGTCAAGCAACCGATGCTTCCTTTTACCAAGCTCCCGTAGCTTCGGTAAACCACAATCAATACCGACCACAGGCTGATCCTCACTACCGTGCACCTAGCGGTATGACACCACCTGGTTTTCCTCCTGTGCAAAACCATGGCAATCAAAATCGCTTTGTTCCGAATCAAGGGCAAAATTTCAATAACCCTGCAAATTTCAATCAAAACCGGAACAATTTCAACCAACCTCAACCATATCAAGCTCCTAATCATCAAAGTTATCAACCACCTCCTCAAGCTCCCATGCCAAATGACTTCATGAAAATGACTGAGGCAAACATGCGTTCAATGCAAACTCAGATCAATAACATGAGAGGTGAGCTAAAAAGGGAAATTGATACCACATTGTCTCGGCAGACAAATGAGTTAAAGAATATGATGAGCAGTTTCATGAACATGAATATGAACAAAGCTTCACCATCTTCTGGAGGACTCCCAAGCAATACAGTTACCAATCCCAATGCCGAGTTGAAAGCCGTCACCACTCGTAGTGGTAAGACGCACAATGGACCTACGACTCCAATGCCCCCTCCTCCTGTGGCATTTAGTCAAGTTACCAAGGAGACAACGGACAAGGTGCATTATTCAAGCCCACGAAGTACCGCACACGTCCCACCTTCGGTAGTTCAAGCTTTAAGTCCGGAACCCGATGTTCCGAGAAAAAATCTTGAGCCAGAAAACACTTCCATCCCGGCTCAAAAGTCTAGTCAGCTTCCCTACCCATCAAGAATGAATGATGAGAAGCAAAAAGACAAAAACAAAGAGCAAATGGAAAAATTCTTCCAAATCTTCAATGAGCTTCACTTTGATATAAGCTTCGTTGATGCTCTCGTTCTAATGCCTAAATTTGCATCCACGCTTAAAGGCTTACTCACCAACAAAGACAAGCTATCAGAGATGGCTAAAACTCCTCTCAATGAGCAATGCTCAGCAGCCATTCTTAATAAGCTTCCCGAAAAGCTTGAAGACCCTGGCCGGTTCTTAATCCCGTGTGATTTCTTGGGGATGTTTCAATGCTCCGCCTTGGCCGATCTTGGCGCTAGCATTAACCTCATGCCACTCTCAGTATGGAAGAAACTGTCTCTTCCTGAACTTTCATCCACTCATATGACACTCGAGCTAGCGGATCGTACCGTAACTCGTCCACTTGGGATAGCCGAGGATGTCGTGATGAAAGTGGGAAAGTTTCACTTTCATGCTGACTTTGTTGTAGTAGACTTCGATGCAGATCCTAGAGTTCCCCTCATCTTAGGGAGAGCTTTCTTGAGAACGAGTCGTGCTCTGATTGATGTGTTTGCGGAAGAGTTGACCATACGGGTTGACAATGAAGAGCTCACGTTAAATATTAACCAAAACTCCAAACCTCTGTACAAACAGAGTGTTGCTACAATTGATCAAAAATCTGAAAGAATCAATGCAACACTCTCAAATTTCAGGGTTAAGAGTGTTCATCAAAAACGTGCTGAGCTCAAAGCTTTGAAAGTTACCCCTGGTTCAAACAAATGGTTTGAAAGCTGTACCAGGGAAGTCAAGAGTGTTCTTGATGATGATGACGATGATCTAGATTCGGAGACTTCATTGGAAGTGGTGGAAACTGCTAGCTCTAAGAGCACACCACTTGTCCCACCTCCGGCATCAGTTTGTCGCATCGAGATTGTTAAGTCTGTGGATGAAACTAATCTCTCTTCAGTTTCATCTGAGTTGGATGATGATGTTTGTGATCCAATGGGAGACATTCTTCCCATGGATGAATTGCTCAAAAAGAATCCATCATCTTCTAGTCTTATTCCCGACTCTTCCATCCCTTCTCTCATTCTTGATGAGGAGGATGACAACTTTTGGAATGAAGTCGATGCATTTCTAAGTGATGAATCAATTCCAACGGGAATTGATAACACTTACCTTGATCCGGAGGGAGACGTCCTTTTTCTGGAAAGTTTGTTGATTGAAGAATCATTTCCCACCCTCCCTCCCGGACATCTTCTTGACAATCACCATCTAAGCTTCAAGTTTAAGCTTAAAGATGTCAAAACTGGTGATTTGCTTCTCTCTGCTGCGGAATGGACATGCATTCTCATGTACGTCTTTATTCCATTCTTCACAGATGGTGTGGTCGCTCTTTCCCTTTTCTCTTTCGGGAATGAGGACACCATCTTTGACCCCGGTATCATCCCTTATAGTTTCTACTATTAACAATACCGCGGTTGTGTCTCGTCGGTGTGGAACTTTCTGATGTTCATATGTTTGTTAACACTGTGAACGAAAGTCCGACTGAGATTGGTTTTCCACGTTACTTTCCCCAAGAACAAATGAATTCGGGGTCGAGTCAAGCTAGCGACTCGGAAATCAAAAACAGTAGCATGCCATATGGGTTTTCACCCATATTTCTGTCTTCTCACCTCTTTCTACCACCCTAGTGTGGGGGGGGTTGCCCACATGTTTCAAAAAAAAAAAAAAAAAAAAAAAAAAAAAAAAAAAAAAAAAAAAATCTTCTTTCTAAATAATGGCCGTAGTATTTCCCTTTTACGTTCTTTGTTTCGGCATAACCGCCGGTACTTTGAATATTGAGGGCAATATTCATTTCTAAGTGTGGGGGGGAATTCTCACGAATTTCATATATTATCTACCCAATTCCCCCGTTTTTGGCCAAAAATTTTTTTGGAGTAAGTGTTTTACACTTTCTCATCAGGTTATCAGTCCGCCTTGTCTGTAAGACAAAAGGATTGGCTAATCCAGGAGCAAACGGCTCTTGGTAAAGATTTATCAAATCCGTTTATATGGCTTGCAATTTGCCCAAAATTGTATGGTTTCTCAGCTCCCCATCATCCTCAAAAGATAATGAGTTGGCTAGCCCGCAAGATTATGGCTTGTGGTAAAGGCAGTGGAAAAACCATAATTGGTAATCAGCTCACCAAAGATAATATTGATAAGTTATCTAAGAGTTGGCTAGTCCAGAAGGGTACGGCTTCTGGTAAAGACAAAATCAAATCCGTTGGAAGCTGGTGGTTTGCTCAAAATCACATGGTTATCGGTGTACCATGGTTCTTACTTGAACTGAAACATTTGGCTACTCCAGAAGTAATGGCTTTTGGTAAAGAGATTAAAATCCATTTTGTTTTCTCAAATCATTGCTAGGGACTAGCAATATCTCAGTGTGGGGGATTGATGAGTCTCTAAATACTCATCATTTTTATACCATATAAACTGCAAAATCATCTGAAAACACTCAGAAACACATCAAAATGATCAAAATATCACAAATCAGTGTTTTATGTGTTTTAAAATCAAAAATATCAAAATCAGATGAAAAACATATCAAATTTACAAAATTGCAGTTTTAGTCCCCCAAGTATCAAAAGTTGTCAAAAACAGTCCCTGAGCACATAATTTCAAAAGTAAAGTCACCAAAGGTCCTTTTTAAATCAAAACTTGTCAAATTTAGTCCTTTGGTGAAAAATATGAAAAGTTTGAGAAAATTACAAAAATAGTCCTTCAACTTTCAAAATTGGCAGAAATGGCCCCTGGAAAATGGCAAATTGGCAAATTTGGTCCTTGTACTTATTGAGATTGTCAATTATGGTCCCTTGGAACAACTTTGCAAGATGGCAGTTTAGGTCCCTCCATTTTCAGAAATTACATGAAAGGTCCTTGATATTTAAAACCTTTTAACCCATTATGACCCTTTCATCAATATTGGACCCCTGTCAAAACTCAATTGTGAACCCCATCTATTAATAACCACTGTTGGTCAAACCTGGTCAATTATCTCAAACCCGCCAAAAGTCTCACCTTCTCCCACTTGAGCCTGCAACTCAGAATACCCATCCCCCCTCCCCAAAACCACTCTCCCATGTCCCCTCCACCTTAGCAAGCTTCCAAGCTTCATTAATTGCTTCCTTAGCCTCTCACTCAACCCCACATGGACAAAAGCAAAAATGGCGCCAAAATCCAATTTAAACGGCCAGGATCATTTTGAAGCTATCAAAGGGCTAGGAATGGTGGGATCAAATCAGAAGAAAGAGAAAAAGAGATTAGGTTATAAAAAGAGAAGGAAAGAGATGAAAAGAGTAGTAGAATTTTAGTTTTAAATTTCCCTATGTCGTTTTTATCCTTAATGTCTTAATTTAAATTCAAAACTGTAATGTTGTGTTTACAAATGTTAAACTAAAGTTGTATTTGCAGTATTATCAAGTATTAATCTTTCATTTCAAGTTTTTATCAGATTTCATATATTTGCATCACTGTTGAAATTTCCCAAGTTAAAATCTAATTTCAAAGCTTTATAAATCTCAGCTATTAGCTTCAATAAGCTCAAATGAGCTTGTGAAAGCCTTATACAAGCTTACATTCAAGTCTCAACTCATTTAGATCCTTGGTCAACAAAAGTCAAACAGGGGCAAGTTTGAAATGGAAATGGTGAATGGTTGATTCAGAGGTGGAGTTGGGTTGATATTAAGCTAGGAATGGGGTTTGATAGGTAGTGTTCTTGGTTCACTGATTAGCTAGCCATTGTGGCTTGGACAAGTTGTAAGTCATCTCAAGGTTCTTAGGCATAATCTGTTTTTGAAGTTTTAATCTGTTATATTTTGTTCTAATAGTAGTGTTTAGGTTAGTTTAAGTTAATGTGATCGTGTTTACAAGTTGGTTTAGAGTTTGGATGAGTTTGAGCTAAAACCAGTAACTGAAAGGGGTGTTTGGGTTAGCTGAATTTTCTGTCTCAAAGTTGTACTCAGTAGTTAAAATGTATTGGATCATGTTTCATAAGTGTATTTGAGCTCATTTGGGTCATTAACTTGGGTCTGCAACATCAAAAAGTCAACATCTCCTTAAAATATGTCTCACTGTTAACTGTTGGTGATTTGAGATTGCAAATCAGTATCTTGTGATTAGAAATCATCAAACTTGCTTGCATTGTACTTATTACAACATATTACATCAATCTCAGTCAAAAAACTTGGATCCAAAGTTCAACTTAGTCAAAGTTCTTAATATCTTAAAAAGTCAAAAGTTAAAAAAAAATGGTTTTAGGCTCAAATAGAAGGATTTTTCTTGAGCTAACCTTTGGGTCAAATCAAGTAAGGATTGGTGTTATAGAAAGCTCAGCTGGTGCTCTTTCTTACCACCATTTTAGTTGAATTTTACAATTTTTGCAAAAGCTTCAAATCAGCTTCTCTTTTAGACCATATGTGCCCTGCTCACTGTTCTCAGTGAATACTGACTTTTACTCAGAATTTGTGCAAGGTGCACAGGACTTATTAGAGCTCATCATGACCTGATCTTTGGTACACTTGGTCTCACCCAGGTCTAGTCTAGGTTCCTTGTTGTGGTATTCAGTTTAAGCTTATTTATAATCTTGTGCTTAAGCCCAAAGTTACCCCCCTGAACCTGCATTGGCTTATAAACTCATAGACATCAAATCTGTTGTTGTTGCAATTCAGTGGTTGGAACTTGTTAATTATTGTTGAATTTGGTCATTTTTAGCATTGTGTACTTTCTGTCTTGGGTTGGTGGCTCTTGGACTCATCTAGCTTATTCAAAGAGCTTATTTCATAAGCTCTTTCACATCAGTTCTTAAATTCTCCACACAAGCCCTGGTTTTTCTATTTTTCCCAGCTTCCTAATACCATTTTAGACTTTTCCTGCAAATTTCAGATTTTTCCAAGTTGTTTTGCTATTTTTCCTAATTTAAAGTAGTTTTTAATCATTTTTAATTAGCTTTTAATATAAAAAATTAAGAAAAGCTTCAAAAAAATAAGTTTTCAATTTTCATAGGTTTAGATAAATATAAAAAGAGAAAAAAATATTTTTCTAGATTTTTCCTAGTTAAATTTGTATTTTCTAGTATTTTAATTAGTTTTAAATAGTTTTAAATCAATAATAAATATATAAAAGTCAAAAAAATATCTTTTCAGTTTTAAAATTAGTTTTATCATATTTTAGATTTTCTAAGTTTTAATTTTATTTTTCTAGTCTTATTTCATATTTTCTTTTATTTTAGAGTATTATTTAATAGTAAAAAATAGTTTTTAATTAATAATAATTAATTAAATAGTTGTAAAAATAATTTTCTTTTTCTAAAAAGTTTCTTTTATCATTAGGTTTGTAAAAATGTATTTTTCATATTTTTAGGACTTTTATTTCTTAGATTTCACTTTTTATTTTTGTACGTTTACGTTATTTTTAATTTAAACGTACGTTTTAGGTTTTAAACGTTCATCACTTTAAATATAGTGATAGCGTTTATTTAATAGGTTTTATCTTTTTAGATTTCCTTTAATTTGCATTTAAGCCGTTTCATTTATTGGCTTTCTCCGTAGTTAATATCATAATCTGATATCCCTTTTCCATTCAAACTCCTCGATCACTAAGCGTCTGATAATCCATTGCACAACTCGCTGGGACATAACGACCCGGGGAAACATTGTACTCCTCAGATCTTAATTGCATTGGTTGTTGAGCAGTTTGTAGTCTTTTAGATTTGACTGTTTAGCACCGATCATTAGCCTAGCTTAATACAAAAAAAAAAAAAAAAAAAAAAAAAAAAAAAAGCCAATAGTAACATCAGATGCTATAATTTAAACAGGTCATTATAAGTTTGATTATGTTTGCATTTATAAAGTAAGCTATAAGGCAATCGCTAGCATTCAGTTGCTTACTTGCTTGTATTGATTATACTTTTATTTAAAAATAATAATTGGAGGTTAGTATTCTCGCAAAACATTAATAACCGGGAATGCTGACAGGTGTATGTGCTCGCCTGCCTGGTCATGAGAAAATATGCAGAGCTTAGTATTATATCTGAATAAATGATTAACTAATTAAGGTCCCTTTTGTTTTCATTCATTTAATAGGTAGATTTCGTGGGTCCGTTTGTATGGTGAGGGATGGGAAGATGTGAGTGTAGCTGGGTTGAACCCACATAGAGGGAAATGAAGACAGGAACGGATGTAAGATGATGCTATATATATATGAAGTGAACGCATGTACTTGAACAGGTAATCTATTTTTTCTGCAAGAATTTCGACGTATCTACAAGTTACTATGTTCTGTAGATAGATATGGAATCTGTTTTGAACATACATTCTATGTATGTTCTTTCTATAGTATACACCAGACGAAATTTTCGTGCTGTTGTAATAAAACTGGTTCCATTAAGTTTCAATGTGTATGTTACAATGCTTAGCCAAAGGCTTCATTTTCTGCTATTGCTTCTGCTTAAAGGTAACTAGTGCTATGCATACTTGGAAACAATCAACTAACACACTGTTTAATGGGCAAAACTGAAAGTACCCATAGTGCAGTGAGCACATACTTTTTGTGGAAAATTTTATATTAGTTGCACAATTAGGAAGACTTTTTGAGTTTTGTTAGGTAGGGACCACTTTCATATGCATAATTCTATGCTAGCAAGTTGGCATTCATTTTTCTGACCCGATTCCCACGGTGGTAGCCATAGCATTTAGGTGGGTGGACCACGAAGCAGACATGCTTTTGGTGGGCTATTGACTCGTAATTCCCCACTGCGGTCTTTATACATCCTGGCATGCTTGAAGAACAGCAAATGCTTAGAAGCCTTGGTTTACTTCACTTGATAATAACCATTAAGACTATTGTACGTTCTACTCCATCACAAAGATCATCTCACTCCCACCTTTCTGATATGGCCTTCATGTTACTTATTTTTGTAAGGGTATTACTCCTTTTAGTTACGGATGGGTCTCTGACTGACGTGTCAGTGTCGTATAATATCAGCTTAAATTCCTCATTAACTCCTGACACAAACCCTTCATGGCTCTCACCTTCTAGGCATTTTGCATTTGGTTTTTACCAACAAGGCAATGGTTTTGCGGTCGGAATATGGTTGACAACCAAACCAAATATCACAGTTGTTTGGACTTTGGACTGCAAATCGGGATGATCCGCCTCTTTCTTCAAACAGTAGTATTGAGCTGACTGCAGATGGTTGGCTACTTTTGCACACTACTTTTGGTGAGGAAATAAACATCACGGATCAGGAAGTTCCAGCGACCTCAGCTTTTATGCTCGATTCTGGTAATTTTGTACTCTCTAGTCACTCTCGTTCCATATGGGAAAGCTTTGATTTCCCTTGTGATACCCTATTAGGAGGGCAAGCACTAGCAGGTGGATATAGTGACAATAAACTAGTCTCTAGTGTATCAGATTCCCAGCATTCGAGTGGGCGTTTTGGACTGTATTTACAGCCTGATGGAAACCTTGTGGCTTACCCTGAAAACAGTTCCCGGTGGCCTGAGGACGCATATTGGGACTCTGAAACATTTTCTGTCGATTCATTGAATCTCGACAACAGTAGTGGCTCTCTGTACCTTGCCACGTATGATGGGACTCGGAAGACATTATATGATCCATCTTCAAGCTCACGGTTAAATAAAAAAGAAACAGTAGTCTACCATGCTACACTCAATCCACATGGTAACTTTGTTCTGCATTCCACCATATTCATGACTCCCTCTAGTAGCTTGACAGAGACAAGGACAGAGACAAGGACTGAATGGATGGCGTTACAGGATCCATGTGATGTCAAGGGCGTTTGTGGTATTAATAGCTACTGTTCTAGCGATGCAGGCAATGACACTATTCCGGAGTGCCATTGCTTTCCTGGTTTTTTGTTTTTCGACAACACAACAAATGGGAAGTTCCTTGGTTGTTACAGGAATTTCACCGATGAAGAAGCCTGCAGTCAAAAGTTAAAACTTTCTTACAGTATTACTACCATGGACAATATAAGCTTGGGGATCTACCCCTACTCTGTGATGAATCTTACCCAGGAAGCTTGTAGTAAGTCTTGCATGGATGATTGCTATTGCTGGGTTGCTGTGTATTCAATTGGTCTTTGCAAACTGCTTAAAGCTCCGATAATTTACGCAGCACATACGAAAAGTGGTGTATATGCACTCTTCGTTAAAACTAGTTCCCTCAATTATCAAGTCCAAGGCGTACAAAGACCGTTACCAGCGCCACCACAAAAAATAAAAGTAGTAGTGGAAAGGAAAAAACTTGTTTCTATTCTAGCCATTGCACTTGCTTTTCTCGCTATTTTGTGTACTGTAATGGCAATCTCTACTTTCTTTTTCTATAGAATGCATGTTCATAGGTACGGGAGTATATCAGAAAATGTTGATTTTGGGTTGATTAGTGATCATTTTACTCTACGATCATTCTCGTTTGACGAGCTTCATAAAGCTACAGATGGTTTTAAGGAACTGATAAGCAGTAATTCTATAGGGGAAGTTTACAAAGGGTTTATTTCTGATGGCAAGAAGGCGGTAGCTGTGAAGAGACTGCATAGGATGTTTGAAGGAGGAGGATTCCGGGCAGAAATTACTGCTATCGCGCAAACTCATCATCGGAACTTGGTTCGATTACTTGGATTCTGCATACATGGAGCTACAAAGTTACTCGTTTACGAGTTTATGAGCAATGGTTCACTGGCAGATCTTCTTTTAGACTCGGAAACACATCCTGGATGGAAAGAACGTGTCAGATTAGCACTGGACGTGGCAAGAGGTATCTTATATCTTCACGAAGAGTGTGAAACTCGTATAATACACTGCAATATAAACCCTGATAATATTCTATTTGACGAGTGGTGGACTGCTAAAATCTCTGATTTTGGGTTATCAAAGCTATTGAGGCCAAATCAGAGTGGGACCCTCACCGGTGTTAGGGAAACAAGAGGTTACCTTGCACCTGAGTGGCACAAAAATACCTTAATATCAACCAAGGTGGATATTTACAGCTTTGGGGTTCTGCTGCTGGAAATTTTGTGTCGCAGCGGTGAGACAGAAATAGACATCTCGTCTAACGACAAAGTATCCCTGTCTACTTGGGTTTACAATTGTTTTGTAAACAAGGAGTTAGATAGGCTGACTAGAGAAGAAGAAGTAGATATCTGTATGTGTGAAAAGATGGTGAAAGTTGGACTCCTGTGCATTCAAGATGATCCAGAAGCAAGGCCTTCAATCAAAGATGTTATCCTGATGTTAGAAGGAACAACTGATATACCAACCCCGCCATCACCAACTCCTTCTTTGATTTAGCTTGATTGTTATCTTCTACAGTTATTTTTAAAAATTACAGTGTTGTCACCGCGAGAAAGTAATATGCTTAAATGTATATGTTGCAGATCCATTATTGTATTATATGTATAACATCAACAATATTATTTCTTATTCTACTTTGTTACAAAGTCTTGTAATGAGTTTGCGTTTTGGTTTGCGTCGGATCTCAAACCTCTGAACTCGAGTATTATGTATCTTCTGGCTAATAAGCCCATGCGGCAATTTTCTGAACCTTATCTGGTTTTATGTTCGACTCATTAAATGAATGAGCTCATACCCTTAGCCAGCGACTGCTCAACATGCTTGCAGTTCCACTTGTAATCATGGCTGTTACTGAATCATTAAGCATCATTCGAACATGAGAAAGAAAAAAAAAAAAAAAAAAAAAAAAAAAAAGAAAACAAAGACTTATGCGAGGACTTGGTATTCTCCATTAAATGCTAGTTTTGCTTTTAGAATTTACTTTATTTATGAAAAAGAGTGAAATCATTTTCTTGCCACTATAAATTCAGTTAGTGGTGTGGTTGGCAGTTTGGCACTACTGCTCATTGAGTCAATGGTCTAAGTCTTCGCTCTCAGGTTTAGAATCTCATTTTTATAGCCTTTTTCTTGGAACGGTAACTATCTCAAATTATATACACCACAAATTTCACGTCCTAAGCAGGACTTGAACCCACAACCACATGTAACCTTGACTTGCAACACAAAATTTACTAATAATTTTTTGTGGTATATTCTGATCATGGCTTTATTACTACTTGCCTTCCTCTTTCTCACATCCGTCCAGACCAGGGCTGTCGGAGGATTCAATCACTCAATAAGATTGGGATCTACACTTGTTGCTGGAGCACAATCTCCCGATGCATGGTACTCTGGGTCTAAGTTGTTTGCATTTGGGTTTTACCCACAAGGCACTGGCTATGTAGTAGCAATCTGGATGGTGTTTTCAGATGAAAAAACAGTTGTGTGGACTGCTTATCGAGATGATCCACCCGTATCACCAAATGCCACACTGGAACTTACGCATAAAGGGGAATTAGTTCTAGTCTCCAAGCAGAGTGGTGTTAGTAAGACCATTGCAGCCAACTTTTCCTTCGCTGTGATGACGGAAAATGGAAATTTCATACTCTACAATGATAGCATGAGTGTCGTGTGGCAGAGTTTTGACTATCCTACAGACTCCCTTTTACAAGGCCAGAGTCTGAATGGCGGAAGTGAATTGGTTTCGAGTGTCTCTAAAACCAATTACTCTAGTGGAAGTTTTTGTTTGAAGATGCAGATGGATGGTAATCTTGTCATGTATCCAGTAAACACAGCGGCAGTGGGTGTAGATGCGTACTGGGATTCTAATACGTTTGTACCTCCCTCGCAGAAGTACCTGCTCCTCAATAATACTGGATTAATGCTTTTCAATTATAGTAATTCTGAATTCATCATGGATCTCTATACTAAACAGCCTTATCCGGTCATATATCGTGCTACACTTGGTGATGATGGAATGTTTCGGCTATATTCTTACAACCGTAACTCCCCCCCTTCCATAGTGTGGAAAGCGCCTGATTATCCTTGTGATGTGAAGAACTTTTGTCGGTTTAACAGCTATTGCACTATGAACGATGAACAGGCTTATTGTGTTTGCCTCCCAGGTTCTGATTTTATAGATTCTGATCAGAAATATATGGGTTGCGAGAGAAATTTTACCAAAGCATGGTGTAAAAGTGGGAAAGAAAACATGACATATTATAACATGGCTACTAAAGAACAGATAGAGTGGGAAGACCATCCATACTATCGAGCTATAACTGACAACAAAGAGGATTGCAGCAAGTCCTGTTTGGAGGATTGTGAATGTGATGCTTCTCTTTGGAAGAATAGTGATAGTTACTGTGAGAAACACAAGTACCCATTGCGGTATGTAAAAAGAATTTATGATGATACGACAGCTTATACTGCTTTCTTTAAGATGGGCAATGTAACCCTTGATGTTCAAGGCAATGTTAGTTATCCAGAGGTGCCACAAGAGGTGGAGAAGGTGGTTACCACAAGCAAGAAGACATGGGTTCTAATTCTTGTTTTATCCATTGGGTTTTCCATCTACTCATGCATTTCCCTAAGTTTGTCTGGAATTTTCATATTCAAATACCGTCTTCTAAAGTACAAGAGATTATTAGAAAGCAGGACTTTGGGGTTGGCTGAGGACCTCATTCTACGGTCATACACTTACAATGAGCTTAAAAGAGCAACTAATGGTTTTGTTAAATTTTGGGCTGGTAATCTGTGGCAAACATATCATTCTATCAATTGCTAATGGCTTTCAAGTTGTGGCTTATTGCAGGATTAATTACAGGGGTCTAACCTGGACAAAAGATTAAAGATTTAAAGTTCCAAGAATCTCATTTCTGCTGAAGCCTTTCTTCGTTTCTGCTGATGAGTCACTACTAGCCGTTAGAGGGGTCTTAGTGAAACTTAATCTCCTATTTAATAAGTCCCCTTATCTAGGGTTAGAAACACTTGAGTGTGCAGTCTTTTGTATCACTATCTTCTCTTCTTTCAGATCATTTCACTGATCTTGTCTTGTCTTTACATTTACATGATTATTGTCTCATTGACATTAATCTAACCTTGTAACATTTGGATACTATTGTAAACTTAATCTAAGCTGACTATTGCAGCTTAGATCTGAATAAAGATTATATTGTTCATCTTGGTTGCCTATACTTTCGTACATGGTATCAGAGCTTCAGGCTCATTGATTCTCTTCGGCAACTATTGGTGGTTTGGGGTTATTGCTATTGGCGTAATCACTGGTTATCTTCTACTTACAATTAGCCCTAGACTAAGTGAATCTAGGGTAATTGTGATTTGTTCTTCCGCTGCATATTTCTCTGTAAGTCTATATCTTGTCTCTTCTTCAAACATACAATACTTAAGTCTTTGTGGGTGCAAACGGGTAGACTAACATCTTGATCTGCCACCTTTGAGTGGTACGAATACCTGCTCTGGTTTACCCTAGTCCACAGGCTTGGTGCTTGTTGTTTCTTAAATTCAAAGTCTTATTTATCTATCTATTTGGTCTTATTATTATCTCTGTCTGTTTCATTTGTCTGTCTTACTGTCTTTATTATGGTTGCTGGTGATACTGCTGGTGGTGGTGGCTCCACTGAGAAAAGCTTATCCTTTGGGGATGCTTTGTACTTACACCCTAATAACACTAATGGGACTCCCATTATTTCTATCAAACTCACAGGAACTGAAAATTATAAAATATGGAATATGGCCATGACCTTTGCCTTAAGGAACCATAATAAGTTAGGGTTTATTGATGGTACTTGCATAAGAAACGATTTAAACCCTAATCTTGCTAATCAATGGGACACTTGTAACTCTATTGTGGTTACTTGGATTCTTAATTCTCTCAGCCCTGAATTATTTGCTGGGGCTATCTATGCCAAAACTGCTTATGAAATGTGGAATGATCTTAAAGATACTTATGATAAGGTTGATGGTTCAGCTATTTTTAATTTGCATAAAAATATAAACTCTCTTAGTCAAAGTGGGTCCTCTCTTGCTGATTACTACAACAATCTTAACTCTTTATGGAAACAATTTGATTGTATGATTAGCTTGCCTCCTTGCACTTGTGAGGCTGCAAAACATTTTGAAAAACATAATCAGCTAATCAAGTTAATGCAATTTCTTATGGGTCTTGATGACTCCTATGTTCCCATCAGAAGCAATATTTTAACCAGAGACCCTTTACCTAATGTCAAAACTGCTTTCTCTGTTGTCTCTGGAGAAGAGTCTCACAGAAATGTATCATCTGGGAATAGCTCTGCTAAACCCAATGCTACAGCTTTTGCTGCAAAAACTTCTGATGGTGGAAAATTTTTTGATAACAAAAGAAGTTTTAACAACAAAGTTTATGGTCTTAATACTGGTAACAGCTCTAATAGCAGAGGACCAAACATGAACCTCAAATGTACCAATTGCAAAAAACCTGGTCATACCATTGATAGATGTTATGATCTTGTTGGCTATCCTGCTGGATATGCTAAGAGAAATTTTAATGGTAAACCTTTCAGCAGTAACAATGTTTCTGCTGAAACCAATCATGTCACTGATAATAGTGCCAGCAACTCTCCTGTCTCCTTGTCTAATGAACAGCTCTCAAGACTTATGAGTCTTCTCAATGACAACAATGTGTCATCTGCTAATGCCAACTTGGCAGGTAAAAATTTTTCAGGAACCTTCTTTAATGGCAGTGTCAAGTTTAATATAAACTTCAACAAGTTTTTTAACAACAACACTAAGACATTATCTGGAAACATCAGTCTTGGTTGGATTGTTGATTCTGGTGCAAATCAGCACATGACTGTGACTGAAAAATTTTTAATCAATGTTGTTAACATTTCAAATCTTGGTTTAACTGTTGGACATCCCAATGGTACTCAGGCCTTAATTACAAAAATTGGTGATTTAAAGATCAATAATGATCTAACTCTTTTTGATGTACTTGTTGTTCCTGAGTACAATGTTAGTTTGCTGTCTGTTCATAAAATTGCTAGAGACAATAAGATGTTTGTCGGGTTTAATGAATCTAATTGCTATATACAGGATTTACATCAAAAAAGGATTGTGGGGATTGGTAAACAACACAATGGGTTATATATGTTTGATATTGATTCTTCATGTAAGATTATTTCTAATAACTGCATATATGTTTGTCATGTTTCAAAAAATCTTTGGCATCAAAGACTTGGTCATCCCTCTGACCAAGTCCTACACATACTTAAACCCACTCTTAAATTTGATAGTACATCTGAAACTGATCATCTCTGTGATACTTGTAATAAAGCTAAACAAACCAGGGAACCATTCCCTCTAAGTGAACATAAATCAACTAAAATTGGTCAACTTGTCCATCTTGATGTATGGGGACCATATAAAGTCACTAGCAGAGATGGTTACAAATATTTTTTAACTGTTGTTGATGACTATTCCAGGGCAGTGTGGGTTTATATGCTTAAGGGGAAGGATGATGTTTATGTTTCCATTGTTAACTTTACTCACATGCTATCAAATCAATTTGAACACAATGTCAAGATCTTTAGAAGTGATAATGGGACAGAATTTGTCAATAATAAACTTCAACATTTTTTCCATGAAAAATGAATTTTACATTAAACCTCTTGTGTTTATACACCACAACAAAATGGTATTGCAGAAAGGAAACATAGGCATCTCCTTAATGTAGCTAGATCCCTCATGTTTCAGGGGGAATTACCTCTAAATCTTTGGTCTGAATGTGTTCTAACTGCTGCCTATGTCATAAACAGGTTGCCCTCTTCAGTTCTGTCTGGCAAGTCCCCGTTCTTCCTTTTGTATGGGCATGACCCTTCACTCTCTCTCCTTAGAGTCTTTGGCTGCTTATGCTATGCCACCATTCTCAACATCTCTGATAAATTTGGTAGTAGGTCTGAAAAAAGTGTCTTTATTAGTTACTCAAATGAGAAGAAAGTCTATAAACTCTTGAGCCTTGAAACAAAAAATATCTTTTACTCCAGAGATGTCAAATTTTATGAAACTGTTTTTCCCTTCAAAATGAAAAATTCTGTGTCAAAACCTTTTGTTGAAACCCTTGTACCAAAAGATTTAAATCACAAAAATTTCTTTGACTCACAAATAAGTCCCAATGATGAAGGGAGAGTGACATCCTATGATGATGGCACAGTGGTAAGTCATCCTACTAGGATTGACGAACCAGTTGCAACATCTATAGATGATAATACACACCCTGAGGGCAACATATCACATGATTCACATTCTGCTGATGCAGTTTCTGATCCTGCTGATACAACACCTGATTCTGCTAAACAAGAAAGAGGCTTGCCAGCCATTACTGCTAGAAGGTCAACCAGAGTTTCCAAGGTGCCCAGTAATCTTAATGACTTTATTATAGAAGGAAAAGTCAAATATGGTGTTGAAAAGGTTGTTAATTACTCCAATCTTAACAAAGATAATTACTGCTTTGCATCTAGTCTTAATAAAAGTATTGAACCTACCTGTTATGAAGAAGCTATCCATGATAGTAATTGGGTTGATGCTATGAATTCTGAAATTGAGGCCTTAAATGAAAACCATGCTTGGGATATAACTGATCTACCTCCTAATAGAATTCCTATTGGCTACAAATGGATATTTAAAATCAAATATAAAGCCAATGGTGAAGTTGATAGATACAAGGCTAGACTAGTTGTTAAAGGCTATAACCAAAGGGAAGGAATAGACTTTGATGAAACCTTTTCTCCTGTTGTAAAAATGTCTACTGTCAGATGTCTTATTGCCTTAGCCGTAAAAAACAAATGGCCTCTTTTTCAACTTGATATTAATAATGCTTTCTTGTATGGAGATCTTGATGAGGATATCTATATGACCATCCCCAAGGGGTTCTGTAATGAGAACAATAAGAATAAAGTCTGTAAACTTGTCAAATCCCTATATGGCTTAAAACAAGCTCCCAGGAAATGGAATGAAAAACTTGTCAGTGTTTTAAAAGAAAATAACTTTGTTCAATCTGTTAATGATCACTCTTTGTTCACCAAAACAGAGAATAACAAGTTTATTGCTCTGCTTGTTTATGTGGATGATATTGTCCTTACTGGAAATTGCACTGATGAGATAAACCGATTCAAAGAGTTCCTAAAAACAAAGTTTCATATTAAAGACTTGGGAAATCTAAAATACTTTCTTGGCATTGAGGTTCTAAAAACTGGGAATGACATTTGTCTCTCCCAAAGAAAATATTGTCTTGAACTCCTCAAATAATTTGGTCTCCTTGGGTGCAAACCTGTGTCCACTCCTATGGAACCCAACTCAGTCCTTCCATACATTCCCACTGCTGATGACCCCTTGCTTGTCAACATCACTGGTTATCAGAAGTTACTTGGGAAACTTATCTATCTCACCCATACTAGACCTGACATCTCATACTCAGTTCATTGTCTGGCACAATATATGCATTCTCCTTTAAAGTCTCATCTGGAATGTGCCCTCAATGTTCTGAGATATCTAAAAGGAGCTCCAGGAAAAGGTCTAAGGTACAATTTCAGCAACTCTGAAAATCATCTTGAAGGATATAGTGATGCTGATTGGGCCAAGTGCAAGAAAACCAGGAAATCTGTCACAGGTTATTGTGTTTTCTTTAACAATTGTTTAATCTCATGGAAAAGTAAAAAACAAAACACTCTTTCAAAATCTTCCACAGAAGCAGAATATAGATCTATGTCTACTGCTGCCTGTGAAATCATTAAAAATCCTAAAAGACCTAAAAGTCGATATCAATCTTCCTGTTGATCTTTTTTGTGATAACAAATCTGCTTTACAACTTGCTGTCAACCCTGTTTTCCATGAAAGATCAAAACACTTTGAAATTGATGTTCACTTCATCAGGGAAAAAATTGCTAGAGGTGTTATAAATGCAAAAAAGATTGGCTCTTCAAACCAAACTGCAGACATACTCACAAAGAACCTCCCTGTCTATCAGCATAAACTTTTGTGTGAAAAATTGATATTGTTTGATATGTTTGCTCATCAGATCAAGGGGGAATGTTAAATTTTGGGCTGGTAATCTGTGGCAAACATATCATTCTATCAATTGCTAATGGCTTTCAAGTTGTGGCTTATTGCAGGATTAATTACAGGGGTCTAACCTGGACAAAAGATTAAAGATTTAAAGTTCCAAGAATCTCATTTCTGCTGAAGCCTTTCTTCGTTTCTGCTGATGAGTCACTACTAGCCGTTAGAGGGGTCTTAGTGAAACTTAATCTCCTATTTAATAAGTCCCCTTATCTAGGGTTAGAAACACTTGAGTGTGCAGTCTTTTGTATCACTCTCTTCTCTTCTTTCAGATCATTTCACTGATCTTGTCTTGTCTTTACATTTACATGATTATTGTCTCATTGACATTAATCTAACCTTGTAACATTTGGATACTATTGTAAACTTAATCTAAGATGACTATTGCAGCTTAGATCTGAATAAAGATTATATTGTTCATCTTGGTTGCCTATACTTTCGTACAGGTTTCAAACAAGAGTTAGGAAGAGGCTCATTTGGGACAGTTTATAAAGGATCCTTTTTCAAAGGGAAGAAAACAATAGCAGTGAAGAGACTCGAGAAAGTGGTGGATGAAGGTGAGAAAGAATTCCGAGCTGAAATGCAAGTGATTGGGAAAACCCATCACAAAAATCTAGTCCGGCTGCTCGGTTATTGTGCTGAAGGTAAATCTGAGAGGCTTCTTGTTTATGAATACATGAGCAATGGAACCCTTGCCGACCGCTTATTTAAATCAGATAGGCTTCCAGACTTGAGCGAAAGAGTGCAAATCGCGTTAGATGTTGCAAGAGGAATCCTTTATCTACATGAAGAATGTGAAACACCCATCATTCATTGCGACATAAAGCCCCAAAATATTTTAATGGATGATTTCTGGACTGCTAAAATCTCCGACTTTGGATTGGCCAAATTACTAAATCCAGATCAAACCAAGACATTCACCATGGTTCGCGGCACTAGAGGGTAAATGTACTATAGATTCTAGAGTAATTTACATAAATTGTTCCTGTGGTTTGATCCCGATTTTAATACTATTTGCATGTATAATTGGTCCTAATTGCATAGTCTACTTTTAATTTTTGTTCCTGTCGTTACTCTTTAGAAACCACAGTAAAATTTATTACATACTTGAGGGAACAAAAGTGAAAGCAAACGTGCAATTAGGAACTATTTAAGTCAACATTATCGATGAGGGACAGGTTCTGTATATTTTTCTTAGTTCTAAGATTACTGTTATCTAACGTTTCAAAGGAAGTGATATACCATATGTTTTGTGTTACAGTTACTTAGCACCCGAGTGGCAGAAAAACAACCCGATATCAGTGAAGGTCGATATTTTCAGTTACGGGATCGTGTTGCTTGAAATCATATGTTGCAGACGGAACATGGAGTATCAAGTGTCCAATACAGAAGAAATTGTTCTTTCTACTTGGGTTTACAAGTGCTTTGAAAGAGGACAGCTTAATCTGCTTGTTAATCATGAAGAAGCTGAGAAAGAGACATTGGAGAGGCTGGTCAAAATTGGACTTTGGTGTATTCAGGATGAACCTGCTCTCCGTCCCTCTATGAAGTGTGTGTTACTGATGTTAGAAGGGATCACAGACATTGCTACTCCTCCTTGTCCTACTTCATCCTGGTAATTCTTGCTTTATGCCTGATGATGGCTCACTCTTTGTTCATTTGAAACTTTATCAAGTAAAACGTGTCATGTCATTGCAAGATTCTTACCGCTGTAAAATGTATGAAAACTAGAGGTGGAGAGTAATGTGTCATAACAGGTTAAACAGTTCGGGTCAGGTTTGGTGGTTAGGGCAATAGGTCAAAACAGGTTTAGGTAAGTAGTTTTTTTTTTTTTTTTTTTTTTTTTTTTTTTTTTTTTTTTTCTTTTCTTAAATTACAGGTTAAAACAGGCCATGTTGGGTTGGATCGACCATAACTCAGCAAGACTTTGCGGAAAAAATCTTATATAATTTTTTAATTAATTAATATATGGTCATTTGGTCACAAAAACTATATTAGCAACATAATAAACTAACTTATATATAATAAATTGAATAGGAGGCTTAATACGTTTTAATACAGTTCGGATGGCTTGCTACTCCTTGTCGAGTTTCCAACCTCTAACTCTTGCTTTTGCTGATTTCGCATTTGTTGTTTCATAATTTTTGTAGTACAATGTCTTAAATCATTAAAATATTCTTAAAGCTACTAAATGTAAAAAACTAGAGGTGGAAAATGGGTGGGTTGAGTAATGGGTCAAAAGGTATTAAGTTCAAATTGAGCAATTCTTGGGTAAGATAGAACAGGTCGACTGGATTAGGTCAACCCACAAACCTGTTGTCTAATAATGATTATAAATAATTAGCGTGTTAGATACGATTACTAAAACTATATTATTAAATAAAGCACATAACAAGCTTTATACATTTGAATACACTTCCTATGAATTTCTACTATTTGACCCAAACGACCCATTCTCTCGGCAACTACTATAGCTTAACCTAATTAAATTCGTGAAATTAAATACAACACAAGTCTGACACATTTTAGGGTAAAGGTTTAGATCTCCACTTTAAACGAAAATTATGCTTTGCCTTGTATTTCTTGACTGTTATCCATTGTTGCTTTAAATTGTTGGTTGCAGAAGTTTCATTCTCTCTTCATTGTTATATCGTTTAACAATGTATCCTTTTTTTTGTAGAATGGCCGAAGAAGGCCAAATTCTTCAAGTTGCTTGTATAATAGACATCGATAACGCATGAAGACTAATTAAAGACTGAAGACAAAATCTCTTGCTGGTTACATTGGAGGCCTTGATGACATATGCTACTTAAATGGACAATTAGTAATTTCTGCTCAATAAGAGGTAACGATTTGAATTTTCGAACTACTAGAAAACATGTTTATTATATGCATGATACCTATAATACTTGGCTCTCTTCAGTGTGTAATTTCAGTAATTTGTTTCATTTCTTTTTCTCCAAGGATTCTGTGAACTAAATCAATTAAAAAGAATAATCAAATAAAACCAACTCAAGTTCACAATAAGTACATGACGTGTGATAATGCGAATCAAATTTAGATAAACCTTGTTCATTATTCAAATTTAGACCTTTGTTGCACAAAAGACTATTATAGCTCATTGAGGTATAACATTGATATTCTTATAAATGTAAAAAAAGACTTTTTTTTTTAGGTCCCTTTTCATTGACGAGAGAATGAGGATCGATTTAGTGCTGAAAGCCTTAAAAGCATCAATACGAGCTTGCCTCTATACTTTATGAGATAGAAACTTTTTCCATTGAAAGGTCCTCATAGAAGGAAATAGCGAAAGTCTCATTTTGACACTAGCGAGATACCAACTTTCTAATCGATCTCTCATTCTACGAAGGAAAAAGTGAGAACGTTAAAATGCCTTTCTAGTTTCTAATAGAAAGTTTCTACATGCTATTTGAAGCTATTACCAAATAAGTCATATACACTAGTGCATTTGTGAGATTAGACCAAAATTTCTCTAATTACAAATCTGGACCATCGGTTTCTTATTGGTTTACATTAAATATTAAATCAAAATAGCAAAAGAAAAAATTTAAGCGGTGTCCCTTAGTTTTCCGTTGCATGTTCCTAGAACTACTGGATCTTTGTAAAACAACTACTTTAATTTGTTGAGTACATCCACTCATCTTCAAGAATAAACACACACATTCATCTTCAAAAACACAAATTCAAAACCAAATAAACACACATTAATCACACTTTCTTTATTAAAATAAACTACTCAGTTTCGCGCACACTCTCTACTGACACTCTGATTATTTGCGAAACTCTTCGTCATCGTCACCATCTTTACCGTCAAAACACGGCGCGCGGCCTGAACAAGCGCACTTAAAGTTTTTGGTGCACCTAGCTTCGTCTTATTCGAATTTTGTGTTTGGGTTGTGTCTAATTTTTGGATCTTTGGCCGGATGCACCTAGAGACAAGTGCACTTGAAGTTGTTGGGTGCGCCAACTTTGTCTTATTTGTTTTTGTGTTTGGGTTGTGTCTAATTTTTGACTGGATATGCCTAGACACAAGCGCACTTGAAGGTTTTGGGTGCGCCTAGCTTTGTCTTATTCGAGTTTTGTGTTTCTCCAAGCGCACTTAGTTAATTTATGCACATTATTGTGTAAACGGTTAGATTAGCCAGGTGTAGTGTATCTAACGGATCATCGGTGACAAATCAATTTTCGTAAATACATATGCGCGGTTCATTTTAGTAAAATATAACTAGCATGAAGGTTCATTTTAAAATAAGGGGCATTTACATCTATATCTTTGCAAAACTTTGAAATTACGCCAATATCCTTACAAGTTTTGTAATTACTTTAATATCCTCCCACAACTTTATAATACACATATCTATACTATATAAAATGGAAAAATGGTCAAAGTGGAAAAGTGAAAAATGTTGAAAGTTGAATGTTGAAAACATGGTCAATGGAGAGAGAAATAAATAATATAATTAATACTCTTATTAAAACACCCCATTACTTAAAAGTACAATAATCTATTCACATTGTACACCCAATTAAAAGCACATCTACCAAATTAAAAACAATCAATTGAAACCGATACCGGGTTGACCCGTTGAAACCGATACCGGGTTGACCCGGGACGCTTCAAACCCGGCGGGCTGACCCGGTTTAATTTGACATTTTTTTGACCCAACCTATCGGTTTGATTCGGTTTAAATCGACCTGTTTTTTTATCGGAACGGTTCAACCAGTTGAACCACCCGGGTGAAATCGGGTTTCAAATTTGACAAAATTATATGAGAAATGATGAAGTAGTTATATGAGACCAAGTAATTGTAGTTTTTGCTTTATTTTGCTTTGACACATGTAATTTATTTTAAAAAATGTTGCTCTTGCACCATTTAAGGGACTAGCATATATGAATCGTCGTTTAAAAGTTAATATATATTGTATAGCACTTTGTCCAGTGTATCAATAATGTTATGTAAGTTTATTAAAATCACAAAAAATAAATAGTATTGTTATCTTTAGCGATAATTATTTGTACCTCAAACAAATAGCTTTGAACAATGCATAAATATCTATACAAATTGATAGTACAAAATAATCTTATATGGTGATATCCAATTTGCAAAGTTACAAGTTTAAAAGCCACACACCAAATGATAAACGCTACACATGTAAAAAAAAATAGTTATCACTGCCTAAATTACTGACAAAACAAGAAAAAGCGGTCACACATGTTGGCTATACCTCTAAACTATAATATAATATTGCCAACTATATAATACCGTTGCTTTTTGTAATGCTTGAATCTATTATTACTAAAAATCTTAATAACTTAAAACAATCTTATTAGAAAATATACTCACACACTTAGATCGACTCCACATAATTTTTTTAAAAACTATATATTTATGCTGCTATGCAACCACACATCACAATTGTAGTTATTCGAAAACGATTCTCTAATGCTACAAATACAGTTTGTTGAAAGAAACTTATGGGTCGTCGGAACTTTGCAGAAAACTAGACATCGCTGCCGCTAGGCGCGGGTACTCGTCTAGTATATATATATCCAAAAACATACTTTTATCATATTTGTCTGGATCTAAAATTGAAAAGATATTATTTGACATGTTTTATTACCTTTTTACCCTTATTTTTAAGTTGAGAAAAAAGTGAAGAGTCTAGCAATTAGTAAGACCACTTATATATGATTTATTAAAAGCTTTCAACAGATCAGACAAAAGATTTACTTTCACCAAATTAGATTTTGACTCCAAGTAATTACGTTTCACGCTCTTTCTCTACCACTTACATTTACTCACACGAGAGTAACATAACGCCACTTGAGTTTCACTTTCTTGCTCTATGTGCATTCAAATTGCCTAAAAGAATGATTTTTGGGGCCACTGTCACGAATAAGTGATTTTTGTAATTTTTAAAGATTAGGTGTTATTCATTTGCAATCTCGTTTGCTGATTTGTAATAAACCTCTTAAAATTATGTTTTTTTAATGATGTGATAAGGGGTAAAAAGGTAATAAAATATGTTAAGCAATAATTATATAAAAAATTTAAATAATAAATCTATTTAAAATTAATAACAATGTATTTTTGGATAAATAAGTGAATTCTAAAGTCTTAGAAGGATATTGAAGTGATTACTAAATTTACAAGGATATTAATGTAATTAGAAATTTTAGCAAGGATACGAATATAAATCTCCTTTAAAAGGAAATCACTCTATTTTTCATACTTTTGTGTTTAGTTATTTTCGGTGAGTAAGGATCAAATGAGAAGAAAAATAAAAATGAGAAGAGTG
Organism: Chrysanthemum seticuspe; assembly: GCA_019973895.1. NCBI lineage: Eukaryota > Viridiplantae > Streptophyta > Magnoliopsida > Asterales > Asteraceae > Chrysanthemum > Chrysanthemum seticuspe. The sequence goes on along the minus strand of BPTQ01000001.1, from coordinate 87,486,862 downwards.
AGAATAAATCATAACCACACATATAAGATGCACCTACAAAGTAGATGCATCTCTCCTTAAAATTATCCCTCCTATTTAAAATATGTAGTTAGAAACCTTTCTCATTATTATCATTTTAATATTACTTCTCACTAGATCTCTTCTTTATCTTCCGTTACTTGTGGCATCTTGTCATGGAAAGTTTGTAATGTAGTTAGTAAAAATTTTATTATTTTTCTTTTTGTTAACAGTTAGGTATTTTTTTTCATAAGCATACGTAGAGTTAGATCGTTGATAAAGACATGAACAAGTTTTCTATTTCCTTGGTCAATAGTCATTGACACGTGGTTTTGTGTTAGAATTGCTAATAACACACATAATTGACAAAGAACAAGATTGTTAATACAACCTTTGTCCTATAATAATTGTCTAGTTTAACTTTTTACGGTCTAAATTGTTCACTTTTAATTTTAAATATTTTTATGTGTGTTATATAATACTTGTTGCAAAATATATGAATGAATTGAATTTTGAAAGTATTTTCATTGATATAATTTTTATCAAGTATTATATAATACAAATAGAAATATTTAAGGTCAAAGTTGAACAAGAAATATCAGAAAGTTCAAACTGAGCACTTATTATGGGAATAATGAAGTAGCTTTTGTGACTTAGATTGATCGAGAAGGCAAACACGAGTCCAAACATATACGGGGTTATTTGTTCATTCTTTTCAAGCTATTTTGACCGTTATCATTTGCTATTTATTATTTGCTTTTTTTTTATGTAAAGGTACAATGAATTATTTATTAGGAGCCGTGCAGTGCACAAAACATTTTTGAAGAGATTGTAATATGTTAAATGAATTGTAATTTAATGAATTTTAATTGTAATGTGATGAATTGAAATGTGAACGATTGTAATTTGTCAAAGGAAAACAGTGATAAAACCACCTATTTGGTTTGGTAAAAAAGTAATATTTTTAAAAATAAATAATAATAATAATGATAATAATGACAATATAGATTTAAATTTTATAATAAATAATAATTTTAATTATATAAATATTAAGAAATATATAAATCAAACAAAGTGTTATAAATATTTGGTATAAAATTAAAAATATTTTTATATAATTTAGTTATGGATATAAAAATGATTTAATTATTAATATTTAAATTTCCCAAAAGGAATAAAATAGTTTTAATATAATATAAAATGTTATAAATAACTATTTGAAAATAATTTTAATTAAAATATAATAATTAAGCTCAATATATAAATAATAATAATAAGTATAACCGGATATTAATATATAATATACTATTGATAATAATTATTATTATTATTTTTGTTGTTGTTGTTGTTTTAAAAATTTATATGACATAATAATAATAATTAATAATAACGATAAAAGATAAATTACCGATAATTATATAACTTGCAAGATTTTAAATTCTGACGTAATTTCAAAAATTTCATCAAGTTTTTTATGTAATCTGAATTCCTACACTTGACGTAATTGGTTATATTTCAATTAGATTCATTTTGCAAATAAAGATGTCAACTTAATGTAATTTTAATTACAATTCATTTCATACCGCAAACCAAACAAGATTGTAGTATAATTCAAATTACAATTACGACAAGTTACTGTTTGTGTCAAAAATAGTTTCTGCTTTAGTGTTATATAATTCTTTTAGTTTTTAAAATATTTATTAGAAAAGTAACTTAAGTTCAAGGTTGTTTGCGAATCTTGGAAATTTGTTTTACCTGTCCTACGCGTTTTTGGTATTTGAGTTTGTTTATAATTATAAAACTATTTTATGATGATTAGTTATAGATAACGACTGATACTTTAGAATTCTTTGTAATTTTAAATTAACTTTTTTAACTTTCATATTAGGATTTGGTAACTTTGAATTAGAAAACTAAAAAAACATTAAAGTAATAAAAAATTGTTGATGAGACATCCGACAGTAAGTGGAGACAGATCTTCAAACAATGACGGTAAAAGCATAATCATGCAACAGAGCAAAAACATTAAACCAAACATAAATTGTTGTTGAAGAAATCCACCAACATGCGGAGACAAATCTTCAAACTGCATTAGCGAAAATGAAACAAACGAAAAAGAAAAACAAATAAGCAATTTTTTTTTTAGGAGATAGGTTGCAATAAGAGACAAGGTTTGTTTATATAATTTTGTGAAGATATATATGTAGGTTTTTTGTGAAGATTGACTTGACTGCAAATTTGGTGATACTTTTTTTTCCTATCTTTTTTTGGATAAAGGTAGCAAGTAGGGTTTGACGGGGTGGTTTAAAGGAGGTGGCTCAACGTAGCCACCTATTTTTGAGGATTAGACCCGCTCTGATATCATTTTAAATGTAGAAACCCTGCCGATATTATGTTTTATTCATTGACTATTTATAATTTATAATGTAAATAACCTAAAACCCTAAGCCCATAAACCGGGCTTGGGCATACTAACATATACGTAATATGAATATGGTTCGACAATTTTGAAAAGCTTTCGCTTTATTTGTCGATTTTATTTGTTTCATCTTTTGATTATGAACAAGCGACATTGGAGTTTTAAACAAGAAAAAGAAAAGTAAAATCGAATGTTTGCCCGGAGATGTCATTGATAGTGCTCTAGACAAATCGGTAACTACACGGCTAGAGATACGTAAGTATATTAAGGGTACACACGTATAGACCGAGAAATATGTTTATAATATAATGAATATTTATTATAGTAGTTGTATTAATTATATATAATTCACGAAATAATTTTTAACGATCATTAGTTTAACCATTAAACGCTGAATACAAGTACACAAAATACGAACAAACAACAAAACAAAATCTTTTTTGTTCATTATTAAGTTGTCTAACACACATGATCATACATTAGTTCAATTACTAATAAAGCTATGCAAAGTTTTTATATAATTGAACTCCTTATCCTCGTAATAACATGGTATCCTCTAGACATTAGATGAGTCTAAATATAGCTGGTTTAATTATTTTAACACCTTTTATAGAAGGGATAATACCCAAAAAGGGACAAAAACCTCCATTGAGGTCAATTTGAGGTACAAAAATAAACTCTCTTTTCAAATTGGTCATGTGCAAATGTGCGAATGTGCGATTCTACTAAACTGTTGACACGTGTCCAGACAATAAGTACTCTTTCAGTTATTAGTTGGCCAACAAACCGAACCATACATACAATATCCGATGTAGCAGATGTGCGAACGACGGTGTGAGATTTCCGGCTAATGTGTGATTGAAAAAGTGGATTTGCAAAAAGGTATCATTGGGAACTATCAAAATCTTTTTTTTGTTAATCAAATCCTTTTTGTTTTTTTGGTCTTTTAATTTATTTTAATTTAGTAATTCAAATTTATTGAGTAGTAAATCAAATTTACACACACAAATCCACACACACATTATCCAAACCGTAATTGGTATGTTTATCCCTTAATTAGTTCTAATTTATGTTTAATCTCTGTTTTTGTTTGAATTACAGTAATTTTTTTATAACCCCTGTTTTGGGGATTTTTCTTTTATAGTATCGTTTTTGTGGGTTTTTGGATTAGGTTAATTTTTTGGATGTGATAACCCCTGTTTGATAACTCGTTAATGATAACCCCTGTTTGATAACGCCTGTTGGATTAGGTTAATTTTGTGGGTTTTTGAATTACAGTAATTTTTTTTGATAACCCCTGTTTTTGTGGGTTTTTGGATTAGCTATTAAGGTTATGAGTTTTTGTGGGTTTTTGGATTAGCTAATAATACACATTATCAACATAGATTGGTGAAGTTATTATTGTTGGTTAGACATTATGCGCAAACTCCTAAAAAAGTATTTTAGATGAATCAAAGTTAAAACACCCCTTAGATGTCCCGGCTTGAACTGTGTACAAGTTAACAGTAGTCAGGAAATATGTACAACTTAATTGAGTTTTGTTTAGCCATTTTGTAAAGTAGATGCCTCATCTTGTAGTTGAGTTTTGTTTTAAAAGTCATCTGTTTAATTGAGTCAAGAAATGCAAGTTGGGAATTTCATAAAGGGCCATCGTTTGGGAATATGAAAGTTGCCGAAAGATTTTGTTTGGTTACTAGTCTTTTTGCCAATTGTATCAAAGAGACAGATGACCCATCCATACACTTGGTACAAAAGAGTATATAGGGTGGTTTTTAGCAATGAATGAATCGACGAGTGTGTATGTGAGGAATTATGTGTATAATTAGGATGAAGAATGAATGGATGAGTGTGTTATATAAGCAATTTTTAAGATCTGGTTTTAGCCACATGTATGGCTTAGAGAATTGTATGTAGTTCTTATGCAGAAAAGTAGTGAGTTTTATTACGACAATCACACAAATAAGATAAATAGCTAGCTTATTGTCATAAGTTGTGTTTGAGTCTGAGTCTTTTAAAAAAGTCAACTAGGGTCATTTTTCACTTTTCTATTTAGTCATTTTCTCAGTTTTAGCACAGTTATTTTAGTCAACATTAATTTGTCATAAAAATAAAAAAAAAAATAAAAATAGAAATTTAATCAGCTTATTTAACTTTTCACAAAAGGAAAAAATTCAGAAAAATCATTTGGTATGGCTGCTAGTGGTACAAATATTACTGGGTTGAGGCACAGGTTGCACCGTTGTACTAATAGACGTTTTCTTAAGCTCACCACTAGCTGTCATAAGCTCCCTAGTAGCTGGAATTAGGGGCAAAAGGAACATGGTTAGGTTAACTATAAGATTTCATAAGCTCAGCTTCGTATTCAAACCTTACATTATTAATAATTTGCCTCAAAAGTTGTCCCTCAGGCTACTGTGGTAGTAGCACCACAGTATAACCCATAGTACTTATTTGCTTGCTGTACCTTATTTGCTTATTTTTCTTTGTTACTCTCGTTACTGTCAACCTCCATATCACTTCATGTTATCACTTCATGTTCATAATATTTATAAATTGCTTTGTATATATAGGAATCTGACGCAAAGCTTCACGTTCGAAGCAAACTGCGTTACTTTCAATTGATTAAAGACAGATTAAATGAAAACCGTCGTAGACTGTTTCGATCAACATGCTTTGGTCCATGGTTGGATTTGAATTCTTTTAATAACGATGAGAGTCTTATACATTATATGCTTCAAAAGCAAATTAAGTCTGATGATGACCACTTTGATTTGCCACTACTTTGTAATGTTAATGCACGTGATCTTCATTTTGGACGCCGTCAATTTCACCTCATTAATGATTTTAAATTTGGAATGCCTAGTTTCCGTAAGTTTAGAATTGGTGATATCATATTTCGTGACCGTGTATTTCCGCATAAGGTAGGTGAGAACTTAAAAAGCATAGATCTTCTATGTTTGATTGAGGATGACGTGCTTTTTACCAAAGTATCTAATGAAGACGCAGTCCGAGTTTGCCTTTTGTTATCTCTTGAGGTCATATTTATGGGGCGTGACTTGTTATCTGTAGTGGATGATACATATTTTAGGATGGTTGAGAAGTTTGAAGACTGGAATAAATTTCCTTGGGGGGAACTCATTTGGAGACACTTGTATGATGCCATTCGAAATATCAAGTCAACTCAGAAGATGGAATATTCATTGTCTGGATTTGTTTTATGTTTCAAGGTTAGAATTGTTTCACAAATTTGTTTTTAACTATAATTATTTGTTTTACGTATTGCTAAAATATGTTTTTAACTAAAATCTAATATTATATTCTTTTTTCTTCAGATGTGGATCTTAGAGTCTTCTACACAGAGCTGGCTTTGGTGGAGTAAGGAAATAGGTGTTATCCCAAGAGCACTTTCATGGTCTAAGAATGTGTCATTTCAAAAATTGGAGAATTTTGGGCAGCTTTTTCCTGAGGCTAGTATTTATACTATCTTTGTAAATGTACTAGTTGACTATGATTATGGTTAATGCTTATCTTACTTCGTGTTTGTATTGTATTTTTGTTAGGACAAAGAAACAAACAATGATCTATATCCGACGAGAGCTGAGGCTGATTCAGAGTGGTACACAGGAGGCATTAGGTTTTTTAACTGGTATGCACCTAGACCCCCGCCTATTGTCCATGGAGATTTTTTTGAGGATTATCTGCGTAAACGAGCAGAAGTTCGCTCGAAAGTGCATAGTATGTCAGAATCAGAGCAGAAGCCTCGTGTTACTTTTCAGGATCGTGTTAAGACATTGCAGGATATTTGCAATGGTTTGTTGATTTTACCTGCAGAGGTCAATAGTTTGAGAGCACGGGTATGGAAACTTGAAACCATTATTCAGGTATTTTTATAACGATAACCATAACTTTATGTTTTGAGTAGGTGTTTGGATTACCTTAATTGGTAATCCAAAAACACCACGTGCATATTTAAGAGTTTACTAATTGATTCATGTTCTTGATCTTCTATATATACAGCAGTGTTTTATAAGAAAAAAATATGATGGACATACTCAGCAGTACAAATCACTGGTTAGTATTATTTTTTTTCTTTACATGTATGTAACAAGAGGCTGGGATAGTTATCTGAATTGCTTACATTCTATTTAATATATTTTACAGCATAGTGATGATAAGGTTACTGATCTTGGTGATGAGTATTGCTCAAATTTAAATGATAATTTCCTAAATTTGTTTGATTCGGCAATCCAATCATCACGGGAGAAAAGTATTGATGATTTCCAAGAGGTTTTTACAACTTTTAGTTTTAATACATATTACTTTTTTTTTTTTTTTTTTTTTTTTCTGACTACGCACTTTACTTCATGCAGAATGAGTGTGTCGAAGATGAGAAATATGTCGAAGAGGTTTGTACAACTTGAGCTACATTACATTTAAATGGTCTTTTAAAGTAAATACTAAGTTTGTTTTTATTTCCATGCACACAGAATGATTGTGTGTTTATGGCTACCCAAGATCGTGTAGCAGCTGAAAAGCAAAAGGCTGAGATTCGGCGGTTGCAAAGAGTCAAGGAAGAGAGGCTACGGGTCTTGATGGAAGAAGTAAAAACTGTGAAGAGTATAAACCAGATGTTGAAAGCCCCTCACATGAAGCTTGCTTTGCAAAATTGTGTATCAAAGAAGAGGCATCATCAACTAGTACCTAGGCCAGAATTTACGGAAGTAGATGCTCCTGTGAAAGTCCCTCCTCTGGATCAACTCAAAAAGAAAAATGATATCCGCAGTCCTTATATGATTAAGCTGTGTAGTGATCTCAAACCTTGGCAAGAGGTATGTCATACAATGACATATGTAGATGTTGTACTCAAGGTCATTTATGTATCAGCATCCGTAAACTTTTGTTTTCTGCACTTTTAGTTCTACGTACTAAGTATTGATAAATCAAATGATCATCCATCATGATGCTGTTTATTCATGTTTATTTACTTATATTTTGTATACCATGTAGGATCTAAAAAGGCCATCCAAAAGGATTGATAAAGTTTTTGTCCATCGTGAGTTGGAGGATTTTATACAAAATTCTTGGTGTCCTCGTTGCAATTTTCTTTGGTCCAATGATATTGTTGTTGATCGTCTTTTCTGGGACTGTTTTGTTGGGCTTGACGCTAATCGTGAAGGCTGGTTCCGTGATGAGGTAATTAAAATAAGCTTTTTTTAGTATATGGTTTTCTTTTATGTGATTTGGTTTAGGAGTAAAAGGAAGTTTGGGATTGCCCATAAGGATTGAATATCTTTATTGCATTTAATGTAGGGATGTCTAAGTAATCTAAGTCTAAGCTTAATGTAGGGCAGTCTTTATTGCATTCTAGTTGTTAAAATTAGTGTTTTAATCTGTTTGTAATCTGATTTTGTCATTTGCGGATTTGAGTCTGAGTCTTTTAAAAAAGTCAACTAGGGTCATTTTCACTTTTTTATTTAGTCATTTTCTCAGTTTTAGCACAATTATTTTAGTCAACATCAATTTGTCATAAAAATGTTTAAAAAATAAAAATAGAAATTTAACCAGCTTATTTAACTTTTCAATAAAGGAAAAAATTCAGAAAAATCATTTGGTATGGATGCTATTCACACCTTACCTTATTAATAATTTGTCTCAAAAGTGGTCAATCAGCCTTACATATGTTTTTCTTACATGCCAAAAGTGATGTATTTGTGGCACTTCAGACCATCTTTTGCAGATTGGTCCATCGTTAGCAGTTATTTCTTGACACTTCTACTTCAAGATTCAGTTCCACTATTTTATGCTAATAAAGAAGTTTACTAGTTGGCATGGGCTGATGTTGATCGGTATTTGTTTCCAACACATCTTAGATCACTTTAATTTTTTCATTTGGAATTGATGTTATTTTTATTTATATCACTTAGATACAAAATTATACATATCAGCATACACCAATCGGTTAATACCATATTTTATCACTTTTAACTACTTATAATGCTAGTAAATCTGCTTGAACTTAATACATGAAATGTGTATACCATATTATCCGGAAGAGAAGAAAAATCAATCAAATCCTCCAAATCCTTTGTTGAATCCTGAAACAATAAATAAATTTAAATTTATATATACCATGGTCTAAAACTTATGCAAATGGTACAAAAATAATTCAATAGTTACATGTCCAGTGAGCGTAACAAATATGTCTTTAAATACTGAATCTTCTTTCTGCTTTGCTTCCTGCTCAACATCGACTTTCTTGTTATCTTCGGAAAACTCTTCCATAGGCTGCTTTGCTTCCTGCTCAACACACACCTTTGAATGTTGAACATTTTCCGCCACCTTGTTTGGCTCCTGGAGATCACCAAATAGTTCAATGACAATATTCGCATCATTCTTGACATCAACTGCCTCTTTAACTGAATCATTAGCTGGAGGGTTAAGATGTGAATCATTAGCTGGAAGGTTAAGATCTGAATCATGAACAACACCAACTGGATCATTAGCTGAATGCTTATTTTGCTCTAATGCAACTATACGACTCTTTAACTCAGCTTCCATAGTAATCATCCTCTGGTATAGTTGTTTTTTCGTCAAGTGTTTAACGCAATCATCACTATCGCTTTCTGCAACATCATGCTCCTCCACAACTCAAGTACGAACCTCAGTGCGGACGTGAACCTCCGTGCGAACCTCTGTACGCAAAAACTTTCGGGAAACCCTTGACTTAATCTTATCCAGTTTAACGGGATTATAGGGTCTTGCACGTCTGGACTGTTAAAATACTCAAAGCTGGAAATCCAGCAAGCTGATCCCTGTTCCGCAGCTGTTGGAACGATTTTTTGTAGTGTTGGTTTTGTTACAAGAAAAAGCTTCCCATACTCACTTTTGTGAAATGCTGTCACATTACCCCAAGCAACACCCTGAGGAACAGCAGTATCATCTTTGTCCCACCAAAGCCTTGAGTTGGGAAACGTTTCAAGAACAAAAATCTGTAATATAAACAAACATTATGTTAGATGGCAACACATTTTAATATATGACTTTTCACTTATGACATTTCACTTTCAAGATAACTTACAGAAATGAGCTATGACTTATGACTTATGAATTTCACTTTCACTTAAACACAAACAACTAAAACCATGAAATGATAATCACTATAAATGAGCAATCACAAAAACAACTAAAGTGGGTAAAAACATGTAATTTTGCCTACCTAACGCTATTTAAGTGAGACTTATAAATCACATCCTAACGCGATTCGTAGATATCAAGTTGTAACTATTATGTAAATCAACCAAAATCAACCAAAACTTTAAAAGGCTTATAAATCACAGTTAATATCATTATGATATTGTAATGATAAAGAATGAAGACATATGTAACTTCAGGATGAAAGTTGTAGCTTATGGTGCTACATAAATTCATGTGTCTGTAGCTCTTTACTGTTTCCACTCTATGGTTTTACTACCCAATGTACTTTTGAATCAACTTCTAAATGTATATGTATAGATACTTTTTGTTTCCACACTATGAGCAATCAAATGGGTTGTAAAGTGGGTCAAAATAGGTACTTTTGACTTATGACTTTCACTTTCACTTACACAAAAAAAACTAGTACAACAAATCAAGCAAAATCAACCAAAACTGAGAATCCTAAATGTAACTGACAATTCAAAATGACTATAAAAAGATATGAGAAAAAAACTAAAAGCTGCAAACAAGCTACCAGAAGCTACAACTAGCTGAAATAAGTCTAAACTAACTAAGCACAAGCTCAAAGCTAATAAGCACTATTCTAAACTCAGATCAAAACAGCAAAAGCAGACCTGAGGTACCAACTTTGAGCTGATCTAAAAGCTTGCAAATAAGAGCTTAATGAAATCCACAAATTGGGAACTCTAACCAACCTGGCAAAGACCTTAATTACCAACAATGCGCTTCTCAGGAGCTGTATTAAGCTTATGAGAAGCTCTTGAATAAGCTAAAGTGAACTCACTGTATGCTGAGTTCTTTGACACAAGGCACTTTTTGTAAAAACAGCCTACTTTGAGCACTTTTAAATCTGATTTAGAAAATTCTCAAAATTGATCTAAAAATATCTTGATGAAAAACACCAACCAAATTCTCTAAATCCAAAATTGCAACTAATTTGGACAAAGGATTTTATACTTTTTGAAAAATAGAGCATTCAAAATAACTATAAATGAGCAAACAAATGGGTTGTAAAGTGGTAAAAACAGGTAATTTTGCCTACCAAACGCGTTTTAAATGAGACTTATGATTCGTATAACACCTCTGTTGATATTGATAAATATATTCATGGAGACATGAAGTGGTAACACTTTATCAGTTTACATATGATTGGGATTTTAAGTCTTACTATATCATGTTAGAAAAACCATCTCAAGTCTTAAGTATAAGCATTCACAACTTTTAGTCACAAGCACATGTATGAAACAATTGACTTAGATAAAATTTCAAACCAAAAGTATACTAACATTCAAAGCAAAAGCAAATCCAAACAAGCTATAGACTGCTTAAAAGGCCGCTCCCATTCTTGCATAGCCTTCCATATATGTCTCTCTGTTCTTAGAAACTAGCATATAGATCCTCTCATGAAACTCAAACCACATATGTTGCCCCCACGAAAAAGAGTTCCATGCATCAAAATTATCAGCTAGAACAACAATTTCTTTAGCCATCACATGCCTCAACTCTTGACCCATGAAAATATAGTCTGCTACTAAGAGCAAGCAAACACGGACATCATCCTCAACGGTTATGTGCACAAAATCCTGACTCTCAAGCATCCTCAAAAGGTCCTCGCCCTTCAAATAACTATAACCGGGGAACACACGCTTCATAAAACTAGATTCAACATCATGCAAATGCTCTAAAGAGATTTTACCAAATCGAAAAATCCAGTAATAAGGCAAAACTCCTTCATACCAAGCTCTACACTGTGTCCCCCCACATCAAAATAAAAAGGTGTATCAAGTCTTCGATTGTCAACATTTCTTTGGTGTTGTAGCAGAAAATTAATGACATGGTTATCATGATCAACTGTTCGAATATTTAACCATGGTCCAAATACCGTACTCCTAAACAGGTTAAATGAATCATCCCCCCATCACGTATCTTGGTGAGAAGGCATAACTTAGTTCTTATGGTGACCCTCGCAATTACAACCTAATTGAAAATCAAAATAGTAAGAAAAATTAATTTATGCAGTAAAACACCCTAATAAATTAAAGTAAACCCTAAATTGAAAATTAAAATAAAACTTACATGAATTTTAGAAGACATTGAATACTTTTTGTATGGTCTCAAGGGGTTGCAAATTTTTGGGGCAAATGTGTTTGTGTTGTTACAGATGATGGATTGGGCCAAATGTGTTTGTGTTTCTAAATTTTAGTGATGATCATGGTGATGATCAGGGGTTGAAGATGATTCGGTGTGTGCGTTTAAAATTTTTGGTGTGTGTGTTTGATGTGTAAAACGTGACCAAAACATATAATATAAATAATTATTTTAAAATTTTAATAAAGATTTTGTACCATAAAAGTAAGATTTTATTCCATACATGTGGTCTTTCCCAATAAAGTTATATTCAAATCGCACATTCACCGTTCGCACATTTGTATAAATAAGTCAAACATGGCATTTATAGTGACTGTACTTGCCAATGATTGAAAGTGTACTTATTGTCCGGACACATGTCAACATTTCAGTGGAATCGCACATTCGCACATAACTAATTTGAGAAGAGAGTTTATTTTTGTACCAAAAAGTGATCACTATGGATCTTTTTGTCCTCATTTGAAAATTACCCCTTTATAGAATATTGACAACAAAAGCTGAGTAGTTCACCCACCCATCCAAAGAAACCATTTAATGTTAAAACCATGCGTCATTTGTATCATATCTTTTATAATACGAGAACCTACACAATCATCTTTGAAGATTTTTTTGGGTTCGAATTTGTCACATAAAAGAAATAAAGTCTTCTTATTAGTCAATAAAAAGTCAAAATATATTAAAACAGTCAAACCATTCTAAATTTCATCCAACAAGAAAATATGTAAAAAACAAATGTTCGATTTGATAAAACCATGTGTTATTATTTCTCACTATCATATATTTTCTCTAAAAATCTTTAATTTTTCACTAATGCATAGTTTCACAACTCGAGTGTAGCTTATTTTTATAGTGTAGTGCTAGTTGCTAAACTTTGCGCACGAGTCTCTTAGGGTGATTGGGGTGGTTGACAAATTTTTTTTGGCATAAAATTGGGCTAGTCATAAAGTGGCAAAAAGTTTGATTGGGGTGGTTGCCAAATTTTGGCATCGGTTGTCAAATCCATTTTTTTTATAAAAAAAACCAAAAACTAAAATTTTATTAAATAAAAACCTACAAAATTAAAAGCCCAATAGTTATCAACAGCGGCAAGTGTATGCCAAAATTTCATGCCGATACCACATGCTGATGCCGATATTTTATGGGGGTGTTGCTTTGACGATGCTGATTTCAATACCGAGGCTCCATGCCGTTCACCCCCATCACCCTTACATTGTTAGTTTTAGAAAAATTGTCAGTTTGTATATATATTTTTATACTATTTATCACTTTTGAATTGTTTACTTTTGTTTTGCAACTAAAAAAATATAAAAGTTATTTTTATTTCATAACAATATATAAAGATTGTTTCAACTAAAAATTGAAAGCCTTTGTCTTGTATATTTATTTGTATATCTTAATAAATCATATTTCAGCTTAATATATTTTATACAAGTATGTATATGAAGCATTTATTATTAAGATATGAGTAGAAACATGTGCCATAATGTTTTTGATAGAATTAGTTTTACTATAGTTAGAGGAGTGAGGGCTTAGATGGTATCTCGGCTTCTCACTAATTTCTTGTAAATCATATGAATCTCTAATAAAGGAAGACCCAAGAAGCAAGATTGCAGGTGTTTTCCCACCTAATATTGCCCGACCTTTGCACGGTATTAAATTACTGGTTGGGCCCGCTAGTGTGGACTTTGATTTTAGTAGTCAGCTTGTTATGAAAAGAGTTGCCAAAACCATTGAGCTTATGGGTGATGTTGCTAAGATTAGTGACCCTCAGTGTGAGTTGTTGCTCCTTCATGCTTGTGCCAGTATTTCCAAATTATATTTTTCTATACGCACATGCTCTCTTCGGGTTTTTTAGTGTGCTTAGATTTCATTTGACGCGACACTTCTTTCTACTTTGGAGCGTATTGTCACTGCTTCTGGACTTGGTTTTGATGAGTGGCAATGGAGGCTTGCCACCTTAACCTTTGCTTTCGGGGGGTTTGGTGTTTACTGTGCATGTAATGTCTTGAACTATGCTTTTTCTTGTGTCTAGACTCTAATCTGCTAGCTTGCAGACTAAGCTACTCCGACATTTTGGTATTGTAACTTGTGGACCTTCTTTTGATGATGCCTTATTTGTCTTTAATGCGAAAATGAAGATTGACCTTTTGAGTAATTCAAGTGAGATCGTTGCCCACAAACTCATGAAGAAATTGACAGATATATATTTCACACGTGTTATCCAAATGGCTGAATCCACTTTTTCCTTATCTACTCGACATATGGCGTTATGGTAATTGAAAATGGAGGACTACACTTCAGACTGGCTTAGGGTGGTTCCGATATCTGGGTTGGGACAGACTATGAATGCTAGGACTTACAGGTGTGTTATGCTATCGGCTAGGTTTTCCTCTATTCTCTATTCAGATGTCGTGCTCATCTTGTTCTATGGTATTTATGGGGGATATTTATGGGGACCATGCTGTATTGTGCACTTGTATTATTGATATTAAACATCACCATAACATGGTGCAAGATACTGTTGTTGACATCTGTTCTTGCTCGGGGATTCCGGCTCGTAAAGAAGTTGACCTTACTAGAGAAAGGGACAAACTCTTACGTCCAACTGCTATGTTGCTCTACTCGTGGGATTGAGAGCTTGATGTATGTGTTGATCTGATAGGGTTATCGCCCTTGACGCAAACTGGTATAGTTGATTTTGTGCCTGGTCGTGTGGTAACTGAGGCCGCACAACGTAAACGTGTTAAGTACGAGGCAAGTGCGGGATATTGGATATGGGTTTCTCCCCTTCTTATTCTCTTTTTTGGGGAACTTGAGTAGGATGTGGTAACCTTACTAAAGCGAATCTGAAAGTTCTCTATGGCTCAAGACATTGGAGCACGTGCTGCTATTCATATTTTTAGTAGGATTAACTTTGCTCTAGTTAGAGGAAGTGGGGGCTCAGATAGGATCTCGGCTCCTCACTAATTTCTAGTAAATCCTATACGTTTCTAATATAAAAAAAATACATTGAGGCGAGTGATGCTATTCATATTTTTAGCACGATTAGCTTGCTATAACTAAAGGAATGAGTGCTCAGATAGTATCTCGGCTCCCAACTAATTTTTTGTAAATCATATGAGTTTCTAACAAAATGATGTTTATATAATAATAATAATAATATAACAACAAAATAACAATAATATAAATTATGAGGGATAGTAATTAAAATTTTACTAAAAAATATGAAAACTAAGATTTTTACACTTAATTCCATTAAAGAAAATAAGAATTTTTACACTTTAAGACTATGCAATTAAATTTAAGATTAATTCACTAAACTTTCAAAAATAACCCCTATCCCAAAAAAGATTTTCTATCTTTTGAACATGTGTTTTATATTGATCTTTTTCTGCACGAATTTTATCAAATGTGACAAAAATCCAATTCAACTTTGACTTTTATTTGCAATGGGAAGACACAATTTTAAAATCAAGCTCTCATATTTGTCATCAAACTTATTTTTACAATTAACCCCTAAAATAAATTCTTTATAGTACTAAAATATGTAAGAACCAAGGGGATATTGTTCTGTAGGGGATTAGCGAAAATGTAGCGATTGCGGCTCTTTAACATCTTAACGGCGAGACTATTTTTGGTGTTTTATATTTCATGAAAGCAAATAAAGTGGGCTTTGAAAGGGATTAAACTGAACACATATATAAATGAAATGAAAATAGTAAATAAATTTCATAGGAGACGAATGTGACCACTCAAGGACAATTCACCTAGATATCATATTCACTAACAACTAACCTAATTGTGCAAATCATGGGAGGATATATTAAAAGTAAGTCATCGTCTAATTTGGGTGACTAGGGCTCATGCAACTACAAGTAGGTTAGTGAAAGAGCTAGTCGTCATGCATAATAGTGCTAACTACGTATGCATCAAGTGGTGCTTGTTTTTCAAAAAGAGCGTTTTGATCTGACTTATTCAGATACGCTCAGACATTTAGCCTAATTAAAAGCGTTTTTTTTCTCGTTCAGACGCGATCAAAGGTTAAAACTTCTTACCTAACTAGATGTGTCCACTAACCTAGCTTAAATCTTACTACATATATATCATTATTATTATTTTCTCGTTCAAACAGCACCTTAGTCCAACATGTAATCAATACCAGCCTTTACTCCAATAGTTGTTCTGCCTAAAGTGCTGATCAAACTCGTCATGCAATTGTTAGTATAATGTGTCCACTAACCCAGCTTAAATCTTACATATATATCATTATTTTAGATACAATTCAATTAAGCGACTAGATCTAATAGAATATGACCAACACAATTATAAAATAAAGGCAAACCCTACCTATTTCCACCCTTGTTCTTCATTTAAATAGTGTGTTAATTAATGGTTCAATTAAACTCGTTAACAGCTGGCCGGTTAGAGCATTCCCATTCAACACGCCATAACGGCGTTATATATGCTTTAACGGTGTTGAAGCCGTTATTCCCATTGGAGTCACGGCGTTAAGAAGGAAAAAAGGGGGAGGCGTTGCTTGGGCAACGCCCGTTAAAGGGTGTTTTTGGGTGTTTTTTTGGGTGTTTTTTAGGATGTTAAAGTTTAACTTGATGTTATGGTTGTGGGTGTTTTTTGGGGATGTTAATGTTAAATGTTAAAGCTGATGTGGCGCTGACGTGGACGGTGTTATTGGTGTTATGGTGTTATAATTGGTAATGCTCTTATAGGCAATATAAATAGAGTGATAGGAAAAATGGAAATTTATAGACAATGTTAGAAAATATAAATCATCACGCCCAATTAAAAAAATTAATTCTTACCCTTTTTTTTTTTCCTTACAACACGAGAATTTAATCCATGGCAACTCTTAGTTTGCAAAATATATATACTATTTTCTAAATTTTATACGATAAATACTATTTTGGGTCATAATTAGTTCGAATAACTAACAATTCAGTTTAGAGTTCAACTTATTTAACGTTCTGTTGTCAAGTGTAAATTGGAAAGAGAAAAAGAAAGAAATAGAAAGGTAAGAAATGAGAGAAAAAACGAGGAGATGAAAAATTATTTTTTACTGTTGCGTTTTCAAGTCGGAAATAAAAGAAAATGATCTGATCTCATGATGTTCAAATTGAGAAGAAAATTATGAAAGAAAATTTGGCTTAGTGTCATTTATGTTCGCTTCTGACTTTTCAATAAAACCCTGAAACACGGTTATTTTGTAATTTTCTTTCCATTTTTTACCTTTTCTTTTTCAAATAGAAGCTCTAGAACAAAACATAAATGACCAAAGGAAAGAGAGGGTTAACCCGAGACGAATTATTATTATATATTTATTTAAAAAAAAAAAAAAAAAACTAGACAAATTGGATGAAGGTTATTATCACATTTGGTCCACTTTAGGTTACAATGTATTCATAAAAATGAAAACCATGTTGGCCAAATTACAAATGTCACAATAATATGCATCATCATAATCTTTCACTTGCCAGCACCTTCAGGGAATTTCTCTCTTTAAATGCAGGCCTGCCCTACTCTTCTTGTTTATATTCTTGCGTGTCATCTTACCAATGCAACTATTATAGATTTTTATACATATCAAATCTTTATTTGATTCCATGTTGTAAAAATTTGGAAGGAGAATTAATCTTCACAAAACACTTGAAAATATAGAAAACGCGTTTAGTTGATGTTTCTATTTTCTGTTTTGAAGAAAGGGAGGGAGGGTTGAGGGTTACAAAGGAAAACAAGGAAAACAACTAAAATTTGTTTTGTAATTTTCCTTGTTAAGTTAAGAAATAGAGGATTTGTGTTTTGCAAAACATTTTGTTGGAAAACGTTGATTTGAACGCGATCTCTGTTTTCCTTGTTTTCCACAAAACATTTTGTGGAAAATAAGGGTGTTTTCCCTCAACTAAACGTAGCTTATTAGTTTTTAGTGAAATCTCGGGTATGCTTCAAAATATTAGCAGAGGGTGCGAATCAGGTTTTCTTGGAGGACATTTATAATCGACAATAATGTTGATTAGTGCACGCGTGTTGTCCCAATGAAAAAAATAATTCACCCGCACGATTCAAAAAAGTATTCGCTCGCGACTGAGCCTAATGTTTTTGCAAATGTTTTAAACATGTTAATTACATGAACCAAATTTATGGCAAATACATGAATATTTATGCATTTGACATGACTATACGATTACATGCGCATAGCGCAATAGTGTATAATATCGTAAATTTTACTATGCAAATTCTTTTTTATGTATATATTGGTGTGAAGTGAGAGAAAAATGTTATTGGTTTAAATTATAATCAATTATTTAAATATTTTATATTTTGAGTTTTAAGCAAATCTATTTTTCGTTTATACATACTATACATCGATATAGAAATTTATTCAAATGCTTCAACTTTATTTTGAAAGCTATTTTTTAGTAGTGATTGTATATGACAAAAGTCATCTTTACGAAATAAAAACCAAAAGTTTTGCCACCCAAATTTGACTTTATGATAAATAACAAGTTTTAGAAAAGTATAATAGTTATTGCAACACGTCATATATACACATCATCAGTCCAAAGATTTTTTTTCGAAAATGAATTATTTATTTAATTTTCTGTAGGAAACAAGACCCTATATATGTATCATTTATTTGAACTCAGTTTCTAAACAACTCATCTTTTTCATAAACTCACCATTAAAATGATTGCTTTTTGTGGGCTTTGAGCTAAAAAATAAGTTGTTTTTTTGGCAAAATGGAGGAAAAATATGAGCCATTGAAAGAACTTGGTTCCGGGAATTTCGGAGTGGCAAGGTTGGTTAGAGATAAGAAGACTAAAGAGTTGCTTGCAGTCAAGTACATTGAAAGAGGATCAAAGGTATATAAATTTATTTGTTAAACCATTTTGATGGATCATTTTACTAAAATGGCTTGTTTAGTTTTGTATTATAAGTTTGAACTTGATATTGTAGTAGAATTACCAGCTTTTGCTTCAGATACTATTTTCCGACAGTAACCTTAAGTTCTTGTTTCAGATTGATGAAAATGTTCACAGGGAAATAATCAATCACAGATCGCTTAAGCATCCAAACATCATTAGGTTCAAGGAGGTAAATTTAAGCTTCTGCCCGTATTTTCCCACGCATTTCTTTTGAAAAAACAATAATATCGCCAAACAATAGATGATTAAAAATTCCCGCTATTTACAATACTTTGCCTTACCAACGGGGAAATGCTCAAATAGTTTCAACCTTTTTGTTCTGTAAAGACAAACTCACAAAGCGGAAACAAGTTTGCTATAGTCTAATCTCATACGAGTCTTTATTATCTTGAAAACTAAAACTGTGTGCAGGTCTTGTTAACTCCAACACATCTGGCTATAGTCATGGAATATGCAGCTGGTGGTGAACTTTTCCTCCAGATTTGCAATGCTGGCAGATTCAGTGAAGATGAGGTTCATACACAGATACACTTGATAACTTTTACGTTTTGTAAAACTTAATTACTAACATTTTGAGATCATTTTTTTGAAAGCAGGCTCGGTATTTCTTCCAACAGCTTATATCTGGGGTCAGCTATTGTCATTCAATGGTAAATATTACTCGTATTCTTTAGTTGTTAAGAGCTTTTTGTATCATTTCTGTTTCAAGATCATTGTTAGAGGTGAGTAGATAAGTTGCACTGGCTATTAAAAAGGGTAAAAAAAAATTAATGGGTCGGGTGACCTGAAACATCTTTCGTCCAAAAAATCACTTGTTTTGACCTTTTTTTTTGCTAGCTGTTGTTTTCCCTGTTAAAGATAAAACATAACCCAAATCAACGGATTTATAAGTAAATTGGTCGAACTTGTCAACTCTAATTATTGGTTCTTTTGAACATTAGGAAATTTGTCATAGAGATCTGAAGCTTGAGAACACTCTCTTAGATGGAAGTCGAACCCCACGCGTCAAGATTTGTGATTTTGGTTATTCAAAGGTTCGAAATTTACTTTTTTCTTATCTGGGACATATCTATATTTGGATACAATTCTTTATTCTTCATTGTGTCTTTTTTTCTGTCTATGATCAGTCTGGCTTATTGCATTCTCAACCAAAATCGACAGTGGGAACACCAGCATACATTGCCCCTGAGGTTCTATCTCGTAAAGAATATGATGGCAAGGTAGTTAAGTGTGTCTTTTTGTTAAATTTTTGGTTCTTTTTGCTAAATAATATTGCTGATTGCATAAAATAGGGACTTCTGGATAAGTACTAAATTGCACTTACATAAAGAAGGCAGCATGCAACTACCCAAATTAGTTATAATTGATAGTTAGTGACCTTAAACTAGAAAAAATAAACGCTAAATATCATAATTAAAATCTTTTGGAGGTTTGTTACTTTTTCGGAGAAAAAGGTACATATATATAGATAATTGGCTACATTTTTATGCAACCAGCACTAAATGATACTCCTATTATGATTTCGCTGATTTTCTGTTCTCTGTTAGATTGCAGATGTTTGGTCATGTGGGGTGACTCTTTATGTTATGCTTGTAGGAGCTTACCCTTTCGAGGATCAAAGAGACCCTCGTGATTTCCGTAAAACGATTGCGGTAATATATTTAGTATAAACTTATTCAATTATATGATATTTGTTACCAAAATAACAAATAAACATCTTGACGTTGACTTTTATAGTCAAAACAAGCAATTTCTGGATTAGTAGTTGATCTGCATTTGACTGCAGCTTGAGCACCAATATTTTTTTAATCTGTATCATTTGAATTTAAGTTCATTATTGATAAATGAAAAGCTCAATTTGGAGTCATGATTTAGATTGTTTGACCATGAAGAGCTTTTTGACTGAATAACGTGATTGATAGTCCGTCGTCTTATATGCAGAGAATCATGAGCGTTCAATACTCGATACCTGACTATGTGCGTGTTTCCCGTGAATGTAGACATCTCCTTTCTCATATCTTTGTGGCTAACCCATCCAAGGTAGTACCTCTTTTTAAATAAAGGTCCTGTTGCATAATTGAGCAGGTCCATCACCTTAATTAGGATATATGTGTTATTAGCACCAAGTGACAACATTACACTAGAAGTTTTTCATTGAACCATCTAGGATAAATTTTCTTATATTATAGAGTGACGGTGTTTGGAATTGCTTATTATAATGTCCCGTTTGCTATTTGTGTTTTAATATAGCTAATAAACATATTTGCTTTTTGTGTTTTTATATAGCTAATAAACATATTTGAGGGCGTTTGGGGTTGTTTATTCAGACTACATAACCAACTATTTGCATTTCAAACAAACTCTTCTATGTAGTCAACATAAAACTGATTATTTTGGAAAAAGTTTATTTCAAAAGGCAATAAGTAGACACAAACTTTATCAGCAATCTCAAACACTCCCCTTAATTGTATTTTCTGCTAGCTCAATGCCTAAATGGGTCATTTTGGCATTCGTATAAAGTTACTGCACCAAAAAGTGCAATCTTTTCCACGAAAGAAAAAAACATGAAACTAATGTTTTTACTGGTCCTTGAAGAGGATCACAATAGCAGAAATCAAGAAACATCCTTGGTTCATGAAAAACATGCCAAAGGAGCTTGTCGAAGGTGAGAGAACAAACTATGAGAATGTAAGCCGTGAACCTCAAAGTATTGATGAGATTAATCGCATAATACAAGAGGCTAAGACTCCCGGTGAAGGGTCCACTACTAATGGAAAGACTGTCATTGGTGGCGGGTCATTTGATCCTGACGATGACGAGACTGATTTGGAATACGAGATTGAATCTAGCGGAGATTATGCAGGCCAAGCTTGAAAAACTATTCATATGTAGTAGTATGATTTATAACTTCAAGGTGTGTTTTGTGTTTGTTGATGCGAAGTTTCTTTTGTGCTTATTTGGCAAAGTTTGTGTAGATTACATTATGTATAAGGTATTCATGTGCAACAATATGTAATGGACAATATATAAGTTTTGAATTGGAAGTTTGTGATAAAACAGACACTAAAGTTTGCTAATGTGGTTATGTTTTATGTCTATGTTAGCCTTAATAGGTTGAGAGTTGAGGTCTCGTCGTGGACACATGTATAATATAAGTTGGTGTGTGCATTTGCTGTCGAAAAAAAAGATAGACCATAGACGTACAGCCGGTCATTCTTGCTGGTCGATTCTAAGTTTTTGTGCTACAAGGTTTTGCCGGTATCGACATTTTTATCAGAAATCCAAACAAAATTTGGAGCCATAGGAACCAAATTACTCAAACTCTCAAGTCTTAATTGGTTTATTAGATGGATTTCAAGGCCCGTTTGTTTGAGGGGTGTAGAATGAAATAATGAAATGAAAGATGTATATTATTGTTTGGTTTATCATGGACTCACCACAAT
Organism: Chrysanthemum seticuspe; assembly: GCA_019973895.1. NCBI lineage: Eukaryota > Viridiplantae > Streptophyta > Magnoliopsida > Asterales > Asteraceae > Chrysanthemum > Chrysanthemum seticuspe. The sequence continues at coordinate 87,464,702 of BPTQ01000001.1, read as the reverse complement.
GTAATTAAAAGTTAAGTTGATACCCTTAGAATGATTCCATCAAAATATGGATGACTTTTGTTAATTCTTTTGTTTTTTACTCTTTTTTTTTTGTCCCAACCTATTATCATATATTTATTTTATATTTTAAAATTGATATTTTCAATTTTAGTATATATTTTAAATTTTATACTAACATATACTATTATCTAAATCAATCAATTATTTTCTCTCTTTTTTTTTTTTTTTTTTTTTTTTTTTTTTTTTTTTTTTTTTTTTTTTTCAAACCAATCCAAATCCAAATATTATTCTAAACCCACCTTCAAACCAAACGGACCCTCAAATAACACAAATGCGGACTTGGGGCTATCATTAACTATAGGAACCTGGTCATTTGGGCCATGTAATGTAATTACGGTCATAATATTTATTTATTTTAACGGCAATTTTTTACAATGCCATCTATCTCACAAATGTCTCTCATCACGAGATATGAATCCATAACCTCTTGATTGTTGGGCTACTCACATACCATGATAATAACTGCAATCATATATACCTATGATTTAATTTACAAACTAAAGACACATCTATAGAATTTTATTCTAATAATTTGCCTGAAATCATGGACAATCCTATGATTCATATGCTACAAGAATTGTTGCTTTGTAAATGGAGTAGTAGTAGAAGACCAATTCAAACCCTGTATAGATCAAAAGGATTATGATTATAGTTTTTGATATGTTTACTTCGAGTCAACGCCTCGGGTAGAATGATTATTTCCACTAATCATGTTATAAAAGACAACTAATCCTTGCTTAATGGCCTAATCGAGGTAGGCTCAAAATTTAAAAATCTAATAAATTAATATTACTTGAGAATTTGGTAAATTGATCTGATCTACTGAACAGGAATAGGGATAATTTTTTTTTTATAGGTTTATTGATCCCTGAAAACTTCTAAATGGTTGACTTTTAGTTGGCTAATTTAGTTGAAATAAACAAAGTTTTCTCTTGTCACAATTTAGTGTCACGCTACAAATACGTTAAGGGTTAGCTTATACTCTAGATTTGTGAGCTTATTCAGATTTGTAAAAGCTCTTAACTTTATATTTTTCGGTTTATGAGTTTCTTAACTTTCTCATGTTCAACTAAGCAAATAAACCTGAAAATAAGATAACTACACTCCCTTAAAATTTTGTGATTCAACAAATATGCATGGTGTGAACGGTAATAATAATGATTAATTTTGTCAAATTGGCACCACGTAAGTCACTAGCCAGAAAATTCCTCACTACTTCAAAGTCCAATGCATTATCACCTCACTCTATAAATAGAAGTCTTCATGTTGAGCTAAAATAAAGTCAACTAGACTAGAAAATAAGCACATCTTTTGAAATGGAGAAATGTTGGAGTTTGGTTGTAGTTTTGACGTTTATGATGTTGTTGGCTATGGCTAATGCAGGACCAAATGCCCGACAATGCAAGAAAGAGAGATCACTCGTGCTCAACGCATGCAAAAGCGTGATGTATGGTCGACTTCCATCGTCATATTGTTGCCAAAGGATTCGTGTTACACATACTAAGTGTGTGTGTCCCGTAATGACCCCTAAGGTGGTTGCTCTCGTCAACGTCAATCGTTTCACTAAACTTGTAGAAGGTTGTGGACGCAGGATTCCTCGTCACTTCAAATGCGGAAGTAAGTTTTTTTCTCTCGCTATCATGTATAATGTTATAGATCGACATGCATCTATTGTATGTTGTTAAATTATTAGCTATATGCATGAACATAATGCTAATTAGTCCATCTTGTGTTACAATGTAAGCTTGCATTTGTTGAAGTTTTTTAACTTTTTTAATTTTTGCTTTTGTAGGTCTCAGGATACCATGAAAAATTGTAGAATATGATCAAAAGGGATTGTACTATCTACGTGCGGCATTTGATAAGAGGGGTGATATGATGAATACGTACTTTAACCCTTAAAATTTTTAAGTTTGTTTCAATTGTATGTGTAATGGATACTATTACTATATATACTATTATCATCTTTAAAGTTCATTCAGGACTACTTAGAATTGTGCAACTTATGTCATTTACTTGTACGCAATTTAATATAAGGCATGTTATAACATAATTTATTTGGTGAAGAGACGCTTTTTAAGCAATTTTATAAGACTAGTCCTAAGACTATGAGGTATGGTAACATTAACCCCCGCCAAATCCTATGTGGAAGCCAAAGTGGCCCCGTCATCCTCATGCCATCATATCCCAACCATCTCTCACCACTTCCCAAGCCACTTAAGTGGCGTGTGTTTCAAAAGCGGACAAAATAAAGAAAAATTACCGTTGGGCCAACATAGTCACCATAATCAAGATCAACAATCAAAGGCTTTTCATGAACTATCATCCATGATACTAAACTTAATACGGTACCCGGACGAGGTGTCAAGGCGGCAGACACGGCAGCCGGAATTGTCACAGATAACGCCACCAGGTTTTGCCTTTTTTGTTGTTGGGGATATCTTTGGCTTTCATGTTATGTGGGTCGATAACGTTCGTTTATGTTGGGTCTTGCTGTTTTTTTACACTATATTCTTGGTGGTGTTGTTCTTCCTCCTATCTTGCCTTGGGTGTTGTGTTTTTGTTTATCCAGATTTGGTTTTATGAAGTTTTTATGTGCTATATTATTTGCATATTGGGCTAATGGGCTAATATGTCATGAAATTGTTTTTAAGTTTTTGTAATCAGGTTTTGCTAATTACAAAATATGGCAATCTTTTATTTTTTTATTATTATTTTTTTTTAAAGAGTTTCATATTGTATTTTTATTTGAATAAATGAAATTAAGTTTGTTTGAAAAAAATGTAAAAGAAAATAAAATTAATGATGGGTGAGCCCAAATGGCATGTTATTAGTGAAGGGGTGTTAGGCTGAACACAGTGGCAACCTAGTTCATCTGTGCCACATCAGCTTTCTCTCTCCGATGACTTAATTGCCACAGTGGTGACCTAATTATTATTTTTAGTTGCCCCAATGTTTTTTGGAGTTTAGTGTGTATGAACTAGGTTGTGTGAACAAACTAGTTTGTGTGTCGACCTCATGCAACCGAACTTCCACAATGGGAACAACCGAGCTCAACCTAGGTTGACCGAGTCCCATTGTGTTCAGCCTTATGATGTATGAGTGTTAAAAGTGGAGATGTTGATGTGGTGCTGATGTGACACTGAAAGGAATCATTTAGCATACCATGGTACCCCATGGTCTAATGCCGACCATTGCAAAGATCGATGGTCTAACGCCAAAGGACGACCCCCACCCCCTATTTTCTCATAGCATGGTATTGATTTATTATCTTCGTCTTTTTCTACTGAAGAATCGCCTCTCATGATGTTGTAATCGAAATCTATATCATGTTGTTCGTTGTCATTATTTTGTCCATGTGTTTGTTGAAATTAGCAGTTAGCAGTTGCAGTTAACAATAGCAGTTAGCAGTAGCAGTTTTATTTATAAAAGTTTCTGGTAGAGTAGATGTTGTTGTAATTTTAATGTGTAAAATGACGTAGCGTTAAATGCTAAATGTTGATTCAAAAAGCATAAAGAAGTTAGCGTTTTTATAATTTTATAAATGCTATCTGCTATCTTCCAAACGAGTTTTTTTAATAATAATGATAAATAGCGAATAATGCTACACGCTATTTACTCTAAAATGCTCTTACACGTTGTCAACCAAACACACAAGTAGTTCAATTTGTAGCGTAGAACTAATAATACAAACTATCCATAAACCCATCAACCTTCATATTTTAATACTTTTTTTTAACATAACAAATTAGCCCTAAAACAATTAAACTTTATAATTCTACTCATTTACATCAATTTTTTTTTACCATCGTTAACTCTTTTTTGTTGAAAAAGTATATTATTATGAAAACTATATTTTGTACCCGCATTAACGTGCAAGCACAAATTGTCTCGTTATCCACAAAGATAAACACGACAGCAGGAATCAAGAAACATCCTAGTTTATGAAAAGTATGACATAGAATAACATGGAACGTGAAAACCAAAGTATTGATGAGATCACACAAGATCGGGGACGTAGCTAAGTTAATAGAGGCCCAATGCAAAAGTTCGACGGACAATTAAACATGACGATAATTGATACTAGTATATCGTAGCAAATATTGAAGGAAAAAATGCAATATTATAACAATCTAACTTTACTTTATTTGAAATCGTGGTCATTCTTTGTTTGAAGTACACTTTAATATTTAGAACATAAAATAATATATAAGTAACACATTTTTTGTTGGTAAACTTTGAAGTCTCAACTATTAAACATATTATAAATTTTGAGCTCTGTGGTTACACATCTCGCACATTCTCGTATACGGCTCAGCTCCGCACAAGATGCTAAGACTCATGCCAAAGGTCAATTGCATATGGAACGATCAACTCTAGCTTATTGGTGATCGACGGGTCATAGGATCCGGATGACGATACTCATTGGTGATCATCGGGTCATTAACCATATAATCTAAATCATTATTCTTTTAGATTTTTGTTTTATAAAAAAGACAAATTTTCACATCCTATACCTACTAGTTATCTCACAAATGTCATAATGTTTTCAGCATAACTTGATCCCACAACCGTTTAATTGGCATGTAACTCACGTACCAACCAAAGATATATGACATTTAGGGTTATAAGTTAGGAAAAATCCGTATAATAAAACTTTTAAAATGATAAAACATCAAAGTCACCGAAATGAATTTACATATTATTACTACTCGTCAATTCACGACCATTAGTTAAACAAAGTATAATACCTAACATTTGGTCCTGCACCAAATTCAATTTATAACCTCTAATTTTTATAAGATTTGCGTGTTAGTAGTATAAACAATACAACTAACGGCTTTTGTAATACTCGATCATTAGTTGGTGTAGTAAGTAGTAACCTAATTAATCTAGCTCATTGTATATTTTTTTCAGCCATAAAAACAGCAAACAATGTTACTTGTCTATGGAATCAAAGTATACTTTGAGTTCTTTTTTTTTTTTTATTTTTTTTTTTTTATTTTTTTTTTATTTTTTATTTATTATTATTTTTTTTTGTTACCTGAGATAAGTTATATATATAGTAAAAAACTAACAATAAAATTTGAAAGTCATATATATGTATAGCTTAAGATACAAAAGGGCAACTTGGTCTAGCTAACTAATACCGTTTGAACATGAAAAAATGTCCACAACATCATGACACCACCCCTCTATATATACAAACCAAAAATCAGAATAAAACACCTAGAAATATTATATACTTCTTTTGAAAATGAATACTACTACTAGTATGAATTTGGTTATAATCTTGATAGCAATAATTTTTTTAGCTATAGCTCGTGCCGCACCAACTGACGCCGAGTGCAAGGAAGAAATAAGACTTGGTGTTGATGCGTGCCAAAGCGTGTTATTTGGTAGGCTTCCAACTACTTCTTGTTGCCAACGAGCTCGAGATAGCCATGTTGAGTGTATATGTCCTGCTATCACACCAAGGTTGGCTGCACTGATTGAGGTCAACCGTGTTATTAAACTTATTGAAGGTTGTGGACGTATAGTACCTCGTAACTTCAAGTGTGGAAGTAAGTTTCTTTTTATCTCTTTGATAGGTAGATCAGTTCTAAAACTTGTTATTTGCTTTTGAATTGTCTTATACTTGCAGTTATCTACATCAATGTATGGTTAGTGATTTATGATTATCAATTTTCAGGTATTACAACACCATGAGGATGTTGTAGCGAAAATGTTTAGGGTAGAAAAGGTGAAAGGTTTAGAACTACTAGTTTGTTAGTCACTTGTATATAAATTGAAATAAAACCGTAATTATAGAAAAGTATTTGTTCAAAATGAACAAATAAAATAAAGAGGCAGTGATACTCAATGGTCACACATATATACGTTTGCAGAGAATCACCATACAATCTGTGGAAAACGGAAGCAAGAGCAACAATACAGTTTAGAATGCATGCTACCGCATCACATATATATAGCGGGAGATAGCGTGAGTGGTTCCATTTGGGTAGGATGCACCAGACAACCTTTGCGAGGATGAGATCTCTAAAAACTCGCTCCATCAGATAATACTCATCTTTTGGAAAATCATGAAGCGCCTAGCTAACTCGGAAGATATGCTTTTATTTAGAATAGCTGTTTTATACACGACGACAAGCTGGTCAAAACTAGTTAAGACAAAATATAAAGATTGCCTAACAACGTATTGTTACCGTACAACTATTAGCCGTTAGCATGCCTAGCAAAATACAAATAAGCAAAAGCTCATTACGGCCACATGGCACAATACAAGAAATTATTAAACCATTGCAAAACTTCCTCTAAAAAAATTGCATATCCGACTTAAAGGCAAAATAATGATGCTAACTTCTATATGGTGAAAACCAAAGTCACAGCTCGGCCGTGTTCCATGTTCCGGATCGTTCGTACTCAAACGTGATCCGGAGCATTCCACGTTCCACAATCAGGATCGCTCGGAATTACGATCCGGATAATTATTTTCGGCGTTCCCAAACATCACCAATCGCCGTACCGAAATCTACTGGTTCGACGTACCAAAACAGATCGGTACAACGTACCAAAATAAATTAGTACAGCGTATCTAAACGAATTAGTACAACAAACCAAATATTAATTACTTCAACTAGTTTAATTTTATTCACTTATGATATATGTCCCTAACAATCTTTTGAATATTAATAATATCGTATGGATATTTGGCTTATACGTATCGTAATGTTGAAATGTAATATTATTATTAATATGGTACATTGTACTGAATCGGGTACATCGTACCAAGTTTTATGGTACATCGAACCAGAGCGTATCGTAGCATTCCGAAATGAGTCTACCCCCCATCGTACCATATTTTAGGGACCTAGCGTTTCCTGTTCCCTTACCGAAGCGAACCGCGTTTCGTGTGACTTTGGTGAAAACACCACCTGGCACCTGCTATTGTTTAAAGTTCAAAGAAGACCAATAACTACAGTTGCTTCAGAAATTGGCTCATCAGCAGGCCTCTCAATCTTCACACCTGCATCTTCTAGTAATCTCTATGAACCTATCATATCACAAAAGTGGCAGAGTCATACTAAGTTAATCATCATAAGCACCCTCAAACTAAATGCTGTCAGGTCTATTCAGATGTGATGCTATATATCATAAACCAGAAATGAATATAAAAAATGTAGAGCAACTTATAACTTCCACCAATTTGCCAATTTGAAACTTAGGTTCCTTCAAAACCTTTATGTTTGCGGATGAAAACTTATTGCAACAGGTAGATGTTAGATACTGTCACGCAAGACGCGCGGAAGCGTATTTAGATAAACCATAGTCTAAGGGTGATAAACAAGGCGTACCTTGCAGGAATAAAACCCAAACAAGAGTAAAAACTCTAAAACACAATACTATTAATGACTCAAAAAGTGAATTACAATGATAAATTGATAATGATCCCTATATTTATAGGGTAATAAAACTTGCATGAAAAGTAACCTAATTAAAATAAAAACCGACCTCGATAAATAATAGAATATTATAGAATCGACATGTATATCACGTAGACGAATGTTTCCTCCTACGGCGTATAAACTAAGAAAATAACCCCGCAAAAACCGTAGCTTATTACGATGTAAACAAGGGATTGGCCCTACGCCGTAGATAAAGCGATATTCGTGTCTTGATCACGAATCTCATCCCTATCATTCCGCCTGACTTAAAAAGAACTCGCCCTCGAGTTCTCACTGTCAAGGGTTTCATCTACCTTGAGTGGAACCATAGCAATTCTCCTTCTTTCCCATGAGAAAAGGTAGATATGTTGTTGAAGATTATACTCACCCTCAACCTCACGTTGCCAAGGTTTTCCCAACAAAATATGGCACTTATAAAAATCATCCACAATACAAAGTATGTCTTTTATACAATTTCCCAACAGTCACTGGAACCCAATAAACTTGGTAACCTTCAATTGGACAAACTTTCATTGGTAATTTTAAGAAGACTACCAATTTTCTTGAAACCAAATTATTTGTGCAACACCCATTAATAATTAAAGAACATACCCAATTACTGATTAGAATTCACGAACAAAAAATCATGGTTGTTGGCAATCGATCATCCACCTTCATTCTTTCCTCCCATTCATCAACCATCCTATTGTTGAACGGTGATTGGTTGCACCTACAATTGTCAATATACCCACCTATGGTTGGATGAATTCTTGAACCTACATAATTGCTACCCTCGCGATTCTTGTGGATTAAGGCCCCACCTATGATCACGGAACGTAGATCTTCTAGCATAGTGTAACAGTTGTCAAGTTCATTCATGGATTTAGTAAAACCATGATCCATGTACACTCCAGACCATATCCCACCAACAGTATGGGTTTTGATTAAATCTACACCACTCACCAATTACCACCCGTGCCAACTGACGCAAGATGCGCGGAAGCGTATTTAGGTAAACCATAATCCAATGGTAATAAAAAGGCGCACCTTACGGGAATAAAACCCAAAAAAGAGTAAAGACTCTAAAACACAATATTATTAATGACTTCAAAAGTTAATTACAATGATATAATGCCTATATTTATAGGCAAGGTTGTAAAAACCGATAGGCGGTAGCTGGGCAGCGAGGTACCACCTAGCGATTAATCGGTTAAGCGGGGATTAATCGGGTTGTATTTTATATATATATAATTATGAAATTTGGAAACTATAGCCCAATTTGGCCGATTTCTATCCGTAACCGAGTTGACCGATTTTTTCAATTTTTGTCCTATTTGACCGGTTTATGCTTGATTTAGCTGATTTTTACCCGATTAATCGGTATGTTGACTGATTTTTTTATCAAAGCAATTAATAAGGCCGGTTAGTGAATACTTGGGCGGTTAATCTCCGCCTAGCGATTAATCGGGCGCTTAGGCCGATTTTTGCAACACTGTTTATAGGGTAGTGAAACTTGCATGAAAAGTAACCTAATTAAAGTAAAAAAAATGACCTATATAAATAATAGAATATTCTAGAATAGACATGTATACGACGTAGAGGAATGTTTTCTCCTACGGCGTAGATAAATTAAGAAAATAAAACCAGATAAACTATAGCTTATTACGACGAAAAAAGGGATTGGCTCTATGACATAGATAAAGCGATATTCGTATCTTGATCACGAATCTCGACCCTATCATAATGTTTTCTCAATCTCAAGAATAACTTCTAGATCAACATCTTGATATTACAAGATTGGGCATGGTTCACCATATCTTTTAAAGAATCTAACAATACAACTTTAAAAAACATAAAAGTAATATTAGTACATATAAAAAACTTCAAACTTGATAAAGTAAAAGAATCATATAAATGACCAATTATAACCAATGCTTGCAAGCACAATGAAAAATGGGAGTTTATTTGTACACCTAAACGATTTGGCTAGAATATACATACCTCTTCACCTAGTTGCCACTTCTTAAGAGCCAATGTAGATGGTCCGCAATGTCTATAATTGTCGTTTGTCAATACATCGAGACGCGCCTTAATATAAGATTGTCATTTCTTCACAAGTGATCAACCTTAGATTATATGTAGTGAAGTCCATGTTTTTGAAATATGTGTGTTATAAGCAAACTCATTCTAATAAAAAGTTCAAGGGCTAATAGTGTAAACTTTTAATAATTTATACATTTTGTGCTTGTTTTATTTCTTTCATTTGTTTAGGGTTTGAAGGGTAACATCTAGACCTATATATGGTCGTATTGGTCCACATCTAGGGTTAACATTCATTTTGTTTTCTCTCTCACACACACACACAAGTTATTCCTCTCTTAATCTTTTGGATATTGTTAGGTGATCATTTTGATCATTATTGTCTGGTATAGTCTGAGAGTTGTAATGAGGTTCACTTTTGTAAGTTGTTTGAATTCTCTTTGGTGCATCCTTTTGGGGAAAATCGCTTGGTTTTTATGTTGATCGCATCCGTTTGGGGACAATCGTATTGATTTTTTTGTTAAGTAATAAAACACGTGAGGAGGTTGGTTTAGTGCAAATCTGGGCTGTTTGATTGTTACCATTAGTATTTATATCATATCAAAGCATTAGGTTGTGAATTGTGTTCAAGGTTTGATCTTACGACTTGTAAGGTTGTTGGTTGATCATGTTCTTGGGTCATATGTTTTGGTCAAAATTAGGGTTTCTTCAATTTAGGTGATAATTGATCGATTCTTGGTGGTTGTTATCTACTGGGAAACTTTACAACTGGCTTTAATGATTTCTTTTGAAATCACAAAGCGTATCAATCTAGGGTTTGGGTTTTGTGTCCAATGCGTCTCTTTTAAATGATCTGTAAGTCGTTCTTTTTTGGTTTGTTGATTAGATTTGGTTTGGGTTTGGTAGGTTTTTGACCTGTGTTTGCACTTGTGTTAGTTGTGTTAGCCTTTAAAGTGAAACCATTATAGGAAATTGCATTAGTTTAATCATGTACTTATACACAGGGACTAGTCTTGCTAATAGGACATAGTTTAGTGTGTAAAGTAGTATAAATACCCCTCCTAGTCACAACTAGAAGGGTGTAAGTCTCATTGTAATATTTTATAGGTGTGTATGCTTCTTCTTTCTCTCTCTAGAAACACACACATCATTCTCTTTCTACTTATCTAATAAATACCATGTTTTTCTCTTATTTTGAGCTTCTCCGACCTCCCGAACCATATAAATTAACAATATTTTAGTTCCTACAAGTTGTTTGTGCATATACCCTATAAGATCTTGGTTATACTTGACCTACATTTTTAAAGAAAAGGAATCATGTCACACACTTGATCTGGTGTATGTTTAGATCCCATTTTATGGCTGTGTCTTCTGGGTTTGTGGTTTTTCTTGATCTTGTTTTGTTATTTTTTTTGTCTAATTATTTGTTTATTTGTTGTTTATGCTATGTTTATTGTGTGATTGTATTTTATTTGTTATGTGTGATTGTTTGTCTATTAAAAGTTTATCTACAATCATGACTGAAGTATTGTTTAATAGTTTTGATGTTGGTAATTCGTTATATGTGCATGCTAATGATGATTCTATTGCTGCTACTGTTATTAGTTTAAACTTACTGGTACTGAAATTTATAAGATGTGGGCTACTGCTATGAAACTTGATTTAAAAGGTAAAGATAAAATGGGAATCATTGATGACACATGTGTTAAACCTGTTAATAGTCTTATTTTGACTCAACAATGCGAGAGATGTAATGTAATTGTGCTCGGGTGGATTTTAGGGTCTTTGTCTTAAGAATTGTATTTGGGTCAAATTTTTTCTGAAATTCCTTTTGATATTTGAATTGAGTTGGAAGAAGCTTACGATAAAATGGATGGTTATGTTATTAAGTCTAATGATAAATTCTGGTAGTAAGTTTAACTTGCTCCTTTTGTTGTTAAGTCTAGTAATTTTAAAAACAAAAAATAACAATAATACCAGAGGTCTTGGTCCTAATCTTTTGAGAAAAAACTATGGTTTGATTGGTCATATTATTGAAAGATGTTTTGATATTGTTAGTTATCCTGCTCGATTAAAAAAATCCAAATCTTGCTAAGCAGTCTGGTGTTGTTAGAAATTTCAATGGTAATGCAAAAGTAAATAAAAATACTTCTACCCCATTAGACTCATTATTTACAAAAAGAACAAATTCTGAAAATTCTCTCTCTATGGAAAACCTTCTAGAAGTGCTAGTTCCAATATGGCAGGTATGAAGTCAAGTTCTTTTTATTGGAGTATGTGTTTCTTAATTTACATTTTGAAATTTTTTTCTATATTCAAACATGTTCTTACTTATATAATTTGTCTATGGGTTGTATCATAGATTTTGGATCCAATCAACATTAAATTGTTTCCAATAAGATATGTTTAATGTGGTTTGTTATTTCTGGTCTAAAATTCACTATTAGTTATCATAATGGAACTCTTTCACATATTAAACCTATTGGAAATTCAAGATTAACTAATGATGCAGTTCTGTTTGATGTTTTAGGTTTCCAGAAAACTGTTTTAGTCTTTTATCTATTCATAAATTGATTAAATATAGTAATTTGTTTGTTGGATTTGATGAGCAGAAGTGTTATATTCAGGATTGGAAACTAGTCAAAACTGTGAGGATTGGTAATGAATGTGGTGTTCTATATTTGTTTGATATGAAACAAAATGGTAAGTCTAGTGTTGGTCTATTAATGATGTCTTTTATGACATGCTTCTAACCAATTGTAGCGGCCATGCTTTGTCTATTCTTGGTAAAATACTTGGTCTAACATATAATCAACATATTTCACCTTGTGACATTTGTCACAAGGTAAACAAACAAGGGAACATTTTCCCTTGTGTGATCATAAGTCTGCTGGTTTGGTGATCTTATTTTTATTGATTTTGGGGTCTATATAGGTCGTTGGTTGAGAAGGGTATTAGTACTTTCCGACTGTTAGTGATAATACAGTAAGGATGTGTGGGTATATTTGGTAAAAACTAAAGATGAAGTTGGTTTTTTATTGAGAGTTTTGTTGAACCTATTCTTACTCAATTTTAAAAAATGCCAAAGTTTTTAGGTCTGATAATAAAGTTTGTAAATAATAAAAAGGTCAAATTTGTTTTAATGAGAAAGGTATTATTCATCAAATTCTTGTGCCCGCACAACTTGGCAAAATAGTATAGCAGAAAAAAATGGACATTTGTTGAATGTAGTTAGGAGTCTGATGTTTCATGGGGAATTCCTCATACTATGTGGATTGGATGTGTATTAACTGCTACATATCTTATGAACATGTTGCCTTCATGAGTCTTGTATAGACCATCCCCTTATTTTTTAGTATATGGTAAAGAACCAGGCTTCTCTCATGTTATAAGTTTTGGGTGTCTACGTTATGTTACCGTGTTAAATAATACTGATAAGTTTAGCTCAAGGTCCAAAAAACGTATCTTAATATGATTTTTCAAGTGTAAAAAGGGCTTACAAGGTATATATTATTGAAAGTAAAATTGTTTTCTTTTCAAGAGATGCTATTTTTTATGAAAAATATTTCCTTTCAAAATGAAGTCTTCAATAAAGTCTAAAAATAGTGAAAATCAGTTTTTTAGTCAAGGCCAGTCTGAGTTAAATACTTTAAAAATCTTAAATAATAACACATATGAAAATACTTTTGAAAGTCCCTATAATGAAAAGGGGGACATACCTGTTGGTGATGGTAATGATCTAGCTTCAAGGAGTCATGACAACTCATATCCTGTTCTTAAAGAAGCTATCGTAGCAACCCACATAGGTGATAAAAACAACCCATATGAAGGCACACGTTCTGCAGGTAGTAGTTATGGTTTATGTTCTAAGTCTTTCACTAACACTAACAGTGAGGAAGTTCCATAAGTTCAACTTATTTGGTCAACCAGAGTAAGTAATTTACCTTCAAAACTACATGAATTTGTTGTCAAAATTAATAAGAGATATGGTATTGAGAAAATGTGAATTGCTCTAAGTTGTCTTCTATGAATTTGAGTTTTGTTACTACTCTTAATAAGTCTGTTGAACCCAAGTTTTATTTTGAGGCGTCTCAAGATATGAACCAAGTTGATGTTATGAATAGTAAAATGGAAGCTTTGCATGGAAATAACACATGGGTTCTTGCTGATTTACTTGTTATTAAGAAAACCATTGGTTGTAAATAGGTCTTTAAAATAAAATATAAGCCATCTTGTGAAATATAAAGGTACACAACAAGGCTAGTTGTCAAAGGGTATAGTCAGAGATAAGGTATATATTAGGAGGAGACTTTTAGTCATGTTATTAAAATGCTAACTGTTAGATGCATTATTGGTATGGTTGTGAATAATGGTTAGTCTTTGTTTCAACAAGATGTTAATAATATACTTTTATGATGATTTATATGAGGATATGTATATGTTCTTACTTCGTGGATATTATGGTGAAAAAGAAACAAAGGTATGTAAACTTGTTAAATATTTGTATGGTCTTAGGCATGCTCCTAGACAGTGGTGGAATGAGAAGTTAATCACTACGCTAAGAAAATGGTTTTAAACAAAGCATGAATGATTGTTCTTTATATGTAAAATATGAAAATGGAGTGTATCTTGCTTTGTTGGTTTATGTGGATGATATAGTGATCACAGGTGATGAGATTGTGAAGCTTAAAAGGTTCTTAAGTACGAAGTTTTTTGTAAACTATTTGGGAAGTCTAAATATTTTTTAGACCTTGAAATTATTGTCTTGAGTTGTTGTGCGAGTATGATTTACTTGCATGTAAACTTGTTGCAACTCTTATCAGCAAAATGTGGTTTTGAATCATAGTGAGATTGAAATGGATAAGAAACTAAAAATTATGATTGGGTATCAGAAGCTTGTTGGCAAGCTTATATACTTTTCTGTGACTAGGCCTCGCATTTAATATGCAACGCATTATTTGAGTCAATACATGCATTCACCATGGCATTCACTTTTTGCAGCTACATTGAGAGTTTTGAGGTATTTATAGCTGTCTCCAGGTTATGGTATTCAAATAGATAAAGGAATCAAACTTAGTTTGTATTCTTTTTCATATGCAGACTGAGCTAAATTACTCGTATCTAGAAGTTATGTATCTAGTTTTGTGTGTTTTTGTGTAATAATTTGGTAGCCCGGAAAAGTAAATAAAACAAGAAAGTATTTCAAGGTCATCGGCTGAGGCTAAGTATATGTGCATGGTCTCCACCAATTGTGAGGTAGTTCACCTTTTGAACTTATTAAAAGAATCAAAAGTGGAAGGTTTGTTACATGTTACTTTTTGCTGTGATAATACATCTGAAATTCAAATTGCTGGTAATCTAGATTTTCACGAGAAAACTAAGCATTTTGAGATAGATGTTCATTTGGTAAGAGAAAAATTTTCTTCTAGGGTAATCAAAACTATTAAGGTGAATTTTGTTGATCAAAACTGTTAAAGCGAAAAAGTTGCTTGATGATTGTCCCAAAGTTACTCCTAAACGGGTGGTGAATGGGATGGATAAAGGCAAGGGTCATACTTCGGGAGCTGATAGTAAGGGTTTTATTGAAGTTAAAAAGAAGAACTCGGGTGGTAAAAATGGAGGCAACAAAAATAGTTAATCGGTTTTTGTGAAGTCTAAACTTGTTTTTCGTCCGAATGTTATACAACCGGCTAGAGTGCTGAATGTTTCTCCAAATACAAACCATAATAATGCTACAAATGTGGCATCGACTTAAAAAAAACTCCAATGATGTCACGAAATCAACAAGCAAAGTGGTAATGGAAAGGTGGATAACATCAATCTTGTTTCTCTTAAAACTCGTTTGAGGCTTTGAACAATGAAAATAAGGTGCTCGATCTAGTAGACACTTTTACTGAAGGGAAGGAGGTTAATGATGAGGTAAATGGATGGGTTTTCGGTTCCTTGGATCAAGAATTATTCTAAGTGTTGTAACCACGGACATAGTTGATGAAACCACGGACAGAAGAATGGATCCACTGCTGAAGACAAACCGCGGCTAGTAGTATTGTGTAACCACGGATATTGTAATGTAACCATTGCTAGTCATGTATAGTCGGTTTAATGTTTTGTATTAGATAAATATGGAAAAGATATTTATCTTGTAGGTTACGTATTGTCTTATGTCAAGGACTCCTTAGCCTATAAAAGGAGGTCCTAGGTTAGATTAGATATACGTATGTTTTATATCTAAGGTCGATACACTTCAAGGTTGTAAAACCCTAATACTGGTTAGAGTATTCGTATTAATAATAATATTGAGGTGTTGAATGTTCATTGTTCTTCTTCTTAAGATTAAGTATTAAATTCCGCGTGATACTTAATAAGTCTTTGTTTAAGTCAGTTTCTATATTAGATCGTTTGCTCAACTGGGATCAACAAGTGGTATCAGAGCTTGTGATCTAGAAACTGAAACCAAGAAGAAGCTTTGTTACGTTCTGTTTAAGTAAGTTAAGATGTCTGACGAAACACACATGGTTACTGCTTCCAAGGTGCCCATGCTCAAGCATGGAGAGTACCAAATCTGGAGAATGCGAATAAGGCAATACATTCGTATGATTGATTATGCTCTCTGGGATGTTGTGGAAAAAGGTGATACTCTTCCCAAGAAGGGTGAGGATGGCAAATATATAGCCATTGTTAGTGAGATTGACAAGGCTAAGAGAAAGATGGAGATTAAAGCTCATAGTATTCTCTCTATGGGAATACCTAATGAATATGCTTTGGACTTTGAACAATATGAGTCTGCTAAGGAGCTCATGGATGCTATTGAAACAAGGTTTGCTGGTAATGAAGCTACCAAGAAATCAAGGAAAAATATGCTCAAGCATCAGCTTGAAAACTTCACTGCTCTAAGTGGAGAAAAACTTGATGGCACCTATAACAGACTTCAAAAGCTCATCAGCCAACTGAAGTCAGTGGACTACAAAGTTGCTCAAGAAGATATTAATCTAAAGTTCATCAGAAGTTTATCACCTGACTGGGCTATGCATACTGTTGTGTGGAGAAATAAGGATGACTTTGAAAAGATGACTCTAGACAATCTCTACAACAACTTGAAGGTATATGAGTCTGAGAACAACATTGCTGGTGCATCTTCAACTAGCCAAAACATTGCTTTTGTTTCCACTAATCACAAGAGTTCACAAGATGTATCCACTGCTGCCTATGGAATAACCACGGCTATTGCAAACAATACCACTGTTAGTGATAATGTCAGTGATGGTGCAATTTGTGCTTTTCTGGCTGATTTAACTACCAGTGTTATTGTTTTAAATCAAGATCTAGATCAAATTGATCCTGATGATCTTGAAGAGATAAATCTTCAATGGCAAATGGCAATGTTGACTCTTCAAGCAAGGAAGTTTTTGAGGAGGACTGGAAGACAGGTCAAGTATAATGTTCAAAGGAGAACTGGATTTGATAAAAGCAAGATAGAGTGCTTTAACTGCAAAAAGAAGGCACACTTTGCTAGGGAGTGTAGAGCACCTAAGAGGATTGAAGGCATCAAGAAGACCACTGAAGAGCCTGCTCCTTCTTCAGCATTGGTGGCTCAAGATGGTATTGGTGATTATGACTGGAGTGATGAAATTGAAGAAGGACCCAATGCAGCTTTTCTTGCTAGTGAAGCTTCAAAAGAGCATAACTTTGCTCTTATGGCCTATGCTTCATCTTCTGGTTCAGATTCTGAGGTATCTAATGATTCTAAAACTTCTACTTTTTCTTTTAAATCATGTCAAGATAACTTAGAATCTCAAAAAGCTATCACTGAGAGTTTAAGGAAAGAAGTAGAAAGACTGTCTCTAGATAACTTAGGTTATAGAGTTGGTCTAGAAAGTGTTGAAGAAAAGCTTAATTACTGTATTAAATGTGAGTTTGAGTATGTAGATAAGATTAATATACTTGGTGGTGAAATTGATCTTAAGGATAGAGAGATTAAGATGCTTAAAGAGAAACTAGAAAAGGCAGAGAGTGTAAAGGAAGAAGCCCTAAAAGAAAAAGAAAAACATGTTGTTAGGGTTGCTAAAACACAGTATGCTTCTGATATACTACCTCCGTCCCAAAATATAAGTCCGCTTTTGACTTTTCAAAGTCTTTGTCTTCATATTTTGACCGTAATTATTTTTTTCCGTGTTATATAATACTTGATGCAAAATATATAAATGGATTCGTGTTTCAAATGTATTTTAATGGGTATACTTTTCATCAATTATCATATATTATGAAAAAAATAATTACGGTCAAAGTCAGAAAAAAAAGACTTTGAAAAGTCAAATATGGACTTATATTTTGGGACGGAGGGAGTAGTAAATAAGCCAATAGGTCAAAAATTGTTCCAGGATGGTTCTGGTCTTGGTTACAACAATATGCCTCCACCATCTCTTATGAAACATGCACCACCTACAAAAGAGCTCTCATTTAGCAGTGAATTTAGTTTCAAGAAACCTGTAGGTGAGACTAGCATTGCATCACCTAAGATAGGTTCTGATAAGTCATTTGATGCTCCCATCATTGAAGATTGGGAATCAGATTCTGAGGAAGATAGATCTGAATCAACACAGCCTGAAAGGATAGAACATGTTAAGAAAGTTGATTCTAAGCAAGCCAACATTGTGCCTAGATTTGGAGCTTAAATTGCTAAGAAAGTAGTAGAGTACAAGGAAGTATCTAGGGAACAGATGAAAAGATACATACCTAGGGGACACCAGAGAAACTTCAATGGACTAATTTCAAACAGATTAGGAGATGAGTTTCAATGTGTTAAAAAGGCTTGTTTTGCATGTGGTAGTTTTGAGCACTTACAGAGAAACTGTTATAAAAACAGACCACAAGTTTGGAATCATTAGAGGAGGGTAAACCATCAAAACTTTTCAAAGAAAACAACCCCTCATCCTAACAAAAACATGATTCCTAGAGCAGTGTTAATGAGGAATGGAAATACAAAATCAATTGTCACTGCTGCACCCAAATGGGTTCCAACCACTGCTAAGCAAAATGTAAACACGACTAAGCAAACTGTAAACACTGATAAGCAAAATATCACCACTGATACAAAAGAAGTTTTAAAAATTCCAAAGGTGATAACTGACACAGTGGTTGGAAACCATTTTTATGCTGTTAAGGCCTCAGCTAGTTGGCAATGGAAGCCTAACACCAAGGTTTTACATCATGTCAACTGTGCATCAATGGACCTAAACAAATTTGATTATGTTGATGCACAGGGCAGACGCAAGTCAGTATTGGCTTGGGTCCACAAAAGGAACTAATTTGTTTAATTTCATGTGCAGGGAAATCTACAAGATGAGCTAAAAGATAAAGGATTTTTTGATAGTGGTTGCTTTGGGCACATGACTTGGGATGGGAGCAACCTGGAGGATTTTGAAGCTTTTGATGGAGGATATGTGGAATTTGGTAATGATCCAAAGGGAAGAAAGATACTTGGCAGAGGCACAATCAGAACAGGGAATTTAGACTTTGAAAAGGTCTATCTGGTACAGGGACTTAAGTATAACTTATTCAGTGTTTCTCAAATGTGTGATAAGAAAAACTGGGTACTTTTTGGTGAAACTGAGTGTGTGGTGTTGTCACCTGATTTTAAGATGCCTGATGAGAAGTATATACAGCTAAGGGTACCTAGGAAGGAAAACATATATTGTTTTGATCTTAAAGATGTAATTTCTAATAGGTCCTTAACCCATTTGTTTGCTAAAGCATCAGTAGATGAGTCTAAGTTATGGCATAGAAGGCTAGGTCACCTCAATTACAAAATAATCAATAAACTGGTAAAAGGCAACTTAGTGAGAGGGTTACCTTCTAAGGTTTTTGAGTGTAAGGAACTGTGTGTGGCTTGTCAAAATGGAAAACAACATAGAGCTTCTTGTAAGACCAAAACTGTCAACACCAACACACAACCACTGTTTATGCTTCATATGTACTTATTTGGACCTACCTTTGTTAAAAGTTGAACCATAAGCAGTATTGCCTAGTTATCACTGATGATTATAGTAGATTTTATTGGGTATACTTTTTGGCTGCTAAGAGTGAGACTAGTGAGATCCTCAAGAGTTTCATTACTAAGATAGAAAATCTAGTAAATCATAAGGTCAAGGTAATCAGATGTGATAATGGAACTGAGTTTAAGAATGATGTGATAAATCAGTTCTGTGTAGTTAAGGGTATAGAAAGACAGTTTAGTGTTGCTAGAACACCACAACAAAATGGTGTAGCTGAAAGGAAAAATAGGACACTAATTGAGGCTGCTAGGACAATGTTATCAGAATCTAAGTTACCTACTACCTTTTGGGCTGAAGCTATAGGCACTACATGTTATGTGCAGAATAGAAGTAAGGTAGTGAAGCCTCATAACAAGACCCCCTATGAGCTGTTACATGATAGGAAGCCAATAATTGCATTCCTAAAACCTTTTGGGTGTCCTGTTACTATCTTGAATACCATAGACTACCTAGGCAAGTTTCAAGAAAAAGCTGATGATGGATACTTTTTAGGCTATTCTTCTAATAGTAAAGCCTTTAGAGTATACAATAGGAGGACTAGAATTGTTGAAGAGAACCTACATGTTAAATTTAGTGAAAAGACTCCTAGTGTTGAGACCAAAGGACCAGACTGGCTGTTTAACATTGATATGCTAACCAAATCTATGAATTATTAGCCTATCATTGCAGGAACTTCCACTAATGTTAATACAGGTACACAAAAGGATTCTGATGCAGAAACAGATTCTAAGGAAGCTGATTCTCCAAAGGAGTTCTATTTGGTTGAAAAGTGGAAAGCTGGTTCTGTCTCATCCATCATTGATAAGCAAGGTCCCACTGATGATGATGTATTGAATACTGGAGGAAATGATGATCATCATCAAGATAAGGATGAGTTGTTGAAAGATAACTCAGTGTCGATAGAAGAAATTGAAAAGAAGAAAAGGCATTCTGAAAGCACTGCTAAGCCAAATGAAAGAACAGATAGAAATAATGAAAGCACTGCTAAGCCATCTTCTACCACTGACAGTTCAAGTGAAACCCCAGCTGTAAGTACTGGTGATAGTACTTTCTTTGGACCAACTGCAAAGCCATTATTTGGTGAAGAGGAGTATACACATGATCCTACAATGCCTGCTTTGATAGAAATTGATACTCCTACTGATGATGAAGACATGGATGATTTCTTCAATGCTGATTTTACTAATTTGGAACATGTCATTCATGAAAGTCCAGTTACCTCTACAAGGATACATAAGATTCATCCTAAAGAACAAATACTTGGAAATTTGAACACCCCTGTTCAAACAAGAAGCAAGGTTCAGAACACTAAAACCTTCCCTGAGCAAGGTTTCTTTGCAAGATCACTTCACAAAAGAAATAGTCATAAAGATCTGCAAAATTGCTTGTTTGCATGTTTTCTATCTCAAAAGGAGCCCAAGAGAGTGGAAGAAGCTTTATCAGAAGAAGGATGGGTAGAATCAATGCAAGAGGAGCTTCTTCAGTTCAAACTTCAAGAGGTTTGGACATTGGTTGATCTTCCTAATGGTAAGAGGGTAATTGGGACAAAATGGGTGTTCAGAAACAAGAGGGATGAAAGAGGTATTTTTGTAAGAAAAAAGTCAAGGTTGGTTGCTCAAGGATACACACAAACTGAAGGCTTGGATTATGATGAAGTATTTGCTCCAGTTGCAAGAATTGAGGCTATTAGATTATTTTTAGCTTATGCTTCATTCAAGAATTTTGTTGTGTATCAGATGGATGTTAAAAGGGCCTTTTTGTATGGCCCAATTGATGAGGAGGTTTATGTTTGTCAACCTTCTGGTTTTGAAGATCCTGATCATCCTGACAAGGTTTACATGGTGAGAAAGGCTATGTATGGGTTGCATCAAGCTCCTAGGGCATGGTATGAGTGCCTGTCTACTTATTTGATGGACAATGGATTTAAAAGAGGGTTGATTGATAAGTCTTTGTTCATAAGGAAGCACAAGGATGATATTTTACTGGTTCAGGTTTATGTAGATGACATCATCTTTGGCTCAACAAATAAGGAGCTATGCAAGGATTTTGAGAAACTTATGCATGATAAGTTTCAAATGAGTTCTATGGGAGAACTCACTTTCTTTTTGGGGCTACAGGTTCAACAGAGGACTGATGGTATTTTCATTAGTCAAGATAAGTATGTAGCAGATGTTTTGAAGAAGTTTGGGTTTCAGGATGTGAAGAGTGCTAGTACACCTATGGAGACTCAGAAACCACTGCTACCAGATGATGGAAGTCCCAAACTTGATCAGAAGTTATACAGGTCCATGATTGGATCTTTGATGTATCTCACTGCATCTAGGCCAGATATAATGTTCTCAGTATGTGTGTGTGCAAGATTTCAAGTCACACCCAATTCAACACACATGAATGCTGTTAAAAGAATATTTAGATACCTTAAAGGTCATCCTAAACTGGGCCTTTGGTATTCTAAGGATTCTCCTTTTGATTTGGTGGCCTATACAGATAGTGATTATGCTGGTGCTAGTTTGGATAGGAGATCTACAACTGGAGGATGTCAGTTTTTGGGAAGCAGACTAATTTCATGGCAGTGTAAAAAGCAAACTATTGTGGCAAATTCTACAACTGAAGCTGAATATGTGGCTGCTGCTAGTTGCTGTGGTCAAGTTCTTTGGATTCAGAATCAATTGCTGGATTTTGGGTACAACTTTATGCATACTAAGATTTACATTGATAATAACAGTACAATTTGCATCATTAAAAATCCTGTTTTACATTCTAGAACTAAACATATTGAGATAAGACATCATTTTATTAGAGATTGTAATGAGAAAAGGTTGATTCAAATGGTAAAAATTCATACTGATTTCAATGTTGCTGATCTTCTCACTAAAGCTTTTGATGTGGGGAGATTTCAGTACCTTGTTGTTAGTATTGGAATGATTAATCTCTAAATCTCAACTTGTTTTGTAAAAGTTTGTATAAGTATTGGACTGTTATTATGTGATCTTAGTATTGCTATTTTTGTTTCTAACCATTGATAGTTATGTTCAAACCACTGTTTGTTGCTTTGTGTTCCCACTAACCATTTTGCAGACAAATGAAAGTTAATTACTGATGCAAAAGAAGTGCTGAAGTTAAATTGTTCATTCATTCAAGAAACAGTTTACAGCTTACAGCTTACAATTAACTTCAAGTGAAACTACAAGACCAGTTCTATACAAGATTTCCTACACCTACACTAGCTCATATCATCTATTCCAAAAGCTGGTGCTATGCATGACGAGTACGACGAAGAAGCTGAAAAGGATGGATTGATGAAAACGAAGATGATGAAGATGAATACAACATATGGGTTTGTGATATGAGAAGTCTTCAGTTGACCCATCTACTCGTTCCACCATAAAGCATCACTCCATCTTCCTTTTACCCTTTCCCTTACCGATATGAGATGAAGCACCAAAACTTGGTGCAGGAAGACCAAGCACCACCTCTCTGTTCTTTGGGAGTGGTGGATTTCTGGCACGTGGCCTAGGTTGAGGTTGGGATGGTGAAGGTTGTGATTTCTTTGCTTCCTCTCTCACCAATCTATTTACGATTGGCTCTAGGCGCTCAGTAGAATCATTTGAACCCCTTGATGACTCACTAGGATCAACCACACTATCATCTTCAGATGACGGAAGAAATGGGGACTTTTTAGGTCGTGGTTCTTGTGGAGGAACGTAAAGACGCCATGGGTTAGAATCATCACTTGATGATGATGATGATGATGAGGAGGAGGAGGATGTTAGATCAATGACTTCTGGTTGATTCCACATAACTGATTGTTGATTGATTGTGGATTTTTTAGAAATTAGGGTTTAGATTAATTGATGTGTGTGATATTTGGGATTCTTTTTATAGGCAGAGCAAATGGTATTAGTGAGTAAATGAGGGGAAGATTTCAGTGGTTGAGGAGTTAATGAGGTCTTTTGACTTTGAAAATGAATAAATACTGGAAGTTGACCATATTGACTTCACCTTTAGCACTTTGGCTAAACACTGCTAAGTATATGGAACCACTTCTAAGTTTTGCTAATCACTGCTAACAATAATTCTCTTCTCTTTGTTTGGTTTATGTTTGTGATTTGCAGGTATGAAGGATTGTGTACATCAGAGCTTGTGATGTTTTTAGCTGCTAGTGTTAAAAAAAAAGAGAGATTGTGTAATCCTTCATATTTTTGTGATATCACTAATTTTGACACAGATTTACTTGTTGTATTTCTTGGTCAACTGGTTGGAGTGAAATTATGTATCCACTGCTAGTATTTTTCAAACCACGGATAGAGGCTGTCAAACCACTGCTAGCATGTTGCTGATTTTTGGATACTTCAGGGGCTGTTTGGTAACTTTGGTAAAAACACATTATTTCTCCCCAAATCACGGACAACTCACTTAATTGATCTTCAAACTACTTCAACTTGGCGCTCTCCATAAACCCTAATCACTTTACTTCGCTTAATTTACATATCCCACATCACTTACATCATCTATCACAATGCCGAATCAGTACTCCCAAACACATAACCTTGTTGCTAACCTGATAAAAACAATAGATCCGAAGGCTTTCATCAAATGATTGATTTTCTTATTCACAGTCCTATTCACTTTGCCTTAACTGTCACACCAACCGTCCTTAAAGCCTACATACATCAGTTCTGGAGGAATGCTAAGCTTGAGGAGGTCGATGGAGTAGAAGTGTTTAGTTCTGTTGTGGATGAGAATGAAATTTTGGTTAATGAGGCTGTCACACGGTGTGGAGGTGACATGATTGGAAGGGCTTCCACTACTGATTCATGCTTAGATGCTGGTCAGGATAGTGAAAACATCATTAAGACCCAACCTTTGGCAACTCCTAATGTGGAGAGTTCCTTGGGACTTAACACAGGTGGAGGAATCCCTAGCCAACTGGCTCATTTAGGGTGCATAGATGTTCAGGCAAGGTCTGATGCTATGTTTTCTTTATCCAATGATTCACCTCTCGGAGCAGTTAACACAGCTCGAAGTGATGAGGATCGATTGGAACATGAACATGAATTGACG
>BPTQ01000001.1:87383740-87439941 GCA_019973895.1 Chrysanthemum seticuspe | reverse complement strand
CAGCAATCTCAAACACTCCCCTTAATTGTATTTTCTGCTAGCTCAATGCCTAAATGGGTCATTTTGGCATTCGTATAAAGTTACTGCACCAAAAAGTGCAATCTTTTCCACGAAAGAAAAAAACATGAAACTAATGTTTTTACTGGTCCTTGAAGAGGATCACAATAGCAGAAATCAAGAAACATCCTTGGTTCATGAAAAACATGCCAAAGGAGCTTGTCGAAGGTGAGAGAACAAACTATGAGAATGTAAGCCGTGAACCTCAAAGTATTGATGAGATTAATCGCATAATACAAGAGGCTAAGACTCCCGGTGAAGAGTCCACTACTAGAGGAAAGACTGTCATTGGTGGCGGGTCATTTGATCCAGACGATGATGATACTGATTTGGAATATGAGATTGAATCTAGTGGAGATTATGCAGGCCAAGCTTGAAAAACTATTCATATGTAGTATGATTTAAAACTTCAAGGTGTGTTTTGTGTTAGTTAATGCGAAGTTTCTTTTGTGCTTATTTGTCAAAGTTTGTGTAGATTACATTATGTATAAGGTATACATGTGCAATAAGTAACGGACAATATAAGTTTTGAATTGGAAGTTTAATCTGTGATAAAGCAGACACGAAAGTTTGCTAATGTGGTTATGTTTTATGTCTATGTTAGCCTTATTAGGTTGAAGGTTCAGGTCATGGACATATGTGTAATATAAGTTGGTGGTGTGCCTTTGTTGTTGAAAAAAAGATAGACCATAGACGTACAGCCGGTCATTCTTGCTGGTCGATTCTCAGTTTTTGTGCTAGAAGGTTTTGCTGGTATCGACATTTTTATCAGAAATCCAAACAAAATTTGGAGCCATAGGAACCAAATTACTCAAACTCTCAACTCTCAAGTCTTAATTAGTTTATTAGATGGATTTCAAATAACACAAATGTGAACTTGGGCTATTGTTAGTTATAGGCACCTGGTCATTTGGGCCATGCAATGTAACTAATTACGGTCATATTTTTATTTTTATTTTAACGATAACAAATATATCTTAATCTTAACTACATAAAATAGAAAAATTGTCAAAAAGTCAAAATGTGAAAAAATGGAAAAGTGAAAAATGTGGAAACCTGAAAAACTTATCTCTACTACATGAGGTACAAATTCTGTAACTTAGAAATGTGTATGCTGAATGAACGAAATTGTGTAAAGCATGCAGGTACAACCTCTATTGCATGAGGTACAAATCTCTATTGCAAGGTGGTAAAATAGTTCCAAGTAGCAAAATACGTTATTGGGGTTGTTCCAAGTAGCCAAATACGTTATTGGGATTGTTTCAAATAATCGAACAACAGTTCCAAGTAGCAAAATACGTTATTGGGATTGTTAATCAAGAAAGATGTAATCTCTAAGGATCTTATATAATTTTTGAGCAGCCAATAAAAAATCATATTTAATATGACTAACTTTTGTAATTATGAAGTGAAAACATAAGCCCAAACTATCAATCAATGTTTTAAAACCCGGTTTTTATCGGTCCGGTTTAGTTGACGGTTCACCGGGTCACCATTTCAACCAGTTGAACCGTCGGGTCAAACTGGTTCTATACATATATATATATATATATATTTTTTTTTCTATATTTAATAATGTGCTAATTCTTTGAAAATGCATTATACTTGTAAAAAAATCATTTTTAGTGTAGCGAATTTAAAAAAAAAAAAAAAAAAAAAAAAAAAAAAAAGCTCTCTTTTAAACACTAATGTTTACACTTTTATCTTCATATATGTAATAAAGATAAATAAATATTTTTTGATGACCATTTTACCTTTAAAAATTGCATCCACCGTCCCTAGAGTAAATTGCATAAATGATCCTTGTAGTTTATCGAAAATTGCATCCACTGTCCCTAATTTATTAGAAAATATTACGAAAATATCGAAAAAAAAAATATTAAAAAATATTATGAAAAAATTCAATTTTTTTTCACATACCACGAAAAAAAAATTCTAAAAGAAATTATTTCAGAAAAAATTTGAAAAAAAAGAATTTCGAAAAAAATTCAGGGAAAAAAAAGAATTTCAATAAAAATTATTGAAAAAATTTTATTTCCGAAAAGAAATTATTTTATAAAAAAAATTTATTTTCGAAATAAAAATTATTTTCTAAAAATAATTATTTTCTAAAAAAAAATATTTTCGAAGAAAAATTTTATTTTTGAAAAATTATTATTTTCAAAAAAAAATTATTTTCTAAAAAAATATTATTTTCGAAAAAAATTTATTTTCGAAAAAAATATCTTTTCTAAAAAAGATTATTGTCAAAAAAATTCTAAAAAAAGAAGAATTTCCAAAAAAAAATGGAAAAAAAAATTTTGAAAAAAATATAGGAACGATGGACACAATTTTCTCCGGACGACATGGACCATTTATGTAATTTAAAAGGGTAAAATGGTCATAATACATACCAAAAGACAAAAGTGTCTCAAAAGAGTTTTTTTTTTTTTTTTTTAGTTCGCTACATTGAAGATGTTTTTTTTACAAGTATAATGCATTTTCAAAGAATTAACCATTTAATAATTAGAGTATAATGCATTTTCAAAGAATTAACCATTTAATAATTAGTATTGTATGAGCCCATAATTGATCCACATTTATTTATACATTTGATTAAATCAATGAAAAATATTAAGACTATACCGATAAGTTTTGCTTTTTAATTTTATATCTTTAATAATATAGCAAAAAAAATCAACAAGTGATTCTATATTATAACGGTATATAGTAAATCTATATTAATTGATGATTCTAAGATAGTGTAACTATAATTTACTATTTTACAAAATTTTAACAAACTTAAAAAAATTAATGGAAGAAAATATCATATTGTTAATATTTTTAATAAAAAATCAAAAAATCATATTGTTTAATAAAAAATATGACTCGGCCGGGTTTATCAAACCGGGTCAACAAAAAACCGACGATTCAATCCGATTCTCAAACAAGAAAAAACCCGGTCCTATCCGGCCCGCTGTCCGAGCCGGTTCCCGGTTCAACCGGCCGGGTCAACCCGAGTTTAAAAACATTGATATCAATCATATTACGGACAAGTACGCTCATAAGTATTACTATTATTTTTTTGCTTATTACCGTAATTTTAAGTCATTGACTTTGGGTTATGAGTATTAACTTATTATTGTAATTACATTTTCAATTTTTTACGTTCTATTTTGAACGTTAAACGAAACACTTGCCACAATATCGCATATCGTTAATTGTCTATCACTAGGCGCGGGTACTCGCCTAGTATATTAAATTTCATCAAAGACGACGTCGTTTCATTAATCCAATTTGCAGGCTAATTTGCCCCAGCCTGTGAGCATGTCGTTATTTTTGTTCCGGGTGGATATGGCCCATTCCAAGATGCTTAACTTTACTTTTGTTTATTCCACGGTGACACTTCCAGAATCCTCCGCCAAATAGCCTCGAACCTTTCTAAAAATACACACACACAGATCTATCGAACGGGAGAATCAAGCTTTGGGGTTTTTTCTTTCTTTTGTGCTTGAAACGCAGATTGATGTATTCTAGAAACGAGTGTTAGGGTTTTAAGGGATTTTGTGGTTGCTGAATTTTTTTAATTGGGTTTTGATTTATTTTATTTGCCGGTGAGTTTTGGTTTTTGGTTTTTGTTAATACAAATAAGCCGTAAAAACGTTTATTTATATTTTACGATCTTCTATTGTTTTGTCGATAACAAATGTAAAATCATTTTAACGAAACAAATAAAATACGTAAATGGTTTGAGCCAATAGTTTACTAACACACTTACGTTTTCATATAAAACACTAAACAAATAATAGTGTTTTCATATTATAGTAATGCATATGTATAACAACTAGTGTTTACATATTGGGTATATATATATACACTTAGTATGTATTGTATTGGGTAATATAATAGGTTTTTAACCCATTGACTAAATACATTGAATGTAGTTGGGTAAAACCCAAAGTCCATGACCCATACCCATGTAGCATGATCCATAACCCATAACCCATTGCATGACATCATGCATAAGTCATAATGGGTATTATTCATGGACCCATGGAGCTAACCCATGACTCATTGACTAGATGCATTGCATCTTTTAGATACATTATATCTATTTGGATACTCATGGTTCAAAGTCTACAACCCATGATCCATGATCCAAGACCCACAACCCATTTAGGGGGAGCGTCCTACGGATCCCTACGATTACACTAGACAGATCCTTCAAGCAAGGGATCCGTGAGACAGTAGTGAAATTTTGTCTATAAATAGTGAACCATTTCTTCATTGTAGGTTGCCACTTCTACACATACTTTCTCCTAGTATTGTAAACTCTCTAACCTCAGATCCAAAGGATCTTTCTATGTAGTTTGTGTTTGTTTTTGTGTGATTCTCTAGGTTCCTCTTAAAGGCGAGATCACCACCTCTTGAAGTCGAGCAAGCTCAAGTCCATGAGTTGCCAAGCTTGGTCATCATCAAAACTACTGAAGTTCTCTTGTTGATAAGTTCTTTCCTCTCTGGAAGTGTCAAGTATAAGGCATTAGTGAAGGATGCCAAAAGGGTCAAGTCGAAGGCATTAGTGAAAGGTGCCGAACGTCCGTGTCTAAGGCATTAGTGAAGGATGCCAAAAGAGTCAAGTCGAAGGCATTAGTGAAAGGTGCCAAAAGATCGTGTCAAGGGCATTAGTGAAAGATGCCAAGGGTGTACAATCGATATGGTGCATCGATGTACAAATATAGATAGGTTGTTTCCAAGGATGTTGATATCCTTGATGATGTTGTAATAAGGAGTGAGTCTCCTTTGGGATAGGTGTTGTGTAGTGTTGGGTAGTAGTTCCTCCTTTGTAATGGAACTCGATATCTAGCCTTGTACCGAATAAAGTGTAGGCGACGTTGTGATAGGTTTGGTTCTACCTCGTGGAAGAACTCGGTGTCAAGCCTTGTACCGGAAAAAGAGTAGGCGACGTTGTGAAAGCTTCTCCGCCATAAGGAGTTTGTGTCGTGTAGTGCTAACGAACTCTCGAGTATGTTACTCGGGTAGTGGAGCAGAGCAAGGAAGGTGTCCTTGTAGCCGAACCAGTTTAAACACTGGTGTCGTTGTTTTGTGTTTCTTATTCTTTACCTTTGCATTACATATTTACATACTTATCTATCAACATCCAACATACACGTTTAAATAGATTGACATAAGTCGATCTAAATATATTAAAACGAAGTTTTAATCGGTAAAACTATTCAACCCCCCCCCCCTTCTAGTTTTTCCACAATTGGTACCAGAGCTTCGTTACCAAGTTTCTTAAGAATATATTGTACTTTTAAAAACTTGATAGGATCCGTATATGATTGAAAACTACAAGGAAGGAAACTTCTTAAAAACAAAATGTCACGTTTTAAAAACATCATATTTTAAAATGTTGGATAATGATAGATCTTTATAATATTTTTATTGTTGAGAATTCTCCATACTAGGATTTGGGCATCCTAAGAATATCATGAAGAATTTCTCTTTAATATTTTTCAAAAAGAATATATAGCAAAGGTATGATCTTTAATAAGTTACTTACAAATAAATTATTTTCATATATTTTCTAGATGAATTAATAATGTCATTTTGTATAAACTTGATTAAAGATTAGTAGTCTCATTACGCTTTCTTAAAAAAATCACTAAAGGTGTTATCTATATTGAACTCATCACGAATAATATTCTTCGTTGATCTCTATAGATAAAACTACAAACTAGTGATAATGATATCTCGGCTATTCGAGAGCCTTGGTCATCACTCCTCACATAAAGTTACTGACATTTCATCCATGTCAATAAGTATCCATGTGAAACTCCTCATATTATGATAAAATAGGATTTTATCATAATCTTTAAAACTTCCCAAAGAATTATGATTTATTCATAAAAAGGGAACCTCGTCAAATAGGACTAGTAAAACACGTCAAAACCCCAAACCATAAGTTATAGAGCATAAACATCAACCCTAGCCAAGATTAGAACTCCCAAATCAAAATTATCAAAGATTACTTAAACTGATAATTGCTGATATGCCGGATCCCAAAGTTTACGCTAGCCGGATTCATCATTCAAGGGATCCTTGGGAACTGGCACATCAGAAGTCAGTTTAAGTAAAAATGATCACTGTGGAGTTCTAGTCATCATTTTACTCTTTCAAAACTCACGAACATAAAACCCAATTTACTGTTCACAGGAGTTAATTCATCATCTTCTCTAAGGAAACAATCACTTGTGTAAGTATAATCTTCACTACATTGTTATTTCCATTCTTCAATTCCTAGGAGTACAATTTTCATTTTTAGAAATTGAGCTCAAATGGGTTTGTCACAATTTGTTACCACATTGTTTTCTAAGATAAACTAAATCAAAGAATCAACATTGTTAATACAAATTAAACTCATTTTTTGAATTCAATGAAGATGTATTGAGCAAAATTATGATGAATCCCATTAGGTTACTATTCACATAATTAACACCACATTGTGGTTTTGATGTTTAGGTCCAATCATGCCTAGCAATAGACAACAAGATTACCAAGACACCGCTCCATGTACCATTGAAAGGATGGGTTGAGCCCGGATGACCGAAAAGCCTTCAAGATGTTGGAAAAGAGATTATTCCACGAAGGACGAGTAGTTGAACCCTCATTCATCAACAACACCAACATTCCCCAAGTGTTTGCGGGAATCAACTTCCATTGCCTCTTGAACATTAATGAGAAAATTTGTTCGGTGTTTGTACTAGAGTTTTACAAAACCATGAGAATCATTCGAAATGAAGATGGACCATTTCGATAGCCTTTACCATCAATGAGCACGAGTTCACCTTCACTCTTGAAGAGTTTTCTAGGATACTTCGTATCCCATGTCAAGGAGTTTGTATGTACTCAAATGAATTGTCTTTGGCCGAGATTCATGACATGGTAGATCATCACGAGGTATACTTCACACCCATCCCGGAAGCGGCTACGATTAGAGATACCGTCTTCATGGAAAGAGTATCTCTGTCAAGAGTCACTAGAAACTCCAAAGTGATCTATAGAGATCCGTTTCAAATGGAGCTTTCGAAAATGTTCCCATTATACAAGAAATGGGAACTAGTGCTAAGGAAGAACGTCCTTTGCTTGGGAGGAAATAAGGATCATCCCAATGCTTGCCTAAGCTTCATGATCTATTGCCTTGTAACTGGCACTCATTTCAACCTCGCCTATTACATGGTGAAATGAATGGCAAGTGTGAAAAGGACGGACAAGATGGTACTCCCCTATGCCATGCTCCTGACTCGCCTAGCAAACTTCGTCTTTTCTTTATATCCTTCTCCTTATTCCTATGACCACACTTTTTTGCAACAAGGTTATGGTGCCTCTATCCGATGGAAAGACTACAAGGATTATGGTGGATGGCAAGAGACCTCACCCACCAACGGGCTTATCGGATGAAAGAGAAAGAGAAGGAGAAGGTAGCAACCCCATTGGTAAAGTCCAACTCGACCCCCTAGCATACATTGACCAACTGCCAGAAGTCCCAAGCCCTTCACAAGAGTTCCAACAAACCAAGGGCATGTTCAAGTGTTTTGCTAACTTCCTCATAAAGAAGAAGAAGTAGGGGTGGAGGGGTAAAGAGTGAAGAGTAGAGGCCATGGAGATGGAGTAGGATGTTGAATAGGAGGAAGGTAAGGTCGTAGACCTTAATTTGTGAACAATTTATGAACAATGGTCTGTAAAAAATCTAAACAATATTTCTGTAGTTTAGGACGTAGCTCGTAGTAGATGACATGGTATAAAATAAAACATTCTAACTTAGGAACCAGAAAAAAATGAGAATTTTACGACAACTTGATCACCATTAAGAAGTCGATCCCACTCATTTTGCTTACATTCTAGTCGCCCTTACTTACTATGCGTTATATTTGTTGCTTGCATATGTTTATTGAATGTAGAAATGATTAGGATAAGTATTTGCTAAAGAGTGCAAAAACTGCACATTTGCTGAGAAGCTACTGGTCAGCAGTAGCCGGATCCCTGAGCTATAACTAGCCGGATCCCTCAGATGAGGGAACCGTGGGATCCGGGAAAACAGACATTGTATTCTCACACTTTCACTTTAGAGAAATGATAGGGATGACTAAAAAACATGCCTAATTATATGACTAACACTATGTGGCAAGAGTTTATTAGTTGTAGCAGCCGGACCCACTTCTTCACAAACCAATAAACTCTTGCCACATAGTGTTAGGCATATAATTAGGCATGATTTTTAGGCATCCTTATCATTTATCTTCACTTTAATCCAATCCTCTAGACCTTATCACAATAGCTAAACATGATACTTTAGGACCACTTAAGTCTTCCTCAAACTCGGTAGGTCTCACATTCACTCATAGCTAACATAGGATCACACACTAGGTATTATTGATTTATCAATTCACCTAAACTCACCATATTTCCGCTCCAATGCTCACACATTATTCCTTACGTCTCAAAATATTTAGCTTGATATTTCTCTCAATTTAATCAAATTGATCTTAGTCATCCTTACCTCAAAATAGGCTTAAAACTAGTTTTTCATTTTTTTTTTATTTTTTAGGAATTTCCTAAATTTTTCTTAAGCCACCATCTGATCTCTAGGATCAATTGTCCTCATTTTTCATCCTCAAATCAATAGTATCATCCTTAAAAAGTCCTATCAACAACCATCATTAGGTATCCCCACTCTTTGTAGTTGGACATTTAAAGTCACATACCATTTAAGACACCTGAGAGAAGTCAAACCCTTAAGATTTATAGGTACTAGACCTTAAAGGAGCATAATCACCTTACCACTATGCTGTCTGACAGACGAATCTCTGATTTATAACTAGACGGATCCCTAGTGAGAGGGAACCATGGGATCCGTGTCTACAGAACAACTTGTGATCATCTTTTGTTCCAAATTCAAACTCTCTTTGGTAATCTACACACTCTTGCTTATCATTTGATGACTCCCTAGGGTAGAACAACACCATAGTTGACCTTGATGCATGCCGAATTTCTTAGTGGTCAAGAACTTAATTCATTAAGTCAACTTCATTCTTTATAAACCAAACACTCTTAGGAGCTTAAGCTAATATTCATACCACAATCCAAAAATTAGTAGTTAAGACTTCTACTACACCCTCTCCTTCACTATGACTAAAGCATCTAGCAAGAACTCTTCAACCAAAGGTTCATCCAAAAAGAATGCTTATATGGTCCATGAGATATCATCCACCGAGTCATCACCCGTAAGAAGTCCAAATGCTAGAATTACCCCTCAACAAACTCAATCAACAATAGCTAAAAGAACCGCTAGAATTAGCATTCGACCTTTTGAGTTGGAAAAAGCTTCATCAAGCACTAAACCAAACGCACCTAGCTCTAGTAAAACACCCAAGCCTTCACTTCTAGAACTTAGACTACATTCCTTTACCGAAACTCTTTCTCATCCAAATCTCAACTCATTAGAAGTCTCACCACCAAGGAATTCCCATTCACCTACCTTCTCGCTAAATAGGGAACCACCTTCATCACCAAATAGTCCATCTTTGGAGATAAGGAATCACCAAAGATCTAACCAAATAGAGGACTTTCCATCACCACCACCAACTCGTGCATCATCACCCTCATTTTTAGTGGAACCACATCCTATATTGCTCAACTCACCTTCACAAGTTTCACCATCCTTTATGGAGCCTCCTCAAAACATCCCACCTCCTCCAGCTCCTAGTCATGACAATAATTGCTCTAATTGTCAAATCACCCAAGGACTTGTTCAAAAAGTACGAAATGAGTTGCATTTCATGTTTAATCATTTCCTTGAACGATTGGACCAAATCAACAAGTCTACTCATCCTTAGATTTCAAGCACATTGACGCTTTTTAGGTTTTCGTTACCTCTTAGAATTAGTAGAAAATGTATTACATGTTTGAGTCATTCTCTTAGTTTTAGAGATATGTAGATCATTTCTCGTATTTTTATTGAATGAAATCACATGTTATGCCGTATTGTCTTGAGAATATGTTTGGTGCCTTAATACATATCTCATTTTGATGTTAATATCACATTTTACATCACCATTGCTGTCCTAAGCTTACAGGCAGACGGATCCCTCATGTTAGCCTAGACGGATCCCTCCAAGAGAGGAACCGTGGGATCCGTGCAATAGAAGACATTTTACTACTAACTTGAGTCTTATTTGCAGGAAATTATGCATCATATACATGTTTTCTAACCTTTGTTTTGTAGATTTTCAATATACACATGAACACTTTGACACCTTTAGCTAGGGGGAGTTTCTTGTCAAAGTAAATCATTACAAAATCATTTGCAATACTTTCACATTGGTTTACATTACTTGACGTCCTCCTCACAAAGGAGCACTCGTCAAGGGGGAGCATGTTCGTCAAAAAGACGAAACCATTTGCAAACAAAATTGCAAAGCACTCGCTTAGTCTTTCTAATTACTTGACGCCCTCACAAAGGAATGGACCGGTCAAGGAGGAGCTAAGACAAGAATCCCTCTCTTCCCTTACTCTCTATTTTTTGTATTTTTACTTTTCACATGTTTTTCTTAAAACAATGTGTTAGTTTCTTTTCGGCGCTCTTTTTGTTTCGAAAAAAAGGGGGAGAAGAGAGTAAAAACTCCAATTCAAACTTTTACGAATTTTAGTCTTTCCTTAAAATAATCTTATGTTTTGTCATCAAAAAAAAGGGGAAGATTGTTAATAAAAATAAGCTGTAAAAACGTTTATTTATATTTTACGATCTTCTAATGTTTTGTCGATAACAAATGTAAAATCATTTTAACGAAACAAATAACATACGTAAATGGTTTGAGCCAATAGTTTACTAACACACTTACGTTTTCATATAAAACACTAAACAAGTAATAGTGTTTTCATGTTATAGTAATGCATATGTATAACAACTAGTGTTTACATATTGGGTGTATATATATATATATATATATATATATATATATATACATACGTACTTAGTATGTATTGTATTGGGTAATACAATGGGTAGAAGTCTAAGTATTTAGCCCATTGACTAAATACATTGAATGTAGTTGGGTAAAGCCCAAAGTCCATGACCCATACCCATGGAGCATGATCCATAACCCATGACCCATTGCATGACATCATGCATAAGTGATAATGGGTATTGTTGGGAATAATCTGTTACCACGAATAGTTGTGGTTTACACTGCTCAGATTAACACTAGCAGCGGAAACGTATTACCACTGCTGGTACATTATTACCACTGCTATTAGATAATGTTTAGATGAACGCGTCTAGATAAGTATAGAATAGATTTCGTGTATATTCTATAATGTTAGCTTTATACTTATCTTGTAAAGGACTCCTTGTTGTATAAAAGGAGGTCCTAGGTCATTGTCTTAGGTACTTGTCTAATTACCTACGTATTACTCACAAAGGCTTCAAGGTGTAACCCTAGTGATAAGCTAAGATCACTCGTATTATTCATTAATAATATTGGAGCTTAAGTTTTGTGTTTACATACAATACATCATACAATCCATCTTCTAACTATTACTAAGTAAATTCCGCGTGCTTAATAATATCATACAAAATATCATTGACACAAGGTGTGTGTCCAGATCCATCAGGTATTATCCATGGACCCATGGAGCTAACCCATGACTCATTGACTAGATGCATTGCATCTTCTAGATACATTGTATCTATTTGGATACCCATGGTTCAAAGTCTACAACCCGTGATCCATGATCCATGACCCACAACCCATTTAGAGGGAGCGTCCTACGGATCCCTAGGATTACACTAGATGGATCCCTCAAGCAAGGGATCCGTGGGATCCTGGGACAGTAGTAAAATTTTGTCTATAAATAGTGAGCCATTTCTTCATTGTAGGTTGCCACTTCTACACATACTTTCTCCTAGTATTGTAGACTCTCTAACCTCAGATCCAAAGGATCTTTCTATGTAGTTTGTGTTTGTTTTTGTGTGATTCTCTAGGTTCCTCTTAAAGGCGAGATCACCACCTCTTGAAGTCGAGCAAGCTCAAGTCCATGAGTTGCCAAGCTTCGTCATCATCAAGACTACTGAAGTTCTCTTGTTGATAAGTTCTTTCCTCTCTAGAAGTGTCAAGTATAAGGCATTAGTGAATGATGCCAAAAGGGTCAAGTCGAAGGCATTAGTGAAAGGTGCTGAATGTCCGTGTCTAAGGCATTAGTGAAGGATGCCAAAAGGGTCAAGTCGAAGGCATTAGTGAAAGGTGCCAAAAGATCGTGTCAAGGGCATTAGTGAAAGATGCCAAGGGTGTACAATCGATATGGTGCATCGATGTACAAATATAGATAGGTTGTGTCCAAGGTTGTTGATATCCTTGATGATGTTGTAATAAGGAGTGGGTCTCCTTTGGGATAGGTGTTGTGTAGTGTTGGGTAGTAGTTCCTCCTTTGTAATGGAACTCGGTATCTAGCCTTGTACCAAATAAAGTGTAGGGGACGTTGTGATAGGTTTGGTTCTACCTCGTGGAAGAACTCGGTGTCTAGCCTTGTACCGGAAAAAGAGTAGGCGAAGTTGTAAAGGCTTCTCCGCCATAAGGAGTTTGAGTCGTGTAGTGCTAACTAACTCTCGAGTAAGTGACTCGAGGAGTGGAGTAGGGGAAGGAAGGTGTCCTTGTAGCCGAACCACTATAAACACTCGTATCGTGGTTTTGTGTTTTCTTACTCTTTACCTTTGCATTACATATTCGCATACTTATCTATAAACATCTAACATACACATTTAAATAGATTGACATAAGTTGATCTAAATATATTAAAAAGTTTTAATCGGTAAAACTATTCAACCCCCCTTCTAGTTTTTCCATAGTTTTTTCTATGATTGTAATTACTAATTTCTTGGCTTAATTTTGCTTTTAGATATGTTAATTGTTATTTCATATTTTGTGCAGAAAAGAAATGTCTTTTGGTGATGAAAGAGGTGAAGAGAAGGAGCTTGATCTTTCTTCTCGGTGACCAAATACAAATCAATTGCTCAAATTGTTAACAGTATAATTTTGTTTATCCTTTTATAATTTTTTCTAATATATTATATGTGATTATATTGTATACTGATGGGCTTATTTGGGTGGTTGGGTGAGCTTATTTTTCCGGGCTTATGGGCTTATTTGAATTTAGGAAAAGCTCAT
Source organism: Chrysanthemum seticuspe (assembly GCA_019973895.1). NCBI lineage: Eukaryota > Viridiplantae > Streptophyta > Magnoliopsida > Asterales > Asteraceae > Chrysanthemum > Chrysanthemum seticuspe. Next base: position 87,426,682 of record BPTQ01000001.1, on the reverse strand, counting down.
AAGCTCACTTAATTTTTGCAAGTAAGTTTTATGTTAATTTTACTGCGTTTTTCTGAATTTTTTTATTTTTTATATATTTTTTTATATATTCTGTAAATTTGATATAATAGACCCATATCAATGTAACCAATCAGTTTGTGGATGCAGAACTACGATCACGGCTAAAGATGCAGTAGCGGTAATGGACCACTGACATTCAGGTAAGCAAACTTCTTTTCATCCTAAAAAAAGCTTCACTATATCTTCACCTGAGCTGCTATAATATTGACTTATTTCAATTGTTATATTTCTTGCTGTGAGTGTACAGAATGTTTACAAGGTTGTACAGTCGAGAAAAGGAAGACATTAATGCCTCAGTCACATGTGACATTGTAGGTGCAGATTGTGGATGGTTCAATGCAAAACTTATCACAATTGATTAGTCAGATTTCTAATGCTTTTAGAAACTATCTGCCTTTTTTTTCAGCCCAAGTATTAAAATTGATATAATATAATCAGATATGCCGAAAAGGGAAAATATGCGGTTGAGTCGATAAAAGATGCAACTGTGAAAAGAAAGGCCGGATGGCAAAAGTTGTAGCTTACAAGAAACCTAAAATGTATTTTGCTTATAGCCTCCTAAATAATTACGCGTAAAAAGGGTTGTTTGACCCATATTATCGCTACTGATTGACAGTTTGACCAATATGGTACTGATTTATCGCCGCAGATCAATGAGGGGCTAAAAAGATAAATGCAAAATGGGGCAGACTGACATAAGGTCAGTGAAAATGTATTTTGCTTATAACCTCCTAAATAACTACGCGTAAAAAGGTTGTTTGACAACGCTTAAATCACTACTTTCCCGGTTATGTGTCAAGTAATAAGGGGGCATTTGGCTTTACCTATTTTTTACAGCCCCGATATAATTTGCATAAGATCGCTTATGCTTGGGAAATTTTTTTCAAATGTCTATTCATTATTCGACGAGACCGTCTTATTGATTTCTTCTACCTTTAGTTAACGATTTATAAAAGGAGCTGTTTGGTTTACTTTATTTTGCGGCTTAGAACATATGGTATACCTATGATCATAAAATTTCAATGACACGTAGTCTTAATAAGTAATCTCAAACGTCATCTAAAAGTAGTAACCACATTGGTCTATTAGAGTGTTACCTTGCAAGTATTTATTCGACTATAGTTAGCACACCTATATAGGCTCCAGAGGTAACAAATAATGAGCCTACAAATGAACCTAAAATGCTAATGACCCATTTAAGAATGACGTGCATTTTCAATTTCTCATGATATGTTGACAGTTGATACGTATTGTAAGAATGATGTGCATTCTCATGATATGTTGATGAAGGCTCAAAAGAAGTGTTTGTGAACTCAGCAAATGCAGTTGGCAAGATTCAGTTATAGCTGACCTGTGCTGTGGAAACTGAAAATGCTAGGAACCAACAACAGGGGCCGCAAGGTTGCATGTGTCAATATAGAAGTTAGGAATTATAGAGAATTGCCTTAAGGTAAAGGTAGGTTGAGAATCGACATGAATAAAGCACTTAAATCATGGTTTTGACGCCCTTATAATTTTAGATTTTGATTATATACAATTCTGACGAAAGCATGGAGAAGGTTTCAAAAGAATTGAGAAGGTTTCTGATGATCAGGTTCTTCTTCTTTTTAAATATATGGTCTAATTCTTTTATGTATTTTGTTTAGATCTTTTGTCATAATACGCTATCGTTTACTATCATGTTATTTCATAATATATGTCTATGAGTTTCTTACAGAACGTAATTGTGTGTTTTGCAACCACGCTATTTTGGTCGATGACTTAGGTTGAGGGATATACGACGTGGTAGTTGGAGACAATATGCAGTTTACAAGGTTAGCTCTAAACCAAAGAGTGTAAAATTATTGTAAGATTATTTTTACTATTCTTTGTGTCGCTACTAAACTATGCATACTACTATAAACTTTGCTCAAAACTACTATAAATGCAATAAAGGGAATGAAGATATTGTTGAATCATCATATCGGGTGTTTGAGGGTAAAATACTTTAGGTTTGCCATATAAATACGGGGCTAGAAATCCACAAACAACATTATGCAGAAACGAAAGAACACCCTCCTTGATTAATCTTTTTGCTGCCAAAAAAACCACATACATTGAAACCAAATAGACTTTGTATTTACTATTCTTTGCTATTTACTATTCTTTACTTAGCAGTAACTATAACAATTGAAGGCCATTGCAACAAGAGTTTGAGCAAAACTCCTTCTGAATTATGTGATTTAGTAACTGTTTATAGGCCAATTTATTTGGTTATAGAAAACTATATACATACTAGCTGTTGTTTATTTTGAACATTCAAAACTGTTGTGTACGTTATTTAGATGATTATTGATGCCACGCTAAACTTTGACGTTTTATTACCTTGGAAATAATTTATTTGCCATGTTTTTATGTTTCAAAAGTGTTCCATTGTGCTGATTTGCATTTAAATAATGGGCACGCAAGTTTAAATGTGCATTTAAGATGAGTTATTTGCTTATTAAAAGACTAATAGTTTGATACGTTGTAGAAAGTAGGTTACAATATGAAAATTTTGTTTTTGCCCGCATCATAGCAGTATAGTTTTGTACGGGTTGTTGTTTCGAGTTTCATCCAAAAGCCGTGCATAAAATGGTGTTTAATAGTATTGTTTTAACAGAAATTCTGCATAATGTTATGTTGTTTTATTTTGTAGGTAGCAGGATTGGATTTGATGGATGATGAGGGCAAGCTTGAAAAACGCCTTACGAAGCAGATGCCAACACCATCATCATCACAAAGGACCGATATATTGAACACTGCTTGCTTTCTCATACTACGTATGCTAATGTTATGTCAACAATTTAAGTGTTAACATATGTATCATGACTTTAGCATAAAGCTAATTATCAACAATTTTACTGCAATAGAAGAACTAAGTTTCATTTAGTAAACATTGCGTTTGTTTGAGTGATGATTTGTATAATGGAAACAGGAGGGAAAGGGCCGTGAACTAATTTATAAGCGCTCTTTTTTGATCTGCAATTTTACTAATGTGAGCTTATATTTGACTTTTTCAACGTAAGATGGCTATCGCTTATATTACTGTTATTTTAATATGTTTTAGGAACCGATGTTAAGGGGTGTTTGGATTAGCTTATTTTACACCGCACTTGATCAACGACGTTAAACAACGCCCTGCCGCAACCGTTGCGTTTTTTACAATATACGTCACTTATATCACATATGCAACCTTTTAGTTGTTTGGCCACTCGCATACCATAACACTAACTATAGTCATGTATGCTTATGATTTAATTTACAAAATAGAAATGATACATGGACTTAAAAACGGACCTAAAAACACGTGACATTATCCTGATGATTGCAGATAATAACCACTTATTTTAAAACTCATCATAATCATGTCACATGTTTTTAAGTCTACAATTAGGTCTACTTTTAAATCATGTATCATTTCTCTCTTTACAAAATAAAGACGCATCTATCGAAATTTATTCAAATAATTTGCGTGAAATCATGTACCATCACAATCCTATGATTCATCTACTACAAGAATCGTTGCTTTGTAAAAATGGAGTAGTAATGGAAGACCAATTCAAACAATGTATAGATCAAAAGGATTATGATTATAGTTTTTGATATGTTTACTTCGAGTCAACGCCTCGGGTAGAATATATTAATTCCACTAATCATATTATAAAAGACAACTAATCCTTGCTTAACGGCCTAATCGAGATAGCTCAACATTTAAAAATCTAATAAATTAATATTACTCGAAAATTTTGGTATATTGATCTAGGGGTGGAAATGAGCCGAGCCGGTCGTGAAAAGCTCAGGATTGGATCGGCAAAAAGCTCGAACGAGCCGAACCTAAACGAGCTCGAACCCAAGTTCGAGCCTAAGTTGCAGCTCGTTTATTAATCGAGCTCGAGCCCGAGCTTTACATACAAAGCTCGTTTGGGCTCGCGAGCCTAAACGAGCCCTAAACGGCATTATGATATTTTTAGTATTAAACATATATACGAGTCGAGCTCGAGCTTATTAACGAGCTCAATAAAGATATATTATGAGCCGAGCCAGAGCTCGAGCCAAGCTTTAACTTTTCTTTGCCAAATCGTATAAACGAGCCGAGCCCGAGCCTATATAACATACCACGAGCCGAGCTCGAGCTTAAAATTTAAAGCTCGAAATAAGCCGAGCTTAAGCTTTTTAAAACTTAAACAATCCTAGCTCGAGCTCTAGCAGGCTCGGGATCGGATCGGCTCGTTTGCACGATCTTATCTGCTGAACATGAATAGTGAATAAAAAAATAAAATTTTATAGAATTATTGATCCCCGAAAACTTCTAAGTGGTTGACTTTTAGTTGGATAATTAAGTTGAAATAGTGTCCATATATATTTGAAATAAATAAAGTTTTCTCTTTTCACAAATTAGTGTCACGCAACAAATACGTTAAGGATTGGCTTATACTCTACATTTGTAAGCTTATTCGATCAGATTTGTAAAAGCCCATAACTTTTATCTTTTTCGGTTTATGAGTAGTTTCTTAACTTTCTCATGTTCAACTAAGCCAATAAACCTGAAAATGAGATAACTCAGACACTCCCTTACAATTTTGTCATTCAACACAAATATGCATGGTGTGAAAGGTAATAATAAAATGATTAATTTGTCAAATTGGCACCACGTAAGTCACTAGCCAGAAAATTCTTCACTATTTCAAAGTCCAATGCATTATCACCTCACTCTATAAATAGAAGTCTTCATGTTGAGCCAAAATAAAGTCAATGAGACTAGAAAATAAAAACATCTTTTGAAATGGAGAAATGTTGGAGTTTGGTTGTAGTTTTGACGTTTATGATGTTGGTTATGGCTAGGGCAGGACCAAATGCTCGACAATGCAAGAAAGAGAGATCACTCGTTCTCAACGCGTGCAAAAGTGTGATGTATGGTAGACTTCCATCGTCATATTGTTGCCAAAGGATTCGCGTTACACATACTAAGTGTGTGTGTCCCGTAATGACCCCTAAGGTGGTTGCTCTCGTCAACGTCAATCGTTTCACTAAACTTGTAGAAGGTTGTGGACGCAGGATTCCTCGTCACTTCAAATGTGGAAGTAAGTTTTTCTCTCGCTATCATGTATAATGTTATAGATCGTGTATAATGTTATAGATCGACATGCATGTATATGTTGTTAAAATTATTAGCTATTTGCATGAACATAATGCTAATTAGTCCATTTTGTGTTAGAATGTAATCTTGCATCTGTTGAAGTTTTTAACTTTTTGATTTTTGCTTTTGTAGGTCTCAGGATACCATGAAAAATTGTAGAATATGATCAAATGGGATCGTACTATCTACGTGCGGGCATTTGATAAGAGGGGTGATACGATGAATACTTTAACCCTTAATTTTTTTTAAATTTGTTTCAATTGTATGTGTAATGGATACTATATATACTATTATCATCTTTAAAGTTCATTCAGGACTACTTAGAATTTTGCAACTTATGTCATTTACTTGTGCGTAATCTATACTACCTTATAAAGTATTTAGGATTTTCTATAATAGGAAGTCTTAAAAAAATAAGCCTACACACTTACTATAAAAGAAAGTATCACTTTTCAAAATAAGTCAGACTACAAAAATTGTATTAATTTTGCTATTAATTCAATACATAGCTTTAAAATTCAGCTATCTTCCTGGAAATTAAATACACAACATTGTAACAACATCAATTCAAAATATTGTAACAGCACACACCAATTCATTTATTCGTACAACTATTTTTAGAAAAAACGTGTAACTGAATAACATTTGCTCGCCGCAAAATATAGTCACAGGGTACCCGCCGCCGCATTGCGCGGGTACCCTGCTAGTTTAATATAAGGCATGTTAGAACATCATTTATTTTGTGAAGAGACGATTTTAAGCAATTTATAAGACTAGTCCAATGCCGAGCCTTGCAAGGATCGGTGGTCTAACGCGTCCCCCTCCTCTCCCCCCCCTCCCCCCCCCCCCCCCCCCAACCCCTTTTTTTAAAAGAATTTCCATGTTACACAAGAACAATCTTTTTTTTAGGATTTAATGATCCATAAGAGCATATTAACCCCTCTGGCTACTAAATGTTTCAGTTCGCCAGGTTGTCTCTTGCCTGCCCATGGATTCAGCAGCGGTTTAAAAGGTTAACCTATTCGGGAATCTCCGCCTTTTTTACCCCATATTGTAGGGTGGATCTGGCTAACCCAGTAACGAAAGTTTCGTAAGGGGACTAGAGCAGGCTACCATGAGACAAAAGATCGTTGACATATAGTGCGACTTGTCAGATATATTGGGTCATATGGGAATTTCCCGTTTTGCCTCAATGGTAAGTGCTGCAAGATCTCGTGCATTGGAACTCATGGTTATGGACCCGAATCCATTAGTATGGAACATTTTGTTTTCCAAGTGAAATCCCCTGGTATATGAAAGAGTGAAAAAGTGCTTTCGTTGTTGTGGAATAAGAAGCCTTCGTATCTTAATGCACGTATTTAATTTATGGTTGGAAATTTAATACAAATATTTAGGGAAAATCCGTGCCCAGACTGATAAACTATTCATACCTTTTTTCTGTCGTTAAGGTGGAGAACTGATTTTTTATGAATCCCAAACGATTCGATTAAATATGACTCCATTCTGATTTTTTAAATTCAAATTGAAAGAATTTTTTTTTTATAATTGATTTTTTAGAGCGTAGTGTATACCCCCTACAACAGAAAAAAAATAAAATTAGACGGCGTGAACTTTTTGTACGTCGTATGCCTACTTTTTTTGAAACATTTCTGGTCGTTTTGGTAGACGGAGACGGGGCAAAAGGAAGGAAAATCCATGAACCGACCTGAATGCGCTAAAAAAAATATCTTTTTTTCTTTTCTCATAGCACGGTATTGATTTATTATCCTCGTCTTTTTCTACTGAAGAATCACCTCTCATGATGTTGTAATCGAAATCCATATCATGCTGTTCATTGTCATTATTTTCTCCTATGGTCCATTCCAAGCGCGCCAAAGCGACCCAACCTTTTGCAAAGTTTGTATGCGAGTTTTTTTTTTTTTTTTTTTTTTTTTTTTTTTTTTTTTTTTTTAATAATTTTTACGGGGTATGTTATTTTTTGTGTGTGACTGGGTCGCCTTACTACGGGCTAAAAGTCATGTGTTTGGTCTTAGAGAAACTGAGGTGACGCTGAGGTGACAAAGTGATCTGATCAAGTGTTGGGTCGCTGTTACTAGTAGTCTAATTTGTAGTCGTAGAACATATAAATGTTACTAGTGGGTGTGTTTGTTGAAACTAGCAGTTAGCAATAGCAGTTAGCAGTAGCAGTTTAATTTATAAAGTGTCTGGTAGAGTAGATGTTACTGTAATTTTAATGTGTAAAATGACGTAACGCTAAGTGTTAAATGCTGATTCAAAAAGTATAAAAAAGTTAGCATTTTTATAATTTTATAAATGCTATTTGCTTTCTTTCAAACGAGCTTTATAAAAATAATGCTAAATGATAAACGCAAATTACTCTAAAATGCTCAACGTTGTCAACCAAACACACAAGTAGTCCAATTTGCAGTCATAGAACTAATAATACAAACTATCCATAAACCCATTCACCTTCATATTTTAATACTTTTTTTTTTTTTTTTTTTTTTTTTTTTTTTTTTTTCATTCACCTTCATATTTTAATACTTTTTTTTTTTTTTTTTCTTTTTCTTTTTGAAAAAAAAAAAAAAAAAAAAAAAAAAACATAACAAATCAGCCCCTAAAACAATTAAACTTTATAATTTTACTCATTTACATCATTTTTTTTTTTTTTTTTACCATCGTTAACTTTTTTTTGTTGAAAAAGTATATTATAGTGAAAACTATATTTTGTAGCACTACAAAGTGAATGTTTTTGCCGGGTAACGTGCAAGCACAAATGATCTCGTTATCCACAAAGATAAACACGACAACAGAAATCAAGAAACATCCTAGTTTATGAAAAGTATGACATAGGATAACATGGAACGTGAGAAACCAAAGTGTTGATGAGATTACACAAGATCAGGGGCGTAGCTAAGTTAATAGAGGCCCAATGCAAAAGTTCGACGGACAAAATAAACATGACGATAATTGATATATCATAGCAAATATTGAAGGAAAAAATGCAGTATTATAACGACCTAACTTTATTTTATTTGAAATCGTGGTCACTCTTTGTTCGAAGTACACTTTAACCAATATTTAGAACATAAAATAATATTTAAGTAACACATTTTTGTTGGAAGTGAACTTTGAAGCCTCAACTATAAAACAAATTTTAAATTTTGAGCTCTGTATGGTTACACATCTCACACATTCTCATATAAGGCTCAGCTCCGCACAAGATGCTAAGACTCGTGCGAAAAGTCAATTGCATATGGAGAGATCAACTCTAGCTTATTGGTGATCGACGGGTCATAGGATCCGGATGATGATACTCATCGATGATCGACGGGTCATTAACCATATAATATAAATCATTATTCTTTTAGATTTTTCTTTTATGAAAAAGGCAAATTTTCACATCCTATACCTACTAGTTATCTCACAAATGTCATAATGTTTTCGGCATAACTTGATCTCACGACCGTTTAATTGGTACGTAACTCACATGCCAACCAAAGATATATGACATTTAGGGTTATAAGTTAGGAAAAATCCGTATAAAAAAACTTTTAAAATGATAAAACATCAAAGTCACCGAAATGAATTTACATCTTATTACTACTCGTGAATTCACGACCATTAGTTAACACAAGTATAATACCTAACATTTGGTCCTGCACCAAATTGAATTTATAACCTCTAATTTTTATAATATTTGCGTGTTAGTAGTATAAACAATACAACTAACGGCTTTTGTAATACTCGGTCATTAGTTGGTGTAGTAAGTAGTAACCTAATTAATCTAGCTCATTGTATATTTTTTTCAGCCATAAAAACAGCAAAAAATGTTACTTGTCTATGGATTGATAGAGCGTGGATCTAGTGAGAAGAATTATTGAAATAAAAATAGTAAGAAAAAATTGTAGCCACATATTTTAAATAAGAAAAGAGAAATAATAGGGAGATGCATATATTTTTGTGAATGCATTTAATATTTGTGGTTGTGGTTTCTTCTCATTCTTTCATCTTAATTATATTTCTCATTTGATCCATACTCCTGGATTCAAAGTATACTTTGAGGGGTTTTTTTTTTTTTTTTTTTTTTTTTTTTTTTTTTTTTTTTTTTTTAGAGATAAGTAATATATATAGTAAAAAACTAACAATAAAATGTGAAAGTCATATATATGTATAGCTTAAGATACAAAAGGACAACTTGGTCTAGCTAGCTAATATCGTTTGAATATGAAAAAATGTCCACAACATCATGACGCCACCCCTCTATATATACAAACCAAGAATCAGAATAAAACACCAAGAAATATTATATACTTATTTTGAAAATGAATACTACTCCTAGAATGAATTTGGTTATAATCTTGATACCAATAATGTTCTTAGCTATAGCTCGTGCCGCACCAACTGAAGCCGAGTGCAAAGAAGAAATAAGACTTGGTATTGACGAGTGCCAAAGCGTGTTATTTGGTAGGCTTCCAAATGCTTCTTGTTGCCAACGAGTTCGAGACAGCCATGTTGAGTGTATATGTCCTGCTATCACACCAAGGTTGGCTGCACTGATTGATGTCAACCGTGTCATTAAACTTATTGAAGGTTGTGGACGTATAGTACCTCGTAACTTCAAGTGTGGAAGTAAGTTTCTTTTAATCTCTTTGATAGTTATCAGTTATATATAAAACTTGTTATTTGCTTTTGAATTGTCTTGTATTTGCATTTATCTACATCAATGTATGATTAGTGATTTATGATTATCGATTTTCAGGTATTACAACACCATGAGGATGTTGTAGCGAAAATGCTTAGGGGAGAAAAGGCAAAAAGGTTTAGAACTACTAGTTTGCTAGTCAGTTGTATATAAATTGAAATAAAACCGTGATTATAATGCCAAAAAGTATTTGTTCAAAATGAACAGATAAAATAAAGAGACAGTGATACTCAATGGGTCACACATATATACATTTGCGGATAATCGCCATAGAATCTGAGGAAAACGGAAGCAAGAGTAACAATACAATTTAGAATGCATTCTACCGCATCACATATATATAGCGAGAGATAGTGTGAGTGGTTCCATTTGGGTAGGATGCACCAGATCGACCTTTGCATGGACGAGATCTCTAAAAACTCGCTCCATCAGATAATACTCATCTTTTGGAAATGAAGCACCTAGCTAACTCACTACAACAATCGGATGGACGGGCGAGGAGACTTTCGCTGGGGACAAGAAGTCCTCGGCGAAAGTCACTAAACGACAAAATTGAATCTGACGTGGCACATAAATTCGCTGACTTGCTTTGGAAACTGCAACGCATATTTTCCGCGGGGACATGTCCCCGGCGAAAGTAAGTTTGATTTTTATTAAACTTTGACCGGATAGTCAAAATTCAACGCAAAGTTTCTCCGGGACGTGTCCCCGCCAAAAGTATTTTCAACTTTTATCAAATTTAACCAAAGTCAAAAGCATGTTAATTGTTCGCGAGAATATTCCCGCCAAACCTTTTGCCGTGGACATGTCCCCGGCAAAAATCTTAACCAGAAAAATTACACTTTATATATCACACAAAGAAAATCTAAGATCTTATCATATCTTATCCTCAAAACCACAACCTCACAACCTCTTATCTTCACACAATTTCAAAACCTGAGATGGAGCAATTTAATCATTTTATGTGTTCTTGTGGAGCAGTAAATATAAAATTAAGAACATCACATATAGATTATTCATCTGGACGACAATATTATTCATGTCCTCTATCAAAGATGAACAATCATACATTTCCTATTTATGTAAATATACAAATAATTGGGTTGTAATCTCTTATAATTTTCTTCTTATGTAACAGCCCAGAAAAGATAATGGGTGCGGATATTTTATGTGGAAGGATGCATTTAACGAGTACTTAAGAACAATCTCTGCACCAACAGAGTGCTCCAGCTGCCATGAAAAAGATCTTAGGATAAGCTTGCTGGAATCACAAAAACAGGTGCTAGAGACAAAAGTAAGGATGCTGGAGGCAAGACTTGAAATGGCAAGGATTCCTGACGACCACGCAGGTCAGTCGGATGCATTACTTCGTGAGCTGTTAGGTGACATGGAAAATCTTCGTATGTAGTAGTAGTAGTAGTAGTAGTAGTAGTAGTACTAGTAGTAGTAGTAGTTGTTGTTGTTGTTGTTGTTGTTGTTGTTGTTGTTGTTGCTAATCAAAGTAGTAGTTGTTCTTGTAGTTGCTGTTGTTGATGTTGTTGTTGTTCTTGTAGTATGTATCTGTCAAGTATTTTTATAAATCAAAGCACATGCTGGATTTGTAAAGCTGACCATGTTCTTAGTTAATAAGATTATGGTGTCCAAACACCCCTTTTCCAATACTAAATTACATATGCTCAAAGAATGAAACTGAAGAAACTCTTTCTACTCTGTTTCGTCAAGTCTCATCAATAAATCACAAGCGTTGGATAACCTGGAGATACAACCCAGCTGCTCAAAATTCAAGTCTTCGTTTAACCTGATACGTATACCATAGCACCTATACTTGGTCGTTTAACATGATACGTATACCAATGCACATAGTCTTGGTCGTTTAACATGATACGTATACCAATGCACCTATACTTGGTCGTTTAACATGATACGTATACCATAGCACCTATACTTGGTCGTTTAACATGATACGTATACCAATGCACCTATACTTGGTCGTTTAACATGATACGTATACCATAACACCTATACTTGGTCGTTTAACATGATACGTATACCAATGCACCTATACTTAGTCGTTTATCATGATACGTATACCATAGCACCTATACTTGGTCGTTTAACATGATACGTATACCATAGCACCTATACTTGGTCGTTTAACATGATACGTATACCAATGCACCTAGTCTTGGTCGTTTAACATGATACGTATACCAATCCACCTATACTTGGTCGTTTAACATGATACGTATACCATAGCACCTATACTTGGTCGTTTAACATGATACGTATACCAATGCACATATACTTGGTCGTTTAACATGATACGTATACCATAGCACCTATACTTGGTCGTTTAACATGATACGTATACCAATGCACCTATACTTGGTCGTTTAACATGATACGTATACCATAGCACCTATACTTGGTCGTTTAACATGATACGTATACCAATGCACCTATACTTAGTCGTTTAACATGATACGTATACCATAGCACCTATACTTGGTCGTTTAACATGATACATATACCATAACACCTATACTTAGTCGTTTAACATGATACGTATACCAATGCACCTAGTCTTGGTCGTTTAACATGATACGTATACCAATGCACCTATACTTGGTCGTTTAACATGATACGTATACCATAGCACCTATACTTGGTCGTTTAACATGATACATATACCAATGCACCTATACTTAGTCGTTTAACATGATACGTATACCATAGCACCTATACTTGGTCGTTTAACATGATACGTATACCATAGCACCTATACTTGGTCGTTTAACATGATACGTATACCAATGCACCTAGTCTTGGTCGTTTAACATGATACGTATACCAATGCACCTATACTTGGTCGTTTAACATGATACGTATACCATAGCACCTATACTTGGTCTTTTAACATGATACGTATACCAATGCACCTATACTTGGTCGTTTAACATGATACGTATACATAGCACCTATACTTGGTCGTTTAACATGATACGTATACCAATGCACCTATACTTGGTCGTTTAACATGATACGTATACCATATCACCTATACTTGGTCGTTTAACAAGATACGTATACCAATGAACCTATACTTGGTCGTTTAACATGATACGTATACCAATGCATCTATACTTGGTCGTTTAACATGATACGTATACCAATGCATCTATACTTGGTCGTTTAACATGATACGTATACCAATGCACCTATACTTGGTCGTTTAACATGATACGTATACCATAGCACCTATACTTGGTCGTTTAACATGATACGTATAACAATGCACCTATACTTAGTCGTTTAACATGATATGTATACCAATGCACCTATACTTGGTCGTTTAACATGATACGTATACCAATGCACCTATACTTAGTAGTTTTATAATTTTTAGGTTAAATTTAATTATATAATTTTTAATTTATTATTAATTCTAATTATTTAAAATTATAATTTTAATTTTATAAATAAACCTTTTTCCGGGGACATGTCCCCTGGGAAATTTTTGGCGTAAAATTTATTTTCCCTCCACACTTTTGCCGTTATCCCGCCATCATTTTCCCCGGGGACCTGTCCCCGGCAAAAGTGGAAAAGAATTATTAACCTCAATTATTGACAGATCTGGTCTCACTCGTGAAAAAAAAAAAAAAAAAACGAAAACCACTACATCGTCTTCTCCACTAGCCACAACCACTGCACCACAGCTCACCACCTCCACCACCACATCTCACCACCACCACCATCACTGCTCCACCACCACTACACACGCACCACTGTGCACGAGTATAATTTTTTCCTTAAACCCCCTCCTCATATAATTCTTTCCTTAAACCCTCTCCTCATGTAATTCTATCTTTTCCCATCTTCTTTCTTCCTTGTCCCCCTTGTTTACAAACCCAGGTTAATTTTTATCTTTTTATTTTTGTTATTTTTTGTTAATTTGTTATTTTTTTGTTATTTGTTAGTTTTTGAGTTTGTTAATTTTTGCAATGTTTTATTTTATTGTAGACTGATTTTTGTTAATTTCTTATTTTTTATTTTAATTATTTTTGTACAGTATGCTGTGTCGAGACCAAGCTGAGAATCGAAGCCGAGAACCGAAGACGACACTCACACCCAGGTAAGTTTTGTGGTTTTTTTTGTTACTTGTTTTCTTTTCTTTTTTTTTTGTTACTTGTATATGTCGAAAGTTTATGAGGTGCAAAATAAGTTAGAAGCATTTGGTTACCTGTGTCGGGTTCTATATTCCTTTTTGTAACTGTTAGTAGCTTGCAGCCCCATCTGTCACTTTTTGAGCATAAAATTAGATAGATTATAAGTAGATTTAGGGGTTAATGTTTAGTTTACAAGTTGTTAGTAGTATGAATAAGATCTTTGTTAGCTTTGTTTAAAATTTGGAACCCTCTTGTGGCTTATTTATAAGCTGCAAGTCCCTACTTTTTTCCCTTTTCTGCCCTGTCACAATAGCCCCCACAGTCCCCTATGGAGCCTTTTCACAAGCTTATAGCAAGCTTGTAAAAGCTCCTCATAAGCTAGACATAGGGGCAAAAGTGCCTTTAATAATAATAATTAGGTGAGATCTACAAAATTTAGATGCTTAAGATGTTTTTATTTGTACTCCTAGTTATGCTAGTCATATGGATATGAATATCTACATATGAGACATTGTAGACCATAGTGCCATACACTTTGAGCCCAAGTTTTATGAAATTATTCATTTTGCATATACTGATAGTTGATGGACATTCACTGCTGCAGTAAAGTCACTAATGTTTACTATTATTTACTGATAACGTTGATAGGCAGTCATTTACCGAGGTTCAATTAAAGAAGAAACAGGAAATTCCAACTGAGATAGTCGTTCCAAAAAGATTGGAAATTGATGATAATGAGAATGAGAGTGAAGATGTTGTAGGATCATATGTAATGGTCATTGATAAGTTTCGCGAGATTGTGAACGACAACCACTTCCCACCAGCAACTCCATTCTCTTCACGTCATCATCTGTTGGTTCTGTAACGATTAGCATAGTCTGATAAATTTAACCATATGCAACTGGCCTGAAATAAAACTGTATAAATAACTATCATTTGTATCTATTTATATCTAGATCAACTTGGTTAAATATGGTATGATATCTGAAGGTGCGAAACATGGTGTGAAGTTTATACTCTAGATGAAAATTATGAATTTCTTTTTATAAACTTGATCCCATAGCTCATTTAGAATTTGCTTCAAAAGTACCCCAGTGGCCTGTTTGGGATTAAGCAGTGCAGCAGCCATTTTCATTTTTTAAAAGCTTTTTGGTGTTTAACCCGAAAGGGTGCGTTTGGTTAACAGCAGCCCAAAGGGGTGTTTGGATTTCTTATTTTTTAGGCCCGAAAGGGTTCGTTTGGTTAACAACAGCCCGAAAGGGTGCGTTTGGTTAACAACAGCCCAAAAGGGTTGTTTGGTTTATGCTGTCCAAACAGCATCCCACAAGGGGTGCTTGGTTTATGTTGTAATTTTGATTTTTTATTAATAATTTTGATTTTTAGTAATAAATTTGATTTTTTTTACAGTCGAGACCAGCCGAGAGCCGATACCAGCTAGCCGAGAGCCAAGACCACAATCGGTATGTTTTTTGTCTAACTTAATTATTTGAATGAAATTGTTATCGAGTGGTTAAATGTGTTTATTTGTTTGTTTATTTATTTATTGATTTATTTATTAATTTATTATAATTATCTTGTTGATATATACTTTTAAATGTGTTTATTTGTTTGTTTGTTTATTTATTTATTTAATTATTTATTTAATTATATATATGTTTCTTCACTAATTTCTATGTTCGTTTAACAGATGGCAGATGTTGTAGCTAGGTCTCACGGTGGCGACGGAGGTAATTCGCCACCTCGTGGTCCCTCGAGGAGGATAGGCACCAATTGCCAGCGTTAGAATTCTGAATTATTTTTCACTAAACTGTATTTGATTACATGTTATTTTAAATTGATAAAATGTTATTTTATGTCATCATCACTTGAATTTGATTACTTGTAGGCTCTAAATCCAAAGCTGCAGACCCAAATGCCAAAATTGGGAAAGGCGGGAAGGTGGTGCGTGGTCCCACAAAGAACACGGCACTGAAGGCGAAGAGGGCACTGGATGGTCATCCTGTGTCGATCGAATTTCGGCCCAACCCGGAGGGGTTTTGGACACACGTGGGCCCTCACTCTTCTTGGTTCTCCAACTATGTTGGGGAGGTGTTACGGGACTCGATTCCCATGTCTTGCGATTCATGGGCTAAGGTTCCCGAAACGGCCAAGGTCCACATCCATGAGCATCTACACGTAAGTTTTTTTTAACCTTTATTTAAATTTGTATATTTATTCAAACTTGTTTGTTTATTTAAATTTGTATATATTTTTATTTATATTTTGTTGCAGCACTACTTTGATCTCGACACACACCTTGCTGGCCCGAATGGAGAGAAGATTGTTGATAGTATCGAGTATTATCTCCAAAAATGATACGACGAGAACAAATATAGATACAAAAAAGATAATTTACGGCAGCAGGTGGGCTGGAGAAAATTGAGGAGATCAAAAGAAAGCGTCCAGAGAACAAGACGCAAGAGGATTGGGATGCGTTGGTAAATTTCTGGATCGACACTTTATAATAATAATAATAATTCATTTATATAATAGTTTTTATAATTTAAAATACGCAGGTTAAGCTTTGGACAAACCCCAAGAAGCAGAAGATCTCAGAGGTGAATCGACAAAACCGAATGGCGAACACGAGTTCTAGCCTTCACGGATCTCAGTCGTATGCTGCTATTCGTCATAACTTTGTAAGAAACTATTTAATCATTTTATTTATATATATACATGGTGTTGGGTGTGTCATTATTGATTTTATTTCTAGACAGTTGACCAGCGAGGCTGAGGCGGCGGTCGGAGAAGACTTGATAGAGCTTTACCGTCGGAACCATACGAGGGACGATGTCTTTGAGTCCCCGTTATCTGAGGCTAGATACGTAAGTATAATTTATTTTCAAAGTTACCCATTTTGATGATATATAATGCATCACGACTTATATATTACTTTTCTTGTTTTTTTGTAACTAAACAGAACGAGATGTTGCGGATGCGGGAAGAGAGCACCTCCGATGGGACTCGCATGACTGACCGTCAGATTTTGCGTACCGTGATTGGTGGTAAGCAGCGCGGTCATATTCCTGGTGTAGGTCAGGTCTTACCCGGTGGTGGAGTGAAGAAGACCTTTAGCACCTCCCGACCTCGTGATGCAGCGGCGGATGTGTCCTCACTGCGGGAAACAGTGCAGAAACAGAAAGATGAGCTCGCTACACAGAGGAGTCAGATGGACCAGGTCATGGAGTTTGTGAGGACATTGCCGGGTTGGCAGGAGCGAATACAGTCCGCCTCGAGATCAAGTGCTACTACACCAGGTGGGTCGGGATCTGGAGAGGGTGGGTCGGGATCTGGTGCTACTCCATCCGGCGAGTCTAGATATACCGGGGACGGTAATGGGGGTAGTGGGGTTTGGGGACGGTAATGTATTATGTGCTAGGATTCCCGTAAATGGATTATACGTATAGTTTTGGACCATTTGCGGATAGGTAGTTTTGGATAGTTTTGTAGATGATCATGCGTTAACGGTTTAGGAACCGTTTTGGCGATTTTGGAAAAGGATAACTATGTTAGCGATTGATGGGTATATATGATATTATGTTTAGCGAATTTGTGTTATGATTGGCATGATTTTGGAAAAGGATAACTATGTTAGCGAATTTGTGTTATGATTTTGAAAAGGATATTATGGTTAGCAAACAGGTTGTAGATTTTTTCCGGAAAAAATCTAAAAATTACCCATTTTGCAGCAATATTCTGCTTACTGGGTCAGCTAGTTTTGCCGGGGACATGTCCCCGGTGAAGGTTCAAATACATATTTCAATTTACAGCTTTTTCCGGGGACTTGTCCCCGGGAAAACACGGACTAATGACGTAATTAGGATACTTAACTAAAGTTCAAAAATAGTTTTCCCGGGGACGAGTCCCCGGCAAAAACTGATGCCACGTCGGACATGTTTGACCGGCGACAATCAACTGCGAGTCCCACATTTCCCCGGTAAAAGCGGCAAAGAGTCTCCGGGGAAAGTATTCCCGAGAAGGAATTGCCGGGGACATGTCCCCGGGAAAAGGTTTCGTAGGGGACATGTCCCCGGCGAAAACCGTGAAATTTCGCCTGCGAAAGCGGCGATTGTTGTAGTGTCGGAAGATATGTTTCATTAGATCGAAAACATTTATTTAACGAATGACAAGACAATCATTACTCGAATAAGTTAGGAAAGAATGCTTTTATTTAGAATAGCTGTTTTATACAAGAAGACAAGCTGGTCAAAACTAGTTAAGACAAAATATAAAGATTGCCTAACAACGTATTGTTACCGTACAACTATTAGCCGTTAGCATGCCTAGCAAAATACAAATAAGCGAAAGCTCATTACGGCCACATGGCACAATACAAGAAATTATTAAACCATTGCAAAACTTCCACTAAAAAAATTGCATGTCCGACTTAAAGGCTAAATAATGATGCTAACTTCTATATGGTGAAAACCAGTCCGCGTTTCATGTTCCGGATTGTTCGTACCCAAACGTGATCCGGAGCGTTCCACGTTACACGATCCAGATCGCTCGGAATCGCAATCCGAATCATTATTTTCGGCGTTCTCAAACATCATCAATTGCCGTACCGAAGTCTACTGGTTTGACGTATCAAAACGGATCGGTACAGCGTACCAAAATGAATTAGTACAGCGTACCCAAACGAATTGGTACAACAAACCAAATATTAATTACTTCAACTAGTTTAATTTTATTCACTTATGATATATGTCCCTAACAATCTTTTGAATATTAATAATATCATATGGATATTTGGCTTATACGTATCGTAATGTAGAAATGTAATATTATTATTAAGATAGTACATTGTACTGAATCGGGTACATCATACCAAGTTTTATGGTACATCGAACCAGAGCGTATCGTAGCATTCCGAAATGAGTCTACCCCCCGTCGTACCATATTTTAGGGACCTAGCGTTTCCCGTTCCCGTTTCCCGTTTCCCGTTCCCATACCGAAGCGAACCGCGTTTCGTGTGACTTTGGTGAAAACACCACCTGGCACCTGCTATTGTTTAAAGTTCAAAGAAGACCAATAACTTCAGTTGCTTCAGAAATTGGCTCATCAGCAGGCCTCTCAATCTTCACACCTGCATCTTCTAGTAATCTCTATGAACCTATCATATCACAAAAGTGGCAGAGTGATACTAAGTTAATCATCATAAGCACCCTCATACTAAATGCTGTCAGATCTATTCAGATGTGATGCTATATATATATCATAAACCAGAAATGAATATAAAAAAATGTAGAGCAACTTATAACTTCCACCAATTTGCCAATTTGAAACTTAGGTTATTCAAAACCTTTATGTTTGCGGATGAAAAGTTATTGCAACAGGTAGATGTTAGATACTGTCACGCAAGACGTGCGGAAGCGTATTTAGATAAACCATAGTCTAAGGGTGATAAACAAGGCGTACCTTGCGGGAATAAAACCCAAACAAGAGTAAAAACTCTAAAACACAATACTATTAATGACTCAAAAAGTGAATTACAATTATAAATTGATAATGATCCCTATATTTATAGGGTAACAAAACTTGCATGAAAAGTAACCTAATTAAAATAAAAACCGACCTCGATAAATAATAGAATATTCTGGAATCGACATGTATATCATGTAGACGAATGTTTCCTCCTACGGCGTATAAATTAAGAAAATAACCCCGCATAAACCGTAGCTTATTACCATGTAAACAAGGGATTGGCCCTACTCCGTAGATAAAACGATATTCGTGTCTTGATCACGAATCTCATCCTTATCATTCCGCCTCACTTAAAAAGAACTCGCCCTCGAGTTGTCACTGTCAAGGGTTTCATCTACCTTGAGTGGAACCATAGCAATTCTCCTTCTTTCCCATGAGAAATGGTAGATATGTTGTTGAAGATTATACTCACCCTCAACCTCACGTTGCCAAGGTTTTCCTAACAAAATATGGCACTTATAAAAATCATCCACAATACAAAGTACGTCTTTTATATAATTTCCCAACAGCCACTGGAACCTAACAAACTTGGTAACCTTCAATTGGACAAACTTTTATTGGTAATTTTAAGAAGACTACCAATTTTCTTGAAACCAAATTATTTGTGCAACACCCATTAATAATAAAAGAACATACCCAATTACTGATTAGAATTCACGAACAAAAAATCATGGTTGTAGGCAATCGATCATCCACCTTCATTATTTCCTCCCATTCATCAACAATCCTATTGTTGAACGGTGATTGGTTGCACCTACAATTGTCAATATACCCACCTATGGTTGGACGAATTCTTGAACCTGCATAATTGCTACCCTCGCGATTCTTGTGGATTCGGGCCCCACCTATGATCACGGAACATAGATCTTCTAGCATAGTGTAACAGTTGTCAAGTTCATTTATGGATTTAGTAAAACCATGATCCATGTACACTCCAGACCATATCCCACCAACAGTATGGGTTTTGATAAAATCTACACCACTCACCAATTACCACCAGGATGTTAAGAAGCTCTGATGCCAACTGACGCAAGACGCGCGGAAGCGTATTTAGATAAACCATAATCCAACGGTGATAAACAAGGCGCACCTTACGGGAATAAAACCCAAAAAAGAGTAAAGACTCTAAAACACAATATTATTAATGGCTTCAAAAGTTAATTACAATGATATAATCCCTATATTTATAGGCAAGGTTGCAAAAACCGATAGGCGGTAGCTGGGCAGCGAGGTACCACCTAGCGATTAATCGGTTAAGCGGGGATTAATCGGGTTGCATTATATATATATATAAAATTATAAAATTTGGAAACTATAGCCCAATTTGGCCGATTTCTATCCGTAACCGAGTTTACCGATTTTTCCAATTTTTTTCCTATTTGACCGATTTATGCTTGATTTAGCCGATTTTTACCCGATTAATCGGTATGTTGACTGATTTTTTATCAAAGCAATTAATAAGGCCGGTTAGTGAATACTTGGGCGGTTAATCTCCGCCTAGCGATTAATCGGCCGCCTAGGCTGATTTTTGCAACACTGTTTATAGGGTAGTGAAACTTGCATGAAAAATAACCTAATTAAAGTAAAAAAATGACCTAGATAAATAATAGAATATTCTAGAATAGACATGTATATGACGTAGAAGAATGTTTTCTCCTACGACGTAGATAAATTAAGAAAATAAAACCAGATAAACTATAGCTTATTACGACGAAAACAAGGGATTGGCTCTATGACATAGATAAAGCGATATTCGTATCTTGATCACGAATCTCGACCCTATCATAATGTTTTCTCAATCTCGAGAAGAACTTCTAGACCAACATCTTGATATTACAAGATTGGGCATGGTTCACCATATCTTTTAAAGAATCTAACAATACAACTTTAAAAAACATAAAAGTAATATTAGTATATATAAAAAAACTTCAAACTTGATAATGTAAAAGAATCATATAAATGACCAATTATAACCAATGCTTGCAAGCACAATGTCTATAAAAGAATCACCTAAACGATTTGGCTAGAATTTACATACCTCTTCACCTAGTTGCCACGCTTCTTTCTTAAGAGCCAATGTAGATGGTCCGCAATGTCTATAATTGTCGTTTGTCAATACATCGAGACGCGCCTTAATATAAGATTGTCATTTCTTCAAAAGTGATCAACCTTAGATTATATGCAGTGAAGTCCATGTTTTTGAAATATGTGTGTTATAAGCAAACTCATTCTAATAAAAAGTTCAAGGGCTAATACTGTAAACTTTTAATAATGTATACATTTTGTGCTTGTTTTATTTGTTTCATTTGTTTAGGGTTTGAAGGGTAACATCTAGACCTATATATGGTCGCATTGGTCCACATCTAGGGTTAACATTCATTTTGTTTTCTCACACACACACAAAAAAAAGTGATTCCTCTCTTAATCTTTTGGATATTGTTAGGTGAACATTTTGATCATTATTGTCTGGTATAGTCTGAGAGTTGTAATGAGGTTCACTTTTGTAAGTTGTTTGTATTCTCTTTGGTGCATCCTTTTGGGGAAAATCGCTTGGTTTTTATGTTGATCACATCCGTTTGGGGACAATCGTATTGATTTTTTTGCTAAGTAATAAAACACGTGAGGAGGTTAGTTTAGTGCAAATCTGGGTTGTTTAATTGTTACCATTAGTTTTTATATCGTATCAAAGCATTAGGTTGTGAACTGTGTTCAAGGTTTGATCTTACGTCTTGTAAGGTTATTGGTTGATCATGTTCTTGGGTCATATGTTTTGGTCAAAATTAGGGTTTCTTCAATTTAGGTGATAATTGATCGATTCTTGGTGGTTGTTATCTACTGGGAAACTGTACAACTGGATTTAATGATTTCTTTTGAAATCACAAAGCGTATCAATCTAGGGTTTGGGTTTTGTGTCCAATGCGTCTCTTTTAAAAGATCTGTAAGTCATTCTTTTTTGGTTTGTTGATTAGATTTGGTTTGGATTTGGTAGGTTTTTGACCTGTGTTTCCACTTGTGTTAGTTGTGTTAGCCTTTAAAGTGAAACCATTATAGGAAATTGCATTAGTTTAATCATGTACTTATACGCAGGGACTAGTCTTGCTAATAGGACATAGTTTAGTGTGTAAAGTAGTATAAATACCCCTCCTAGTCAAAACTAGAAGGGTGTAAGTCTCATTGTAATATTTTATAGGTGTGTGTGCTTCTTCTTTCTCTCTCTAGAAACACACACATCATTCTCTTTCTACTTATCTAATAAATACCATGTTTTTCTCTTGTTTTGAGCTTCTCCGACCTCCCGAACCATATAAATTAACAATATTTTAGATCCTACAAGTTGTTTGTGCATATACCCTATAAGATCTTGGTTATAGTTGACCTACATTTTTAAAGAAAAGGAATCATGTCACACACTTGATCTGGTGTATGTTTAGATCCCATTTTGTGGCTGGGTCTTCTGGGTTTGTGGTTGTTCTTGATCTTGTTTGGTTATTTTTTTGTCTGATTATTTGTTTATTTGTTGTTTATGCTATGTTTCTTGTGTGATTGTATTTTATTTGTTATGTGTGATTGTTTGTCTATTAAAAGTTTATCTACAATCATGACTGAAGTATTGATTAATAGTTTTGATGTTGGTAATTCGTTATACGTGCATGCTAATGATGATTCTATTCCTGTTATTAGTTTAAACTTACTGGTGCTGAAATTTATAAGATATGGGCTACTGCTATGAAACTTGATTTAAAAGGTAAAGATAAAATGGGAATCATTGATGATACATGTGTTAAACCTGTTAATAGTCTTATTTTGACTCAACAATGCGAGAGATGTAATGTAATTGTGCTCGGGTGGATTTTAGGGTCTTTGTCTTAAGAATTGTATTTGGGTCAAATTTTTTCTGAAATTCCTTTTGATATTTGAATTGAGTTGGAAGAACCTTACGATAAAATGGATGGTTATGTTATTAAGTCTAATGATAAATTCTGGTAGTAAGTTTAACTTGCTGCTTTTGTTGTTAAGTCTAGTAATTTTAAAAACAAAAAATAACAATAATACCAGAGGTCTTGGTCCTAATCTTTTGAGAAAAAACTATGGTTTGATTGGTCATACTATTGAAAGATTTTGATATTGTTAGTTATCCTGCTCGATTAAAAAAATCCAAATCTTGCTAAGCAGTTTGGTGTTGTTAGAAATTTCAATGATAATGCAAAAGTAAATAAAAATACTTCTACCCCATTAGACTCATTATTTACAAAAAGAACAAGGTCTGAAAATTCTCTCTCTATGGAAAACCTTCTAGAAGTGCTAGTTCCAATATGGCAGGTATGAAGTCAAGTTCTTTTTATTGGAGTATGTGTTTCTTAATTTACATTTTGAAATTTTTTTCTATACTCAAACATGTTCTTACTTATATAATTTGTCTATGTGCTGTATCATAGATTTTGGATCCAATCAACATTAAATTGTTTCCAATAAGATATGTTTAATGTGGTTGGTTATTTCTGGTCTAAAATTCACTATTAGTTATCATAATGGAACTCTTGCACATATTAAACCTGTTGGAAATTCAAGATTAACTAATGATTCAGTTCTGTTTGATGTTTTAGGTTTCCAGAAAACTGTGTTAGTCTTTTATCTATTCATAAATTGATTAAATATAGTAATTTGTTTGTTGGCTTTGATGAGCATAAGTGTTATATTCAGGATTTAAAAATAGTCAAAACTCTGAGGATTGGTAATGAATGTGGTGTTCTATATTTGTTTGATATTAAACAAAATGATAAGTCTAGTGTTGGTCTATTAATGATGTCTTTTATGACATGCTTCTAACCAATTGTAGCGGCTATGTTTTGTCTATTCTTGGTAAAATACTTGGTCTAACATATAATCAACATATTTCACCTTGTGACATTTGTCACAAGGTAAACAAACAAGGGAACATTTTCCCTTGTGTGATCATAAGTCTGCTGGTTTGGTAATCTTATTTTTATTGATTTTGGGGTCTATATAGGTCGTTGGTTGAGAAGGGTATTAGTACTTTCCGATTGTTAGTGATAATACAGTAAGGATGTGTGGGTATAAGATGAAGTTGGTTTTTTATTGAGAGTTTTGTTGAACCTATTCTTACTCAATTTTAAAAAATGTCAAAGTTTTTAGGTCTGATAATAAAGTTTGTAAATAATAAAAAGGTCAAATTTGTTTTAATGAGAAAGGTATTATTCATCAAACTTATTGTGCCTGCACAACTTGGCAAAATGGTATAGCAGAAAAAAATGGACATTTGTTGAATATAGTTAGGAGTCTGATGTTTCATGGGGAATTCCTCATACTATGTGGATTGGTTGTGTATTAACTGCTACATATCTTATTAACATGTTTCCTTCATGAGTCTTGTATAGACCATCCCCTTATTTTTTAGTATATGGTAAAGAACCAGGCTTCTCTCATATTATAAGTTTTGGGTGTCTATGTTATGTTACCGTGTTAAATAATACTGACAAGTTTAGCTCAAGGTCCGAAAAACGTATCTTAATATGATTTTTCAAGTGTAAAAAGGGCTTACAAGGTATACATTATTGAA
This sequence comes from Chrysanthemum seticuspe, assembly GCA_019973895.1. Taxonomy (NCBI): domain Eukaryota; kingdom Viridiplantae; phylum Streptophyta; class Magnoliopsida; order Asterales; family Asteraceae; genus Chrysanthemum; species Chrysanthemum seticuspe. Next base: position 87,401,492 of record BPTQ01000001.1, on the reverse strand, counting down.
AGTAAAATTGTTTTCTTTTCAAGAGATGCTATTTTTTATGAACAATATTTCCTTTCAAAATGAAGTCTTCAATAAAGTCTAAAAATAGTGAAAATCAGTTTTTTAGTCAAGGTCAGTCTGAGTTAAATACTTTAAAAATCTTAAATAATAACACATATGAAAATACTTTTGAAAGTCCCTATAATGAAAAGGGGGACATACCTGTTGGTGATGGTAATGATCTAGCTTCAAGGAGTCATGACAACTCATATCCTGTTCATAAAGAAGCTATCGTAGCAACTGTAACATATTGGTTTTCATAAACACATAACAAACACTAGTATGGATCGAATGAGATAGAGAGTTTAGAGAGAGAAAGTATAATATGGGATCCTTTCTAGAGAGAGAAAGTAAACAAAAGAAAGAAGGTTAGATTGAGTGAAAGGTCCAACCCTCTACCTTGGGAGGTAGAGGGTATTTATAGTTACATACTAAACGTCCTCCTTCAGACTGTGGATCAGGCATACAGTGGGTAAAGACCCGTCCTTCCTCCACGGTGTTGCACTAAACTAAGTAACTAACTAAATAACTAGTAAATAACGTAATGTCTACGAGCTAACATATGCTAGATTAGATTTGGGGTGACCGACTCTTCAACATGGATTTTCTAAATCCTAACAATCCCCCCCTAAGGGAGGTCACCCCATGAATTACATTTTGAGTCATAGCATTCTATCTTTTTCTTTATGCTCGAGCTCGTAGACTTCAATTCTTCAATGTCCGCATTCTTTGTGCTTTAGCAATGATTCTTCAAATTCCAACTGCTTTGTACTTTTAGTGGAGGTCTTTGAACTGATCCACATCTTTGATGATCTTCGAGCTTTATTGAGATCATCAGTCACAGTAAATCTCTGGATCACCCTTTATTGTGTGGTATCGCCATGATGTGAAATTGTGACTTTTGAACCGACATGCTCACATTTTGGATCATGATATCTTCTCATCAGAGTTGCGGAAGCTTTTGTTGATTCATAATATTTCCAGTAGCGCAGCAGAAGCATGGATTGAAAGTATCGGAGCCAATTGATGAAGATATGCACTTATCATGATTTCTTTAGAAGTGAATGTGATGTGTGAGCATGCGGCTATGGATTGACTTCTCAATTCTAATCAGCTGCAAACGTTGGGTGTACCTGCATACAACAGTTAGCAATAAAGCGCACAAAAGTGTCTTTGGTCACTTTCGTTGAATTGAGGTACACGGCCCACGGTTCCCCGTTGATCAGTACAAGTACTGCCTGTGATCAGGTATAATTCTGAAGAATCTCCTTGATAGGGTTTCGCAGCTGTTCTAGCTGTTCTCAAACCGGAACGTCTCAAAGAAGACAACACGGAGTGAGTGAACCAGCGAATTAAGATTCACCGATTGATGAAAGATTGATTTGAAAACAATCGCGTATTTCCTAGAAGAAAGAGTTTTGCAATACGACGAAGGTTTTATGAGAAAGATCAATTTTCAATTTAAAATACTTTTTGTATTTGAAAACATGAATACACATTCGATGTGCTAGAGAAAAGAAGATTTGCACATCGAACGGTTTTTCCAAAAGTATTCGTCAATTCATTTCCTGGACCAAGGTTGATTCAAGAATGAATCGCCCCATTGTTTCTATCCAGTTGTCACAAGCTTGATCTATTGGATAGATCTCACATGTCACCCATCAAGAGCTTGTTTGATGTTGGCTCTAGAAGGATTTCCATCTTCATCGTGAATACTTTTACATATCACTCGGATGTTCTGGCAATACCACAAGGATAATGCGTAGGACTCTTAAAATATTCTTACTTTCCACATTGTGTGAAACAACAAATCTTTATTAATTTTGTGTCCTAATGAGATATTGTGGATGATCTCTTGGCTATAGACTCAATAGTGCATATTTGGTTTCCTATGCCGGAGACTAGGGAGAGGGTCTCCTTCTTCAATATCAACAATCTCTAATAGAAAGTCGATAGATTATGTAGGTTCCCCGTGAGAATGAAACAAGTCCTTTTAAGAGGAACTTGAGTAGCTTGGCAAGTTCGGTGTAGTGCGTCACTGGGTCCATGACGTCTTGTCTTGAATACCAGTGTTACCTTAGTAGACACCAGTAGCATATGTATTGAACCCGGTTTCTGCCCTAAGGTTGAATTAACGGAGGGCTATTTCTTTTCACCCTTTTTACATTCAATTATTTTTCGTTCTTCAACCCCTTCAGTGCTTACCAAGACTTCATAACTAGAACCTTGTTGGGTTTATTCCAATACTAGCTCTGTCTCAGTCCGCACTCTTCCCGTATTCTCATTTTTCTCCTTTTTTCATCATACCTAAGGACTTCTACACTATCTAGTGGATTGTCCCTGGGTAGATCCTTCTGGCTCTGGCGGGATCATGGGAACAAATACCTAACCTAACCATCCTTATAACACCATGCATAAAGTAAACTGGTCGGTCTTTTGGTATTGTTCTTTCCTTCTTGAAACAAATTGAAAAATCATTTAGAAAATCAATCAAGGTACTTGTGATATAATATCAAAGCATTTTGTACCTTATTTGTTTTGATCATTTAGAAATGCTCCCCCTCAACATGTGCATATGATACATAGTTGTCAGGATCCCGATCCTGATCTTAGGATCTTACGATTTTACGATACTGCAAAGCAAAAACGATCGGGATCCTACATAGGATCTTTGCAATCTTAAGATCTTATAGGATCCCGATCTTTACCATACGATCTTACGATCTAATCCGATCCGATCTTACTTTTCTCGAATTACAAACTAAAAAACTACAAATTTATGGGTTGTTTGTTTGTATAATTCAAAAAACAACATGTTAATCTTCTTATATATTTTATAATCATAATTTAGGACAACATTTATATGAAACATTCATAGTATTTTATGGTTATAATGTATTAGAATTTGTAGTTTTGTATAAAATTACATAAAGTATTAAGAAATAAAATTAGAGTAGGATCTTAAGATCTCGATCCGATCTTACGATCACGATTTTGCAAAGACGAAAACGATCCTGGGTAGGATCCCGATCTTGACAACCTTGATATGATATGAGAAATTGTTTAGCACATGGAGGCAAGAGTTCTTTTAAATAATTTCTTGATCACAATTTCCGTGGAAAAAGCCATTTGATTTTCTTGGTAAATTCTCCTCCTCAAAATGTGCGTAGGATATTTGAAATCATTTAACACATAGAGGAAGGAGGTTTTCGAAGAACTTCCACGATCACATTTTCCATTGAGAAACCATTAGAAAATCAATCAAGGTACTTTATGTTGAAACATTGAAATCATTGTACCTTGAAAGTTTATTTTCTTTTTGAAATGCTCCCCCTCAATATGTGCTTCGAGATTCGAAAGCGTTTAGCATATATGGGAGAACAGCATGCACATTTGAATCAAAACGATCACCTTTTATCAAATTTCATTATTAAATCACAAATTCTCCCCCGATCAAAAATATCAAACCCTTTGAAATTTTGGATCCCAAGTGATTTAATAAGGTTTAGAAAACATGGGAGAAAATGTGGCCTGGTTAAAATTCTCATCTAGTTTTTAGATAAATGCTCCCCCTTAATCATGTGCATCATGTATGTGAAATCGTTTGGCACATGGAGGCAGGAGTGCCTTTAAAGGACTAAAACAGATTTGAGATTTAAATCACGATCTCTCCCGCGATCAAAAATATCAAACCCTTTGAGATTTGTAATCCCAACTGATTTAAATCATTTAGAAAAGTTTGGGAAAAGACGTGGCAAGATTTAATTTTTTGAAATAGAATGATAAGGATCAATTTAAGACATTAAAGATTGTTAGTGTCAGGTATGATAGTTTTTAAGAGATCTTTAATTAAAATAAAACAATTTCACAATCAAACAAGAACATAAAAAAATTCATTTTGTAAGATCTTTGAGTTTTAAAGAAAGTCATACCATGACATAACATTAAATCTTTAGATCACCACATATTATTGTACAAACCGAACTTTTATGAAGAAATATCGTTTGAAAATACTTAAGTTTGAAATTACTCTCCCCCTCAATCAATGACCGTAGTCGTTGATTGAGTGACTTATGTTTAAAATGAAGTCCAGTCGATTTCCAAAATTTGAGTTCAGTTTATTTTCAAAACAATATTTTCCCATTTTTCAAAACAATATTATTCAAAAATTGTTGAAAAATGATATTATTCACAACTTGTCCTGCACAAAGATACGTTAGGTGGTTGAGCTGCTTTTGTTGTTGTTGCTCGAGGCTTGGAAGAAAAGCATCTGCTGATGCAGTGAGACCTCTTACGTTGCATTTTTTCTTGCCAACTCTCCATAGAGGTCAAATTAAGCTCCGTTTCTTCATTTGATGATGAAGAAAACCTTCTGCTGATGCAGTGAGACCTCTTACGTTGCATTTTTTCATGCCAACTCTCCATAGAGGTCAAATTAAGCTCCGTTTCTTCATTTGTCAACCCAAGATATAGTTACCCTTTCCTTTTCAGCATACAATCATCTTCTATTGTGGGATCCGGATCGGGAACATTCTTATAACCATTATATCTGCATACGTTAGTCAACACAAACATATATATGGTGGTCGACAACACCAAAACAGCAATCGACTAATAAAAGTCAATTCAACATATCAATCAGATCATGCAAAGCCATGGGAATAATGTGTTCATCAAACTCTAATCATATAATCCTAACAATCATATCCTAGGCACCTAGTCCTTCAACGTAGGTTAACATCATTTTCAGTTAAGCATATAGGATAATTAGAAAAGCCTGATAGATGATATAAATTTGAAAAACATTCTCCCCCTCTATCAATGACTCATTTTCTGAAAAGTTTAAAAGCGCTGAAGTCATTGATTGAGTTTGCAAATTTTATAAAAAATCTAATTCTGATTGATTTTTCAAGCAACTCATTTTCCACCATTTTGAAATACAACAAATAATTTTCTGAAGAATTTTAGACGGAAAAACATTTGTGTAGGAACAGCAGTCCTTCGACATACTTTCCTCAATATGTTTTAGGATAAGTGCACGAAATTTTTGAAAATCGTTTAAGCGTAGCACTTTCCTTCTTTGAAAAACGGGTTGCTATCTGAAATAATAGCAAACCATGGTTTAAGCACGGGTTACAGTCTGAAATAACTGCAAGCCATATTTTGAGACATGTTTAGAAAGAAATATTTCCACCTCCTGCTCGAACTTCATCTAAAGTCCCGTGCCATTATTGAATGACATTTCTAAGACCGTAGATGTTATCGATACTAGGAGACATTTCTTGAGAAAACAATATTTTTGGTAATTTTAAATTTTATGATATATATATATATATATATATATATATATATATATATATATATATATATATATATATATATATATATATATATATATATATTTGAATTTTACTTTTCGATAAATATATACAAAGAGGATGATATAGTTTAAGAAGGACGATGACACGAGTACCGAGATAAGGATATCGTACAACACTCTGTAGATTTTGTTCTTTCAGAATCAACTTGGGAGGCAAGCCTTGTCTTTAAAGATTTTGTTCTTTCAGATATGAATGCAGTAGGTTGCCTAACAACTGACCGGTCTCTAGTGGGATGAGAAACTGGCTTCCCCAAGGTTGAAGGTTTTGTAAACTTAGTGTTCACACTTTTCCCATTGGTTTTTCTAAGCTCATTCTTTAAGGCAACAATAGCGAAACTCTTTTCCTGATGTTGAGCTTTGAGATCATCAATTTTTGCTATCAAAGAGTTTGTTTGCTCTATTGACTTAGTTCTAGCTTCTTTGACAGAGTCACTTAGTTCTATGTGATGCTTCCTCAAAGACTCATTTTCCTTTAATAATTAGGCCACACAAACCGCTAATTCATCATTTCTCATTTGAATATCATCAATAGTATTAACATCAGAATTACTTGTAACCAAATTACTTTTCACATGCATATTAGATATATGTATCTTCAAATTGTTGATAGTTGACTCTTTGTCTTGAAGCTGAGCTTTCAAAGTGTTCATTTCAAAAAGTTCACGGAATTCAGGAAGTTCTGGATTTTTACATGGTTTGTTAAGTTGAAAACTTTCTTCTTTACTCTGTATCGCAATTTCAAGTGAAATGCAATATTTTTCAAGGTTTGAGAATTTGTTTGAAAGCTCATCAAAAGCATTTTTATCAACCATATCTTTTGTTTTGAAACACTTAATCTCAGACTCAGCCTCAGTTACTATACATTTATCAAAGTCATGTTCAGCATCATGATCAGTTTGTTTAAGTACTTTAGCAGATGCACTATGTTGAACAGTTAAGGGTACCTCATTACATGACACCTGTTTAATTTTCGATCTGATATCTGCATCCACATCATGTGTAACAAGAGTCACTGGACCGTTGGCTGTGTCAAGCTTATCTATCTCTGAGCCTCTGTATTCAGTGTCAACTGATCCATCATCTGGTGCTTTACCCGACTCAACACTACAATCTTTTGATTGTGCCCGACATTCATTTCCCTTTCTGATTACTGCATCTACTTCTTGTGTGTTAGGAGTAACTGAATAGCTAGTTACATCATTATTTGTTATCTTTGACATTCTGCATTCAGCAACACCCGATTCTTCAACTGATACATTACCCAACTCATCACAACTTTCTGTCAACTGCACCAGACTCTCATCTATTTTTTCTTCTTTCTGAGTAACTTCCTCAATATACTTATCCACATTATCCATGAGATGGATAAGTGTCTCTATGAACACGCTAATTTCCATTCCAGCGTGTCTCTTGAAAGACATTTCAGTCATGTCTTGATCATAATCTGATGTAAATTCCCCACTGATGAATGACTGAAATTGTTTGTGGATCACCCGAAGTGCAGCTCTAGAACTATCTTCTTTAACCTTTTCTTTGACAAGTTGTTGTTCCAATGGTTCTAAGTTCAATAGTAATGTTCCCGTTAATGTGGATAAATCTTGACGAAAAAGAGCATTGCACGTTCGTTCCATACCAAAAGGTAGAAGTAACATGAGGTGTGAGTGAATTTGTTGATAGGGTATAATGCGACATTCCTTTTGCATGGCATTCTGTAGCATTAGTAGGTGCATTTCATTCTCATTGTACTCAGAACATGAAGATCTCACATCCTCATTGATTAATTCAAACATCCTTAATCGTTCAGTGTAGCATTCATTATCATTGTTGTCCACAACATCATACAATTTAAGCACTTCTGAAATCACTGAATCATGAGTGTAAGACATGATGTTGCTGTGTACACGTGATTTTACAAGTCTGTGATTAAAACTGAGAAATTGAATCTTTCACGGGATTTTACTAAAATCAAGACCAAACCGTAAGAGAGTGAGAAATAGGATGTAGTAAGGGAACTAGGAGATGATTTGGTGGTAAAGATATATATGATGTTATGGTTGAGTTTGTGATATTCCCTAATTCTTTATATATATACCCCCTTTTCAAGGGTTTTGTATGTTAGGTTTAGAGACAAATCGCAGGAATAGACAAATCTCAGTCCTTGACAAATCGCTTTGATGACAAGTCGCTCTGATGACAAATCGCTTAAGGGACAAATCGCTTAAGGTACAAATCGCTTAAGTTGACAAATCGCTTAAGTTGACAAATCGCTTAAGGGACAAATCGCTTAAGGGACAAATCGCTTAAGTTAACAAATCGCTTAAGTTGACAAATCGCTTAAGGGAAAAATCGCTTAAGTTGACAAATCACTTAAGTTGACAAATCGCTTAAGGGACAAATCGCTTAAGTTGGCAAATCGCTTAAGTTGACAAATCGCTTAAGTTGACAAATCGCTTCAGATACATCGAATCTGGACAAACCGCTTCTTTGAAACTGACAAATCGCTTCAATAAGCAATCTCAGAAGAGACAAATCGCTTCCTAGAAATATCCAAACAAACACCACTTTTCAATCCAAAAACAACCCAAGCACGATGATTCAAGCCTTCCAACTCAAAACCTAAACACTTATAATGATTCTAAACACAAAAGTACTATCAAAATCCAAACTTTAACACAATAAATTATCTAAATGATGCAAACTACTCTAAACTCATTCAAACCCAAGAACCTTATGAAAATCACTAGAAATCCAAGAACATGAAAGATGAGTGATCAAACCATGGCTCTTGATACCAATTGTAACATATTGGTTTTCATAAACACATAACAAACACTAGTATGAATCGAATGAGATAGAGAGTTTAGAGAGAGAAAGTAGAATATGGGAGCCTTTCTAGAGAGAGAAAGTAAACAAAAGAAAGAAGGTTAGATTGAGTGAAAGGTCCAACCCTCTACCTTGGGAGGCATAGGGTATTTATAGTTACATACTAAACGTCCTCTTTCGGACTGTGGATCAGGCATACAGTGGGTAAAGACCCGTCCTTCCTCCACGGTATTGCACTAAACTAAGTAACTAACTAAATAACTAGTAAATAACGTAATGTCTACGAGCTAACATATGCTAGATTAGATTTGGGGTGACCGACTCTTCAACATGGATTTTCTAAATCCTAACAGAAACCCACATAGGTGATAAAAACAACCCATATGAAGGCACACGTTCTGCAGGTAGTAGTTATGGTTTATGTTCTAAGTCTTTCACTAACACTAACAGTGAGGAAGTTCCACAAGTTCAACTTATTTGGTCAACCAGAGTAAGTAATTTACCTTCAAAACTAATTAATAAGAGATATGGTATTGAGAAAATGTAAATTGCTCTAAGTTGTCTTCTGTGAATTTGAGTTTTGTTATTACTCTTAATAAGTCTGTTGAACCCAAGTTTTATTTTGAGGCATCTCAAGATATGAACCAGGTTGATGTTATGAATAGTAAAATGGAAGCTTTGCATGGAAATAGCACATGTGTTCTTGCTGATTTACCTGTTATTAAGAAAACCATTGGTTGTAAATAGGTCTTTAAAATAAAGTATAAGCCCTCTTGTGAAATATAAAGGTACACAACAAGGCTAGTTGTCAAATGGTATAGTCAGAGATAAGGTATATATTAGGAGGAGACATTTAGTCATGTTATTAAAATGCTAACTGTTAGATGTATTATTGGTATGGTTGTGAATAATGGTTAGTCTTTGTTTCAACAAGATGTTAATAATATATTTTTATGATGATTTATATGAGGATATGTATATGTTCTTACTTCGTGGATATTATGGTGAAAAAGAAACAAAGGTATGTAAACTTGTTAAATATTTGTATGGTCTTAGGCATGCTCCTAGACAGTGGTGGAATGAGAAGCTAATCACTGCGCTAAGAAAACGGTTTTAAACAAAGCATGAATGATTATTCTTTATATGTAAAATATGAAAATGGAGTGTATCTTGCTTTGTTGGTTTATGTGGATGATATAGTGATCACAGGTGATGAGATTGTGAAGCTTAAAAGGTTTTTAAGTACAAAGTTTTTTGTAAACTATTTGGGAAGTCTAAATATTTTTTAGGCCTTGAAATTATTGTCTTGAGTTGTTGTGCGAGTATAATTTACTTGCATGTAAACTTGTTGCAACTCTTCAGCAAAATGTGGCTTTGAATCATAGTGAGATTGAAAAGGATAAGAAACTAAAAATTATGATTGGGTATCAGAAGCTTGTTGGCAAGCTTATATACTTGTCTGTGACTAGGCCTGGCATTTAATACGCTGCGCATTATTTTAGTCAATACATGCATTCACCATGGCATTCACTTTTTGTAGCTAAATTTAGAGTTTTGAGGTATTTATAGTTGTCTCCAGGTTATGGTATTCAAATAGATAAAGGAATCAAACTTAGTTTGTATTCTTTTTCATATGCAGACTGAGCTAAATTACTCGTATCTAGAAATTATGTATCTAGTTTTGTGTGTTTTTGTGTAATAATTTGGTAGCCCGGAAAAGTAAATAAAACAAGAAAGTATTTCAAGGTCATCGGCTGAGGCTAAGTAGATGTGCATGGTCTCCACCAATTGTGAGGTATTTCACCTTTTGAACTTATTAAAAGAATCAAAAGTGGAAGGTTTGTTACATGTTACTTTTTGCTGTGATAATACATCTGAAATTCAAATTGCTGGTAATCTAGATTTTCACGAGAAAACTAAGCATTTTGAGATAGATGTTCATTTGGTAAGAGAAAAAGTTGCTTCTAGGGTAATCAAAACTATTAAGGTGAATTTTGTTGATCAAAACTGTTAAAGCAAAAAAGTTGCTTGATGATTGTCCCAAAGTTACTCCTAAACAGGTGGTGAATGGGATGGATAAAGGCAAGGGTCATACTTCAGGAGCTGATAGTAAGGGTTTTATTAAAGTGAAAAAGAAGAACTCGGGTGGTAAAAATGGAGGCAACAAAAATAGTTAATCGATTTTTGTGAAGTCTAAACTTGTTTTTCGCCCGAATGTTATACAACCGGCTAGAGTGCTGAATGTTTCTCCAAATACAAACCATAATAATGCTACAAATGTGGCATCGACTTAAAAAAAACTCCAATGATGTCACAAAATTAGCAAGCAAAAGTGGTAATGGAAAGGTGGATAACATCAATCTCGTTTCTCTTAAAACTCGTTTGAGGCTTTGAACAATGAAAATAAGGTGCTCGATGTAGTAGACACTTTTACTGAGGGGAAGGAGGTTAATGATGAGGTAAATGATTATAGTGATGATGAGGTAGAGAAGGTCTACCGAAGTCTACTGGTTCGACGTACCAAAACGGATCGGTAAAGCGTATCAAAATGAATTAGTACAACGTACCTAAACGAATTGGTACAACAAACCAAATATTAATTACTTCAACTAATTTAATTTTATTCACTTATGATATTTGTCCCTAACAATCTTTTGAATATTAATAATATCATATGGATATTTGGCTTATACGTATCGTAATGTAGAAATGTAATATTATTATTAATATGGTACATTGTACTGAATCGAGTACATCTTACCAAGTTTTATGGTACATCGAACCAGAGCGTACCGTAGCGTTCTGAAATGAGTCTACCCCCTGTCGTACCATATTTTAGGGACCTAGCGTTTCCCATTCCCATACCGAAGCAAACCGCGTTTCGTTGGACTTTGGTGAAAACACCACCTGGCACCTGCTATTGTTTAAAGTTCAAAGAAGACCAATAACTTCAGTTGCTTCAGAAATTGGCTCATCAGCAGGCCTCTCAATCTTCACTCCTGCATCTTCTAGTAATCTCTATGAACCTATCATATCACAAAAGTGGCAGAGTGATACTAAGTTAATCATCATAAGCACCCTCATACTAAATGTTGTCAGGTCTATTCAGATGTGATGCTATATATCATAAACCAGAAATGAATATAAAAAAATGTAGAGCAACTTATAACTTCCACCAAGTTGCTAATTTGAAACTTAGGTTCCTTCAAAATCTTTATGTTTGCGGATGAAAACTTATTGCAACAGGTAGATGTTAGATATTGTCACGCAAGACGCGCGGAAGCGTATTTAGATAAACCATAGTCTAAGGGTGATAAACAAGGCGTACCTTGCGGGAATAAAACCCAAACAAGAGTAAAAACTCTAAAACACAATACTATTAATGACCCAAAAAGTGAATTACAATGATAAATTGATAATGATCCCTATATTTATAGGGTAATAAAACTTGCATGAAAAGTAACCTAATTAAAATAAAAACCGACCTCGATAAATGATAGAATATTCTGGAATCGACATGTATATCACGTAGATGAATGTTTCCTCCTACGGCGTATAAATTAAGAAAATAACCCCGCATAAACCGTAGCATATTACGATGTAAACAATGGATTGGCCCTACGCCGTAGATAAAGCGATATTCGTGTCTTGATCACGAATCTCATCCTTATCATTCTGCCTTACTTAAAAAGAACTCGCCCTCAAGTTCTCATTGTCAAGGGTTTCATCTACCTTGAGTGGAACCATAGCAATTTTCCTTCTTTCCCATAAGAAAAGGTAGATATGTTGTTGAAGATTATACTCACCCTCAACCTCACGTTGCCAAGGTTTTCCCAACAAAATATGGCACTTATCAAAATCATCCACAATACAAAGTACGTCTTTTATATAATTTCCCAACAGTCAGTGGAACCCAACAAACTTGGTAACCTTCAATTGGACAAACTTTCATTGGTAATTTTAAGAAGACTACCAATTTTCTTGAAACCAAAATTATTTTTGCCACACCCATTAATAATTAAAGAACATACCCAATTACTGATTAGAATTCACAAACAAAAAATCATCGTTGTAGGCAATCGATCATCCGCCTTCATTCTTTCCTCCCATTAATCAACCATCCTATTGTTAAACGGTGATTGGTTGCACCTACAATTGTCAATATAACTACCTATGGTTGGACGAATTCTTGAACCTGCATAATTGCTACCCTCGCGCTTGTGGATTAATGCCCCACCTATGATCACGGAACGTAGATCTTCTAGCATAGTGTAACAGCTGTCAAGTTCATTCATGGATTTAGTAAAACCATGATCCATGTACACTCCAGACCATATCCCACCAACAGTATGGGCTGTTGGGAATAATCCGTTACCACGGATAGTAGTGGTTTACACTGCTTGGATTAACACTAGCAGTGGAAACGTATTCCCACTGCAAGTTCTTCATTACCACTGCTATTAGTTTATGATAAGGTTAAACGCGTCTAGATAAGTATAGAATAGATTGTGTGTATATTCTATTATGTTAACTTTATTCTTATCTTGTAAAGGACTCCTTGTTGTATAAAAGGAGATCCTAGGTCATTGTTTTAGGTACGTATTACATTACATTATACCTACGAAAGCTTCAAGGTGTAACCCTAGTGATAAGTCTAGATCACTCGTATTATTCATTAATAATATTGGAGCTTGAGTTTTGTGTTAATTGGTGTTTATTCTCTTACATCATATAATTCGTCTTCTAAGTATTACTTAAGTAAATTCCGCTTGCTTGATAATATTATACAAAATATCATTGACACAAAGTAGAGTATCCTAGATCCATCAAGTGGTATCAGAGCCAGGTTGCTCTCGATATCTAGGATCTACAAGGTTTCTCGAAGAATATGGCGAAAAGAAGAAAAATTCGAATCCAGAAATTTTTTCGTAATACCTCTGCAGGCCAGTTTTCAAACAGGTATAACTTTTTCGTTAACCGTTGGATCGGGCTAAAATTTTTGGTGGAGGTTCTCTTTATACCCATCTAACTTTCCACCGGAGGGATCTTTCATCTGAGGTCTGAGCCGAAAGTTATTCAGTCGTAAAGTCTGCTGCAGAAGGAGGTATTTTGTTTCGAATTTTTAAGGTTTTTCAGATCTTGGTGTTATGGTTTATTGGTTATTCGTTATTAGCAGCTATCCAAGGTGTTTGTGATCATGATCATGCTTAAAATATTATTTTACTCATGATTAAAACCCTAGACACATTTATGTTGCTGCTACTATGATCTGATATTAAACCCTAGTAGATGAGTGGTGGTGCTTAAAGGAAATTCATTGATCGAGAGTTTTATAAGTGCATGGGATAATTTTTGTGCTACTTGTGATTGCGTCTTACTACTGCTATACCTAGTCCTTATCACTGCTACCACTCGAGCATTTCCACTGCCAAGCTTCTTGTAACCACTGCTAGTACATTTCGTTCCCACTGCTATGTTCTCTCGTTTCCACTGCTACATCAAAAAGTTACCTCTGCTGTATACTGTTTGTATTGCTCGTATAAGTGTTAATGGAGATGAAGAAGCAATGGATAACACATGATTTTAATAGTGTTACTGGTTACTACTATTTGGTTGCTGGTACTACGTTTTCAGTTACTGTTGGATTTGAGCAACATGGTATGATTTTTAACGTGGGATATTGTTGCGCCTATTTTTCTACATGCATGGTGACCACCTTGCTGATACTTGATTAATTGCCTCTCATTGGTGTTTAAAGTTGTTGCTTATTCACTGTGAATGGTCTATTCAAGACGGTGAGTTTATATTTACGTGATATTTGAAGCTGGGACACACAAGTTGTACGAGTATTCTCTATTCGATGGTAATCGTGTACAAGTGGGGCTAACATTCTGGTATTTTATGTGATATTTGTTTTATATCAGTCTCACATTTATATGTATTTCACATGCTATATTAGTGGCTCACGCATTCGTGGTAGGGCCAATTGGCTGATCTCACATGGCCAATTAGTACTGATTTTGTTTTCTATCTACTGTAACGAGGGCCCTAATGATTGTTATGGACGTTGGTAATACACACACACAAGAGTTTTTGGTTCACACACACAAGGAGTTTTGGACTTGAGGGGAAGTCAAACATGGTGTTTGGAGTTTGGATATTTGTTCTTAAAAGTCAAAAAGCTCGTTTTTGGATTTATTGAAGAATTGATTACGAAGAAAGTTGATTATCACTAATTTGATGTTGTAGTTGAGTTTCACAGGTTTGTGTTCTTATCATATCTCAAAGTGGGTGTTACACTTTGTAGATAACTTGTTCGTGCTTAAAAGATGTTGACGAAGACTTGCAAAATCTAGTTTTCATAGGTCAAGGGGTGGATGGATGAAGACCTAGTTAACTATCACTTAAAGGAGTTACATTGTAGTGCTCAGTGTCTCATTAAAGATGAGGATTTTGTCAAGAGGTTGCGATCTACTTATATTTTTGTTTTGGTATAAGTTCGACGTCACGTGGATAGTACAAGACATAAGACACAAATTTGGGATATTCTACTTCTTCAACAAATTCGTTATATTTGGTTTTCTTCACAAGTAATCATTACAAGGAGCTTACAGAATTGAAGATTCAAGAGATGGTAAACATATTTTTTAGGGGAAGCTTATTGTTCAATGTTTAACCATCTACATGCATCACTCAAGGGGAAGTTTCTACTACTTATATTCCCTATTTGGTTAATAACAAAAAGGGGAAGAGATGTTGGAGTGGCGTTGCATGTTTAAGGGGAAGTTCGTTTATCTTTCATGACATATTTGTTTGTGCTTATTTGGTTTTGTCATTATCAACTAGGGGAAGATTGTTGGGAACTATATTTAAAGTTGATAAGACAAAGTACATGAAAGATGAAGGACTATTGAAGACAAAGAAAGACAAGGGACCTACTTGGCAAAGAAGTATTTATTATCTAGTCCCTTGTAGTCATTTGTAACCCTAGTATCTTTATTATATAAAGAGATACAGGGAATTAGGTTTATAAGAGAGTCAAACAATGTAAACATCAGACAAAGGTGTGTGTATGTGTGTCTAGGGCGTGAGTTTATGAACGCCTAGACTATTGTGTTAGTCGACTAGTTGGTTAGCCTCAAGGATAATGGATCCCTGTTAGATTGTAACCGTCTTAGAGTTGATCATCTAAGATTGGGGTTGTAGATGTGTTTTGTAGAACACATGATGATGACGAAGAAACCTTAATAATAACAATGATAGTTTGATTATTCCGCTGTGCATACATATTATTGTTCATTGTTATTTGTGCTTATTGATTATCCTAGATAAGGTCTAATAAACCTAGAGCATCGATTCTTAACATGTGGTATCAGAGCAAAAGAAGTTGAAACTCATGGAGAGCAACTTGAAGATCAAGACATTTTGCAACTTGAAGATCAAGACATTTTCCAAACTGCATTTGATTTTACCACTGATTTTATTTCCACTGCAGAGCCAAATATTGCCACTGCAAGTGAAGAATTTGATAAATTGAAGACAAACAAGGGTAAAGCAGTTATGGAAGATGTACAGCAACTTGAAAGTAAGATTTCAAATAAAAGACAAGTTCAGATTGATCTTGATAGAGAAATTGCTAAGAAGATAGCAGAAGATCAAATTACTGAGAAAGTTGCTGAAAAGAAAAGATTGCAGGAGATGGAAATTGTAAGCTTTTTGGAAGTTAAAAGATTGGACAGAATGGAAGATACTGATTCAATTTCCACTGTTCAACCTACAATTATGAAAGAAAAAGCTCCAGAGTTTAGCTATGTTCCTACTGAAGAAGATATTCAGTTTCTGGTAGCTAATAATCCAGAAATCAAGAAAAAGGCAATTGACCTAGTTGCTGATGCATCCTTAACTGAGGAACAAAGAACAACTCAGTTGAAGGATTTCATCATAATGAAGAACAATCAAGCACTTGATAATGTGATCAGTTCAGTCAAGAAGAATCAGAAGAAACAAAGACAACCAACCAAGGCACAAATACTTGCATATATGAAGACTTATTGTTGTCATGTTGGTAACTGGAAAAGGCATCAATTTAAAGGAATGTCTGATGATCAAGTTGAAAGGGCTTACTACAGAACTGGGAAACAAGATAAATCTTTTATTCCAATGGGTTATAAAGAAGAAGAAAGAATATTTCCTAGATTGAAGAGAAAGGCCAAAGTCAGTGATTCTCAAACTATTAAGAAGACTAAGGTTGATGAAGATCATACAAAGTCTACTGAGAAGGAGATTCCTACTGAGAAGTTCACTAAAGAACAAATGACTGAAATGATTGTGATTGAAGACAGAGACTTTAATCCAGAACCACTGCAAATTCGACATCCTATCATTGATTGGGAAGTTTACACTGCTAGCAATTTTGCTTCAACATGGAAGATTACAAGGCTGGGAGGTGAAACTTCATCATTCATGACATCTTATTAAAGCTTTTGTCAGAGATGACCTTAATACACTATGGAAATTAGTTCAAGAAAGGTTTAATGCTCAAGATCTCAAAGATACAAAGGAGATGCAGTTATGGGTAAATCTTAGAAGGCTTTTTGAACCAAATGCTGATGATGACTACTAGAAAACCTTATTCACATGTCTTGGTACAAAATGGTTTTATTATGATTCATGTGAAGTTCATCATGTCTCTACAGCTAATGGAGAAGACTTTTTCATGCTTGCTGAGAAAGAATATCCACTTAGAGCTGGAGCTCTTACAGTAATGTTAAGCTTACACATAAGAGTCAATGAAGACAATGAGAAGGTCAGAGCATTATTACAAAGGCTTCAAGATCAGTGTTCAAGAGCTATACAAAATTTAAGAGAAAAGAAGTGAAGTGTTTGATTGAATTCCCCAAATCCTTGAAGTTAATGCATATTGAAGAAACTTATTGATTTGCAGAGAAATCAGAAGTTTAGGGGAGGATTGTTGGGAATAATCCGTTACCACGGATAGTAGTGGTTTACACTGCTTGGATTAACACTAGCAGTGGAAACGTATTCCCACTGCAAGTTCTTCATTACCACTGCTATTAGTTTATGATAAGGTTAAACGCGTCTAGATAAGTATAGAATAGATTGTGTGTATATTCTATTATGTTAACTTTATTCTTATCTTGTAAAGGACTCCTTGTTGTATAAAAGGAGATCATAGGTCATTGTTTTAGGTACGTATTACATTACATTATACCTACGAAAGCTTCAAGGTGTAACCCTAGTGATAAGTCTAGATCACTCGTATTATTCATTAATAATATTCGAGCTTGAGTTTTGTGTTAATTGGTGTTTATTCTCTTACATCATATAATTCGTCTTCTAAGTATTACTTAAGTAAATTCCGCTTGCTTGATAATATTATACAAAATATCATTGACACAAAGTAGAGTGTCCTAGATCCATCATGGGCTTTGGTAAAATCTACACCACTCACTATTTAGGATATAAACAAGCTCTAGACGTTAATTGACG